>OFHU01004576.1:0-301514 GCA_900245905.1 Lacerta viridis
TGAAAACGCATCAGCATTTTAAGTGCTAATTGATTCCAATATCCACACGTTCGTATGCCTAATCTTGCCTAATATACACATTTTTGCAAAGCAATTTCCCCTAGTATAATGCACTCTTGTATGTCAAAGTGTCAGAGGCACTTGGAGAGAGGGGGGGAGAGAGAGAGAGACTGTAGGCATGGGTTTATACACTAATGCCAGGAGCCTCCAAGCCAAGATGGGTGAACCGGAATGCCTGGTCTTAAAAGAAGGTGTTGATATAGAAATCTGGTGGAATGGAGAGAGCCAGAGAGAGAAGGTTATCTCTAGATATTGTCACAAAAGTTGGGTGCCTTCCAGGGGCGTCGCTAGGGGGGGGCGGTGGGGGCGGTACGCCCTGGCTGACAGGGGAGGGTGGGGGTGACAAGTGGCGGCCCCTCCCGCCACCACCACTGTATTCCGCTCTGGTCAGACCTCACCTGGAATACTGTGTCCAGTTCTGGGCACCACAGTTCAAGAAGGATACTGACAAGCTGGAACGTGTCCAGAGGAGGGCAACCAAAATGGTCAAAGGCCTGGAAACGATGCCTTATGAGGAACGGCTTAGGGAGCTGGGTATGTTTAGCCTGGAGAAGAGAAGGTTAAGGGGTGATATGATAGCCATGTTCAAATATATAAAAGGATGTCATATAGAGGAGGGAGAAAGGTTGTTTTCTGCTGCTCCAGAGAAGCGGACACGGGGCAATGGATTCAAACTACAAGAAAGAAGATTCCACCTAAACATTAGGAAGAACTTCCTGACAGTAAGAGCTGTTCGACAGTGGAATTTGCTGCCAAGGAGTGTGGTGGAGTCTCCTTCTTTGGAGGTCTTTAAGCGGAGGCTTGACAGCCATCTGTCAGGAATGCTTTGATGGTGTTTCCTGCTTGGCAGGGGGTTGGACTGGATGGCCCTTGGGGTCTCTTCCAACTCTAGGATTCTATGATTCTATGATCCCCACGCAACGCCGGTCACCCTGGGAGCAGCAGCGCTGCACGGACGGGGTGCTCCCTCGGCCGTGCGCTGTTGCTCCCGGGGCGACAGAGTGAGCGGTGGTGCGTGGGGGTGACAAGCGGCAGCCCCTCCCACCATTCCCACGTGCTGCCGCTCCCTCCGTCACCCTGGGAGTGGCAGCACATGGCCCAACGACGGAGTGCGCCTGCGCGACATTTCACGCAGGCGCACTCTGTCGTCGGACCGCCGCTTCCACGGCCTCCTTTTGAGCCGCAGAGCTTAAAAGGCTTAAAAGGGGGCTGCAGAAGCAGCGGCACTCCCGGAAACGCCCCGCCCCCGGAGCGTTTCCTTTGCCGCCCCGGGTACCGTGGAGCCTTCCTCCGCCACTGGTGCCTCCCCATCTCTTTGCCGAGTGGTGGCAAGAGCCCATGGGGTCCCAGGCACTCACACAGAGTCTGTGGTCCTTTGTAGACTTGAGACATGAAGAAGATGGTCAAAGCTTTAAGAAATATGGTTTATTCACCTTTTTACACCTTCGGTCTGCATGGAGGGAGTCCAGATCTAACAGCATGGTCATTTCAGGAGGGGTTTGTCTTCCACAGCAGTGCAGCCAGCCTTCAGCCAACCTGCCCAAGATGGATCCCAATCTTTCTTCTTCCTCCTCCTTCCTCCCAGAACACCTTGCTAAAAGACTCTCTTTTCCTGCTACCTCACGCCCAGTTAGCCTGGCAACCTTCCAAGCCCCCAAGTCCCTGTTCACATCTCAGGGCAAGGAGGGAAGGGCAGTTTTCTTGCATTGACAATGGCCCTCGGTGTGGCCCTCTCTTGTTTCTTAATGGCCCTAGCTTGGCCAGGTCGTTTTGCATAGGCTAGCCCAGGAATTTCCCCTCAGCTGGTATCTTTGTCTTCACACCCCAGATAATAAAAATCCTACCACTTATTCATTTCTAGTGCCCCCCCCAACAAAAACTGTAACAATATAAAAAAAATAGGAAGGACAGAATTCAACCTAGTGGAGGTGGTGTCACTTTGTATGGCAAGGCTGATATCCTATCGTTGAGGAAGGTCAGACCAAGAAATAGTGACAGACCTAAACTCACCTACCAAAACTGTGACTGATTTGGATTAGAACCCAAGTCTCTCTTGTCCCGGTCCAGCATGCTGCCCATCACACACTGGGTCCCTGCATCTTATACTACATTTATTTATTTATTTATTTATTTATTTATTTATTTATTTATTTCAAAAAGAAATTATACGCCACTTGATAGACTACAATTTATGAAGGATGTGTGCAGAGAAGGGCAACCAAGATGATCAAGGGCCTGGAAACCAAGCCTGATGAGGAATGGTTGAAGGAGCTATGGATGTTTAGCCTGGAAAAGGGAAGACTGAGAGGCGATATGAGAGCCATCTTCAAATATCTTAAGGGCTGTCCCAGGAAAGAGGGAACACGCTTGTTTTCTCCTGCTCCATAGGGTAGGACTCAAACCAATGGCTTCAAGTTACAAGAGACTCCAACTAAACATCAGGAAAAGCTTCTGACAGTAAGAGCTGTTTGACAGTGGAACAGACTCCCTCCCAAAGGAGGTTCTGGGCTCTCCTTCCTTGGAGGTTTTTAAGCAGAGGTTGGGTATCCATCTGTCAGGGATGCTTTAGCTGAGATTCCTGCATTTCAGGGGGTTGGACTAGATGACCCTTGGTTCCCTTCCAACTGTATGATTCTATGATTGTTACAAAAATAACTCAAAGTGGTTTACAGAAAAAGGTTATACATTAGAAAAATGAGCAACACTAATTTGAGACTTTAGCAAAGTTAAAAGGACAATAAACACAGATTAAAACTCACATCAACTTTCTAAACATCTGGGTAGGCTTAGCTAAAGAAAACTATTTTTAGGAGGCACCGAAAAGAGTATAATAGTGAAGGCAGCTGGCTGGTATCAATAGGCAGGGAGTTCCAAAGTGCCGGTGCAACTAAAATACTGATTTCAAACAAATGCAGAAGGGGGCTAATATTATTTCATATTTCGTTTGCTTGCCACAAAATTTGACCACCATTAGCATATCGTTCCCATCTTCCTTCCGTCAATCATGATGAAAAAGGGGGCTTTGGCCTTGCAGAACGCAGCCGCCCATCCCCAACCCCTTCCCCCGTGCTGGATCTCAGCTTGCACAAAGCCCATCTGCCGTTCTTGCGATTCTCAGCTACAACAGCAAAACCAGACCCCAGAAGCATCTGGCCGATGCAGGCCAAGCACAAAGGCATCCTAAATGTCTGCTTCGGTACATTTGGGGCCTGACCTCCGAAAACACCTCTGCCGCTAAGAAAAGAGCAGGGATATCATCGCAATGCCTTGAAGGCATGGCCCCAGAGGTCAGAATTAGCTTTGTTGGGGTAGCACGGTAGTGTTTGCATTTTTGCAAAATGAGTATGCAAAACCACCGCTGCCGCTCTTCCGCCTCCAAGGGCAACCTTGCTGAAAACAATTCATGCATAAGCTGATTCCCCCAAGTGCCGACTAGGCTTTGTCTTTCCCATTGCACATGCTTAGCCTATAAAGGAAGACGCAGCAGTTCTGCTGCTGGACTGGGCTATCTTCTTACCTGTTCTCTCTCTCTCTCTCTCTCTCTCTCTCTCTGAAAACTTGGGCACATCTGGGTCTAGCACATTAATGAAGGCTGCTGCGTTGGCGTGACAAGGAAGAAGAAGGAGGAGGAGGAGGAGTTTGGATTTGATATCCTGCTTTATCACTACTCTAAGGAGTCTCACCACCTCATGAGAAGAGAAGACTCCCTGGAAAAGACCCTGATGTTGGGAAAGATGGAGGGCACAAGGAGAAGGGGACGACAGAGGACGAGATGGTTGGACAGTGTTCTCAAAGCTACCAACATGAGTATGACCAAACTGCGGGAGGCAGTGAATTTCTAAAAATCTTACCAAATCATATTTACTATAAAACTTACCTAAATATTCAATCTTAACTATTTTTCTTAACTTATATTCATCTGTCTTAAACACTTAACCTTACTCTACGTCTACAGTCTAGCTTTCCTTCCTAGTTATATCTAATTCTCAATCATACAATAATTTTTTAAATACAATTTAAATTTCTTCCAATCTTCTTCCACTGCGTCGTCCCTCTGGTCACGAAGTTTCCCAGTCATCTCAGTGAGCTCCATATAGTCCAGGGGTGAGCTCCCATTGCTCGATCCCAGCTTCTGCCAACCTAGCAGTTCGAAAGCACGTCAAAGTGCAAGTAGATAAATAGGTACCACTCTGGCGGGAAGGTAAATGGCGTTTCCGTGCGCTGCTCTGGTTCGCCAGAAGTGGCTTAGTCATGCTGGCCACATGACCTGGAAGCTGTATGCTGGCTCCCTTGGCCAATAAAGTGAGATGAGCGCCGCAACCCCAGAGTCGTCCGCGACTGGACCTAACAGTCAGGGTTACCTTTACCTTTACCTTTAAATCTCATCAAATACAGTGGGTAATGAACAAGGTGCCATCCAGAAATTGTGGACTACAACTCCCACCATCCCTGAGCATTGGCCATGCTGCTGGGGGTTGCTGGAAGTTGGAGTCCAACAGCTACTGGAGACCCCCTGTGGTCACAACCCCTTGACCAGCAAGTGCGTTTAGGATTGCAGCATAAATTTTGGAAGGAATTCCTGCTAAACCTGGAGGAGCTTTCCTGTTCTGCATACAAGGGTAGAATCCACCTGCGAGGGTTAAAAATCAAATGATAAAGTTGTTCCCTTCAGTGGTTAACTTAAATGATTCACTCCACCTGCAATTTCTAGAAATTCTCTTTTCTTCCAATGCGTTTTCCCAGTTGGATGAAAAAGTCTCTACTGTAGATGTCTGGTTTGTATTTTATTTTTTAAAAGTCATCTTCTTTGTGAACCGCCCTGAAATCTTTGGATGATGGATGGTGTATAAATATAATCCATCCATCCATCCATCAATCAATCAATCAATCAATCAATCAATAATCTATTGTTTTGTGCTGCTTTTTACTTTTTGTGCATCGCCTTAAGACATATGTGGAAGGCAATTGATTAATTATAATCATCATAGCATAGTCTTGAATTTCCCAGACATAGCGAACATACCTGGGACTCAACCATCTGGGCGGAAAATGGTTAAAATTACCAAAATCGCTGAAATGTCCAAGAAAATCCATGTAGAATTTGGCGAATTTCCTTTAAAAAACCTCTAAAATAGCCACAGAAGCGTATTAGAGTCTTCCCAGTGAAGAGAGTGTCACAGTCAGGCTGTCAGTCACCAAAGGTAAATGACAGCTGTCATTCCTGCAGCTGGTTTGCGTTGCCCTGGGAGTTTGACTTTTGCTTGCTGAGAGGCCTCATTTGGGATCCACTTTCTGACTCTTTCAATAGGCTCCTTTCAATGCCAGTAACTCTAAAGAAAATGACAGGGAGATGAAAGAAAGGGGATTTGGGGGTTCGAAAGAGGAGCATCCGTGGAAAAAGCCCTAATGTGAGATATGATGCTGAGCTTGAGTTTGAGCTTGGCACTTTTGTGGATACTATGGCTGAGCCCAAAAACTTATTCATTTGATTTGATTTGTGGCCATTTTCCCCCTGGTCCATGCTTTGGGGAGGCTAATTAAGAGCTTATGCAATATCTATGAAATATCTATCCTTTTTGAGCACCAGAACCCAGAAAGTGTGGAATGGAAATGCATGTAAATGAACATGTAAATATCTGGTGATGGGACATGGGTGGTGCTGTGGGTTAAACCACAGAGCCTAGGGCTTGCCGATCAGAAGGTCGGCGGTTCAAATCCCTGTGACAGGGTGAGCTCCCATTGCTCGGTCCCAGCTCCTGCCAACCTAGCAGTTCGAAAGCACGTCAAAGTGCAAGTAGATAAATAGGTACCACTCTGGCGGGAAGGTAAACGGCGTTTCCGTGCACTGCTCTGGTTCGCCAGAAGCGGCTTAGTCATGCTGGCCACATGACCCGGAAGCTGTACGCTGGCTCCCTCGGCCAGTAACGCAAGATGAGCGCCGCAACCCCAGAGTCGTCCGTAACTGAACCTAACGGTCAGGGGTCCCTTTACCTTTACCTGGTGAGTCCCCAGGTGTTCAAATAGCAAGCAAGATTTTTTTTAGTTCACCCGCATTTGGTGACACAAATCTTCACCTCGGTGATTTTTCTGCCAACACAGATTTTGCCGACATATTTTTCTAGATCACACAAAAAGGCATTTGATCTTTAAACGGGTCACCTTTTGGGGAGGCAACGTTGGTCTAGCTCAAGATAAATATTGCATGGGATCTTTGAAGAATTTGATCTGTGCAAAATTCTGATACGAACTGACTTGATCTGTACCTTCCCAGAGTAATGTGCAGATCAGAATTAAGGTTGCTATCAACTGAGTAGATGTGGCCAGGATTGCGACCTTAATTCTGATCATCGCATTCCTTTTTTATTATTAATTTATTTTAAACTTTATTAAACAAGAAAAATACACAAAGTGAATATACAATATGAACATTCTATAAGAAAAAGAAAAAAGGAGCATAGTTACATTTAGAATAAGAATCTGTAAAAGAAAAGACACTTCCAACTAAATCCATTGTACTATTTTGCATTCAAAAAAAATTTTTGCACAGTTTTAACTTTTTTCTAACAGATCCTTTTATCACAATTCATTCGATATCTGCCAGGAGATAATCACTTTCCTAACAAATTCAGTGGGGCTTACTCCCAGCTAAATGGGATTTGGATCACAGCCTTAGTTATCCACCAGCTTGGGCATTTCCCAAACCTATTGGCGTAATTCTTGGTTCAAAAAATGCAACAAGTTCCGTTTTAAATGTGTTTTTTGGGGGGAAAATACATTTTAAGATAGATATTTAAATGCAAATTTCCGCTGGGTTTTTTAACGTGGAAATGGGATAGAATGAGCTAATGGGATCACGAAAGGTCACCCGAAATGATCAAATGGATGGAGCAGCTCCTTCTTTGGGAAAGATTACAACATTTCAGGCTTTTTAATTTAGAGGAAAGAGGGGACATGATCGTGGGACATACAATTCTGCAAGGTAAGGAGAAAGTGAACAGGGAGAAGATTTCTCTCTCCTCTCTTAATACTAAAAGTCAGGGGCATGAAACGAAACCAAATGTTGGAAGATTTAAGACGGACAAAAAAAAGTATTTCTTCACACTGCGGCTGTCTATTCTATACTATGAAACTCCCTCCCACAAGAGGCAGTGATCGCCACCAACTTGGATGGTTTTAGAAGAAAACCCGGAATATTCACATTGGAAAGGGCTCTACCAATGGCTACAAGCTAAGATGGCAAAGTTGTACCTCCATTGCCAGGGGGATATTATGTATTTATTTATACCCCACTTTTTTCTCCTGAGCGGACTCAAGGGAGCTTACATATAAAAATGAGAACCGCTAAAAATATAGGGAGGGAACTATTAAAAAGCAATTCAACACTGACAGAAGGAAAACTACATACATATATAAAATCTATTAAAACCAGTGCTTTTTTCTGGGGCTATGCAGGGGTATGCATACCCCTAAACTTCTAAGTGGGGCCATTGAGGGGCAGTATTTCAATATGAGTAGGAAAATGAGAGTACCCCTAAACATCTTTTTTGGGGGGGGGAAGCACTGATTTAAAACATACAAATAATCAGTTCTATTTTTGTAGAAAAAGAGGTGCTGGAAATCACCATGTTCTCTTATAGTGGCAATGGCACCCACCTGAGAGGTGCCGGAACTGAGTTCCTGTGAGTTCCTGCTGGGGAAAGCCCTGCAAATAATTGCAATAAAAGCAGCGCAGCACCAGCCCTGAATGCCAGTTGCTAGAAGAGTGTCTCTGTTGCACTCCAGACCTGTTTACAAGCTTCCCACCAGGGCATTTGATCAGCCCCTTTGAAAGCAGGAGGTTAGACTAGGTGGGCCATCCAGTGGTCTTACATATTGTGATATGACCTCCAAACCATCCCAAATATTTTCACAGAAGCTTATGAAAAGCTTGGCCTATCGCTCAACATCCCAAAAAACCCAAAGTGCTGCACCAACAAGAACAAAACAACTCCTTTGCAGCGCCACAAATCCAACTCAATGGTGTAACATTGGAAAATGTCAATCACTTCTCCTACCAGGGCAGTGCTGGAGGAGACTCTTGAGAGTCCCATGGACTGCAAGAAGATCAAACTTATCCATCCTTAAAGAAATCAGCCCTGAGTGCTCACTGGAAGGACAGATCCTGAAGTTGAGGCTCCAGTACTTTGGCCACCTCATGAGAAGAGAAGACTCCCTGGAAAAGACCCTGATGTTGGGAAAGATGGAGGGCACAAGGAGAAGGGGACGACAGAGGATGAGATGGTTGGACAGTGTTCTCGAAGCAACTGGCATGAGTTTGGCCAAACTGCGGGAGGCAGTGAAGGATAGGCATGCCTGGCGTGCTCTGGTCCATGGGGTCATGAAGAGTCGGACACGACTGAACGACTGAACAACAACAACAACCTGGGCAGTTATCTTTCCACATGGGCCAACATTGATGCCGAAATCCAGCATCACCTGAGCTCAGCAAGTGCGGCTTTTTCCCGATTGAAGTGCAGTGTGTTTGAGGACCGGGACATTTGCAGGGAAACCAAAATGCTTGTTTACAAAGCTATTGTACTACCAACCTTACTGTATGCTTGTGAAACATGGACCACTTATAAACGCCATCTCCAACTCCTTGAAAGATTCCATCAACGGTGTCTCCGAAAAATTTTACACATCACTTGGGAAGACAGGCGAACTAATGCCAGTGTACTGGAAGAAGCAAAGATCACCAGTGTTGAAGCAATGATTCTTCAACATCAACTTCGTTGGACTGGTCATGTTGTGCGGATGTTCTCCGATGATGCTGTAGTTCCTCTCTTGAGCCTTTTTCAGATCATGCAATGTGGGCAACCAGGGGAGGTGCAAAAATGCTAGAGAAATATAATTGAGGAAGAAAACACAGGCAGACCACTTTTGGCCCCGCCACAGCAATAACTCAAATGCAAATCCCCACACAGGATAACATTCTGAAGAAATCCTTGTGTGCCCTAAGAGAGAGGCAGAAAAACCGAAGCCTCTTTCATAGAGGGGGGAGGAGACTTCTGAGGAACCGAAAGGCAGATTTCAGCAATGCACGGGTTCAAAGCGCAACTCCAGAGTAACTGGAAGTGGGATTTGGGACCAGGTCTGGCTTTGCGATTGATCCACACCTGCCAGAAAAGGTGCATTGAATGCCATCCAACGGGGCTCAAGATTTGCAGCGTTTTTCTTTCAGAGGAGACAGGCAGTTTTGCGGCTTGCCTGCCAGCACACACATTGTTAGCTGTAACAATGTAATAATAGCCTTTGCATTGATTAAAACCCTTTTTATTTCCTCTGATTGTCTCTGCTGGAGGCGTAATGGCTGCAAGTGGGAGATGGACGGCTCGTTTTGATAGCTTGGTTTAATATTCCGGCTCAGGTCCCGAGTTTCCGCTTCGTTTTTCCTCGCACGTCGAAGCCCCCGTAGCCTTGACTTTGACGCAAATGTGCAGGAGCCCTTTAATATCCAGACTCGCCGTGGTCTTTGTCTCATTTCAATCAGGCATTAAGAAAAGAAGAGAGGCGGGGGGAGGGGGAGAATGGGTTCTCCTTGCCATGCCAAGGAGCCTTCAAAGTGATGAAAAGGACCTTTCCTGTCAAGGCCTAGGTGCAGCGCCTGAGTCCATAGATCATAGGACTCTGGAGTCGGAAGGGACCCCCACACCCTCCAACACTTCTCCGATGAAAATTTGTTGTTGATGTTTAGTCGTTTAGTTGTGTCCGACTCTTCGTGACCCCATGGACCAGAGCACGCCAGGCACTCCTGTCTTCCACTGCCTCCCACAGTTTGGTCAGACTCATGTTGGTAGCTTCAAG
The DNA here is from genome assembly GCA_900245905.1 of Lacerta viridis. NCBI lineage: Eukaryota > Metazoa > Chordata > Lepidosauria > Squamata > Lacertidae > Lacerta > Lacerta viridis. The sequence goes on from OFHU01004576.1 coordinate 9,904, forward strand.
AACACTGTCCAACCATCTCATCCTCTGTCGTCCCCTTCTCCTTGTGCCCTCCATCTTTCCCAACATCAGGGTCTTTTCCAGGGAGTCTTCTCTTCTCATGAGGTGGCCAAAGTATTGGAGCCTCAGCTTCAGGATCTGTCCTTCCAGTGAGCACTCAGGGCTGATTTCTTTAAGGATGGATAGGTTTGATCTTTTTGCAGTCCATGGGACTCTCAAGAGTCTCCTTCAGCACCAGAATTCAAGAGCATCAATTCTTCGGCAATCACCCTTCTTTATCCGAAGAAAATAGGGACGTCCCATTCCAGAAGGATAATTTTACTATTTATACCCCATACATCTTACTGGGTTGCCCACTCTGGGCAGCTTCCAACATATGTTGTTGTTCAATCATTCAGTCGTGTTCGACTCTTCGTGACCCCATGGACCCCATGGACCAGAGCATGCCAGGCACCCCTATCCTCCACTGCCTCCCGCAGTTTGGCCAAACTCATACCAGTCACTTCGAGAACACTGTCCAAACATCTCATCCTCTGTCCGTCCCCTTCTCCTTGTGCCCTCCATCTTTCCCAACATCTGGGGTCTTTTCATAGAATCATAGAGTTGGAAGAGACCACAAGGAGTCTTCTCTTCTCATGAGGTAACATATACAAAAGCATAATAAAACATTAAACATAAAAATGCCCCTTCCCTATACAGGATTGCCTCCAGACGGTTCGAGGGTCGGAAAACTCCATACCCGCCAACATTTCTTCGGTGGAAATAGGGACGTCCTTTGTGGTGTACGGTATTGTGGTATTGTCTTGGAAGATGTTTATTCCGCAGCCAGAAACATCATAACTAGACACTGGAGAGACCTGTCAGGAGTAAGCCTGGACCAATGGTACCAAATAGTATGGGAAACAGCCTTACTAGAAAAATTAACCAACAAGCTGAAACTGACATGGGGACAAATAGAAGAAGACGCCTTCACCCCGGTATGGCTCCCCTTCATCACACACACAGCCAACAAGACAATGACAAGAATCTACCAACAGCATACAAATCAATATGGCTAACCTGATCCAAAACAAACACACACCCCACTCACACATGAAAACAAAGACCACCACAGCCAACCACAAATGAACAACCACACCCTAGGCCAACCCCAACCTCTCTCACCACCAAAGGAACACAAGCAAACAACAGAGAACCTGCACAAGCAACGCTGACATCAAACCCTACATATATTAAGTAAAATAGAAACATCGTCACCCGACCCCACCCCCACTCATCTCCCCCCTCCGTCCACCTCTTCCCCCCTTTTCTTCCTAATGTCTCAACAATGAAACTGATTTGTAAAAATGTTACGTGGGGGGAAAATGAGAGAGAGACATTGCACATACTTTTGTGAATCAAGAAAATCTTTAATAAAAAACACAATTTTAGAAAAATAGGGATGTCCTAAGGAAAAGTGGGAAATTCCAGGATCAAACCAGAAACCGGGATGTCTTCTCTAAATCAGGGATGTTCCTGGAAAATAGGGACACTTGGAGGATCTGGACCCCCAAGAGTCATCTAGTCCAACCCTCTACAATCTAGGAATCACAGCTACGTGGTGGGACTGAACCAGGTCAGATTTCAAGTTTGTTTGTGCGGTGCTCAGTTGTTTGAAAGTCCACACAGAGACACACTTCACAGTGATGTTAGTCCTTTCTGAGTTTGATTTTGTCCCTCTCCTCATGGCACTCTAGCTTACATTCATCTGTTTTTAACAATAACAACCCCAGCCTCCCCTAGTCGCTGGTGCTGCGGCTTGTGTTGCTACGCTCACAGGCATGCAGGTCATAGAATCCTAGAACTGTAGAGTTTGAAGGGAACCCCAAGGGTCATCTAGTCCAACCCCCTGCGATGCAGGAAACCCAGTTAAGTAATCCCAGCCCAGTGGCCATCCAACCTGTGCTTAAAAACCTCCACATATTGCTTGGTGATGTGGCATCATGACCCACGATGGCCCATGATCAGAATCCATTATATTACCACAACATGTAGACCCAGTGCCTCGCATTTGAATGGCACTGAGCCTTGTAAAAGGGGAATTTTTCTTCTTTTTCAAAGTCTGTTTTCAAGGGGGAGGAGGGCAATTCCAGCATCCGTCGGCAGCCCGTCTTGGCTAATTGCCAGTGATGTCTCTATTCCCCATAAATTTGTCTAATCCGTTTTTTGAACCCCAGTTACGCTATTATCCTCCTGTCAGCAGAAGCCTTGGAAATGCCAGGTTTAATTAAAACAATCTTTTATGTTCCGATCCGCGTCTCATTTTCTCTACCTGGTGAGAAATGGCTCTCGCCTCAATCAACAATTGAACTTTTAAGAGTGCTGCGTTGAGCAGAATGGGCACCGCTCCCCGTTAATTAAAACTCAGATCTCTGAATCACAGAAAAGAGCTTTTGGCTTAAGAGTCAGAGCGGAGGCCTGCTTCTCAACGGCAGCTTAGCCGGAGAACAGCACAGCCTAGTAATGAGATTCTGGGCTGTGGATGATGGCCTCATGCGCGGTGTAACGCTGGCCACCTGGGAGGGGGGAATAGCAACATCCGTGGGATATTTTGCCAGCCTCTCCCCTCAAATGGAACTTTAGCAGAGTTGGGGTCCGGCCTCCGAATGGATTTCAAGTGCCAGATCTCAACCCAACAAGAAGATTGGCAGAACCCGCCCCGGCTTCTGATCGCAGTCCTGGATGTCCCAGCTTTGGCTCCCATGGTCCGACCGCGCCAGATCATGGGGCCAAAAGACCAGTGTTTTGTTTTTGTATTTTTGGTTCCATGCTGTGGTGTGAGTCAGTTGGTTCACACCAGAGCACAGGACCTGAAAACGGAAGGAAAACTTACCTTCGCCCTGATTTTCACCATTCCTCTTCCTCCTTCCAATGCAGCACTTCTGCGGCACCGGAGGAGGGGGGAGGTTTCACAGGCCGGGGTGACCTCCTGGTAGGCTGCTCTGGGCTGTGCAGTGCCTCCAGATTCTGCAGAGCAAGAGGCAAAGTGTCAGGAGTCCAGGTTCCCAGCTTGATAACACAGTGAGCGTAGATAATTAAAAAGGAGGATTTATTGCAAAAACAAACAGATCGCTCCAGAGGGCTCTAACAAAGCCTCCAGCATCATTACTCAAGATGACCCTTCTGAAGACTCCTTCCGGCGTCGACAGAAGATATTGAACTTACGACCCTTACGTCTCTTGTTTTGCTTCCTATATAGCAGCCTTCCCATTCGCCGCCTCTTCAGACTTAGTGGCTCAGCTCCAACCTCTTCCCGTTCCGAGAGGCTATCTCTGAGACTGTTCGCTTGCTGCGAGCTTTGGCTGTGTTCTAGCCTGCTCTCAGCTACTCCCTTATCAGCCTGCCCGTCAAAGTCAAGAAGAGCCAAAGACGGCAGCTGCCGGCTCTCCCCTGCCTGACTAACATCAAAGCTTCTCTGTTCCTGGCTGCTTTCTGCAGTTGACTGCAAACCTTCGCTTGGAGCTGGCTCATTCCTGACACAAAGACAGGGGAGGGAGAGGGCGGGAGCGAGCTGGTTGCTTCTGTGAGCGGGTGAGCAAGGGAGGAGTTGGCAGCAGAGAGGGGACGAGTGACGAGATTGGTAGGAGGGTGCCTTAAACTTTCCTATAAGAATGTTGCAGGGTATGCTATGTGCTGCTTGAAGAAGCCCTTCCTTTTACCTGCCCTGAATTTTCCAGTGGAAAGTTGAGAAGTAAGTGGAGAAGAAGAAGAAGAAGAAGAAGAAGAAGAAGAAGAAGAAGAAGAAGAAGAAGAAGAAGAAGAAGAAGAAGAAGAAAGGTCACAGTATTTTGGGACTTTTTAATTTAGAGAAAACGTGAGTTAAAGGCATGATAAGTTTAGACAATGATGCATGGCATGAAGAAAGTGGATAGAGGTTTCCCCCTCTCCCTCTTTCTTAACACTAGAATTCATGGACATCTGATGAAGTTGAATGTTTAGAGATTCAGGACAGAAACAGACACAGGAGCCAGAAGACAGAAGAAATACCTTCGATTCAAGATTGGCAGATGAAAATGATGGATTATATGGAGCTTGCTGAACTGACCGGGAAACTCCGAAACCAGATGGACGATGCGGTGGAGAAAGATTGGACTAAATTTAAAGTATATTTAAAGTATATTAGAAAAGGGATAGGATGAAATATATTAAGGATAAAATTAGGATGGTTTATTATGGTACCCTGAAGCCGGTGTGTTAAGATTTTAAGTTTTTGAACTAGAGAAGAGATATTTGAATTTCTTTATTAGCAGCAGTCTAAGTGAAAGAAGATGTATGATTTGATACAAGAAGTAATATGTTGTGTTATGAAGTTATATTATTAATTATTATGAAGTAATATTTGGAATAGATTTGATTTAAGCTAAGAAGTGATAGATTATTTTGGAGTAAAAAAGATTTTAAGAAGTATGTTTAGTTTTGATTTTTGAATGATTTAATTTTAGAGATGAGAAGTTATTAAAGTAAAATTAGAATTGGAACCAAAGGAGAGAAAATGGGGGAAGTCACCTAGTATTGATTCGAACAAGAAAAGTTTTTTTTTTGTGTGTAAACAAGAAAAAGAATTATTGGTGTGATTTGTATTTGTTTTTATTATGGTTTGATTGTTGGGTTTGTGTTTGGGTTTGTGTTGGTGTATGTGTTATGTTGTTCTTTGTTTTGCAAAAACCAATAAATTCTTTATAAAAAATAAAAATAAATTTAAAGTATATTTTAAAAAATATGTTAAAATAAGTGTTTAAATGCAGACAGGTAGAAATAGGTAGGCTACAGATATAGAAGTTAGATTAGATTTAGTAATAGAGGAAGTAATGATAAGGTAATTAAAATAAGATAAGTTGATTAGAGTTTTAAGTTAGAATATAAAAAGGTAAGGAAATTACTGAAGATGATTTACAAGGAAAGCAGCCAGAGAGGACGAGAGGAAGTCAACCTACAATGTTATTAGAAGATTAGACAGGTTTAAATAGGTATTTTTGTTTTTTGTTTGGTCATTTGTTTTTTATTGTGGTTTTTTTGTATGTATGTAGTTTTTGTGTAGTTCTTTTGTTTGTGTTATGGTAAAAAAATCAATAATTTTTTTGGGGGGGGGTGGAGAAACAGACACAGGAGCCATTGGCCTCATCCAGCAGGCTCTTCCTGACAGTGAGAGCTGTTCGGCAGTGGAATTTGCTACCAAGGAGTGTGGTGGAGTCTCCTTCTTTGGAGGTCTTTAAGCAGGCTTGACAGCCATCTGTCAGGAATGCTTTGATGGTGTTTCCTGCTTGGCAGGGGGTTGGACTGGATGGCCCTTGGGGTCTCTTCCAACTCTAGGATTCTAGGATTCTAGGATTCTATGTGTCCCCACATGGCATCTTCCATTTCAAAGACTTGCTCTTTAATGATGTCATCAGCTGGCTCAAAGTGACACGCTCCAGGCTCTGACCTCCTCAGAAGCAACTCTCCCGCCATTCTTGGCAGTGGAATCCCGGCTGTCTTCTGCACTGGAGAAGCCCAGCAGCTCCCTGAGATCTAAGGCACCATGACAGGATGATTTATGACTTCTGGAACCAGAGCCACTCTGAGGATACGGATCTGGTTTCCTGGAATGCCTGCAACATGTGGCATGGTGACGTTATGCTCGCTGTGTGTGTGAGGTGTGAGAAGGAAGGCGATGCTTCGCGCGTCCTCGGGAAAAGCTACCAGCGCCTTCCATCCCATCCCTTGTTCCTTATAACAACGGGAGCGATAAGTGCAGTCAGCACTGCTCTACACCTGAGGATGCTTTGCTTTTCTGCTCCTGCTCAAGATCACCTTTGCTTCCAGGTGTGTGTGTGTGTGTGTGTGTGTGTGTACGTACAGTCATACCTCAGGTTGCATTCGCTACGGGATACGAACGTGTCAAACCCGGAAGTACCGGAACAGGTTACTTCTGGGTTTGGGGCTTTGCGCATGCTCAGAAGCAGCGAATCACAACCCACACGTGCACAAATGCAGCGCTGTGGGTTACGAAGACTGCGGGTTGCGAACACGCCTCCTGCACGGATTGCGTTCGCAACCCGAGCGTCCACTCTGTGTGTGTGTGTGTGTGTGTGTGTGTGTCGGTTCTCAATGCGCACAGTTTCTCTGACACATGAATGGCATCATGGAAAAATAGGAAGCTGTCTCATACTGAGTCAGACCATTGGTCTGTCTTCCTCAGCACTGCCTGCACTGACTGGCAGCAATGGCTCTCCAGAGTTTCAGCCAAGGGTCTCTCAGCCCAATGCAGATATGCTGGGGATAGAACCCGGAACCTTCTGCAGGCAAAAGAGATGCTCTACCACTGAGCGAATAATGTGAGCAGGGGCAGCAGCTGCTAGTATTATAATATTATGGGATGCTTGGAGGGATTCAGATGAGTTGTGAAAAGGTTTCCTCGGTCTCACAGTATTAGTGGAACGGATATGGGTTAGCAGAAAGGATCGGGACAATTAACAGGAAGGACTTGACGCAAGTAACACATAGAATCATAGAACTGTAAAGTTGGAAAGAACCATTTAGTCCAAGCCTCTGCAATGCAGGAATCTCAGCTAAGGCGTCCATGACTAGCATACCCGTATGTCTTGAATTTCCTGGACACAGACGGGATTTGGCTGTCGGAAACAGCACCCGGGTGGAAAGTGCCTTAAGCATAGCTTCAAAACTTCTTTTCCTTGCAACAACTTTGGCCCAAAAAAAAAGCTCAACAACTGTGTTGTGTCTGGATTTTCACTTTTTGAAATATGGCAAGCCATCCAACCTCTGCTTAAAAACCTCCAAGGAAGGAGAGTCCACCAGCTCCCAAGGGAGTCAAACAGCTCTTACTGTCAGAAAGTTCTTCCTGGTGTTTACTTGGAATCTCCTTTCTTGTTATTTGAAGCCATTGGATTGAGTTCTACCCTCCAGAGCAGCAGAAAACAAGCCGCCTCCATCTTCCATGTGATTGACCGATTTAAGGGATTGACTGCCTTCAGTCCTGGACAGTTCCGAGTCCTTTCACATCTGCAATCAACAGCGCAGAAGATGCCTGCACATGATGTGACTATATGCTGGCATGGCAAACGTACATTTTTTAAAATAAATAAATAAAAAGAATGTAGCACGTGTGACCTTGTGGGAGGGGCCAATCTTTCTCACGCAATTAGTACCCAGCTGGGAGGGATGTTATCAATTTAAGAGGGAAAGATCCCCCCCCAACAGACTTGAACCCACCCAGAGACTGGCTCCAGGGGTGGCCAAACTCTTTGGGTCCATGAGCACATTTGCAATGTGCAGGAACTGTCATGAGTGCCACATGCAGGCCACAACCACATCAACGTGCCCTGCTAGCACATGGGTGCGCATTCACTCCTAAGGCTTGGGACAAGTGGGTTGTTTTTTGCCTTTTTCAAATAAGGCTGGGGTGATGCATTATAAACCTATGCATTATGCACACATACTGCCTTCTGGAAGTCCCCCCCCCCCAAATATCCTATTTGCAGAAGCACCTCCTCTAAGTGAAAAGCTTGCAAAGAGCTGCATTCCCCCACTTAGGCATGTGTGTAGCTTGTTGCAACATGTCCTAGCACCAGTATTCGACATGTGTAGAATCCTAGCTCCTTGGAACAAGAGCAGATCGATGCTGACGCCAGCTGCTGACGCTGAGATGTGTCTGTCATCACCCCGAGTCTTCCTGTGAGCCATGCGGGCTCTCCCTGCTCACCAGATGTTGGGACAAGAAGGCCACATTGGGAGCAGCTTGCCATATCAAGGGAGCTGCTGCGGTTAGGGGATTCGCCACCAGCTCTGGTTTTCATCTTCACGAGAAACAGCGGCTTCTCTAATCACAACCGTGGGTCCCTTTCCATTCTCATGAGGCCCAGACATTGCCATGGGAGAGTGACAGCAGGCCATGAGTGCTTGAGAGGATGCTGCTGGGTGAGGCCAATGGCCTATCTCAGTGGATTTCAGCCAGGTGTTTGTCCACAGACAGCTTTCCGTGTCATGTGGCCAGCAAGACTAAACTGCTTCTGGTGCAACGGAACACCATGAAGGAAGCCAGAGCCATGGAAATGCTGTTTACTTTCCTATTTATCTACTTGCGCTGACGTGCTTTTGAACTGCTAGGTTGGCAGGAGCTGGGACAGAGCAATGGGAGCTCACCCCGTCACAGGAATTCGAACCGCTGACCTTCCAATTCACAAGCCCAAGAGGCTCGGTGGTTTAGACCACAGCACCACCCGCGTCCCACTGGATTTCAACCAGTGTGCCATGGCACCCTGGGGTGCCTTGAATGGTGGTCAGGGGTGCCGCGGGCAACCCTGGCCTCTGTCCCTCTTTCCTTCCTTCCCTCCCTCCCTCCCTCTGATGCCCTCCCAAAGGCTTGCACAGCTGTTTATTGCCACAGTCCTGGCTCCAAGCTCCCCAGATGAATGGTGCCTTTGGGGAATCTTAATTCCGGCTTGGGATTCATCCAGCCCAGCCTTTCGCATGATGAATTCTGCATATAAGTTAAATAAGCAGGGAGACAATATACAGCCTTGTCGTACTCCTTTCCCAATTTTGAACCAATCAGTTATTCCATATCCAGTTCTAACTGTAGCTTCTTGTCCCACATAGAGATTTCTCAGGAAAATATTACTTGCCCAAATATGGAAAGAAGAAGAAGAAGTCCCAGCAATGGAATAATGGATGCAAGCACTTATGGAATATGCAGAAATGGCAAAACTTGCTGGAAGAATAAGAAATCAAGATAACATTTTTTTAAATAAAAGAATGGAAATGGTTTATTAAATATTTACATATAAATTATAAACAGATAAAAACATTGGCAGGATTATTGTAACAATCTGAAGTTTTATAAGAGTATATATTTAAAGAAGATGACCAAATGAGCAAATGAAGTTAATTTGGATATATAGAAGATATTAAAAACAAATTTAAGGAACCGCAGAAAGAGGGAGAAGGAGGTCAAGTTCTGAAATGTCAAAATGATGGTAAAACTAGAGAAATGTATAAAATTAGTGAAATGCGTAAGTAAGTAAACAAACAAACAAACAAATAAAAGGGGGGGGAATAAGTCCATGAGAACTCATGGACATCCAATAAAGCTGAATGTTGGAAGATCCAGGACAGGTAAGAGACAATCTTTCTTCATGTAGTACAGAGTTAAACTACGGATTTTTCATGCACAGAAGGAAGTGTTGGGCACCAAGCTGGGAGACTTTAAAAGAGGATTTGACAAATTCACGGAGAAGGCCATGGATGGCTACTACTTTCTTTTTAAAATCAATTTTATTAAAGGTTTTCAACCAAATGTACCATAAAATTCCAACTAAACCAAGGAGGATAATAAAAAGTGATATATCAAACAGAAAAAAATGAAAAAGAATATAAAACACATTAATAATCCTCATATGATCCTCATAAGACACAAAATTATATCCTTGTTGCACTCAGTCACTATTTTACCTTAATCTTCACACACAGAGAGAGTTGAATCTTCCCAACTGCCACCTGGGAGAGCTTCCTCTTCATCAGTCTCCCACCCTGAGAGAAGCCACTCTGAAACTGGCTCTTCACTGTATGTATCTGTCAGGGTTGAGCTAGATGAGGAGGAGTGGTGGCAAGCCCCCCCCCTGGTGAGGCTGCACCCACGGAAGAACCTGGGGAAATGGAGGAGTTCGTACCTGGAGAAGACTGGTGGCGGCACTCCTCGGAAGAGGAAGAGTCAGATGGAGAGGGGGAAAGACCAGAACAGGAGGAGGAGGAAGTCGAGCCAGAATCAGGCCCTTGTGAGGAGAGAAACAGCCCTTCCCCTCCTCCCTTCTCAGCTGTAGAGCGTAGAGCTGAGAGACGCAGGGAACAATTAGAGGCAGCTGCAACTCGTAAGAGACGTGGTTGCAGGCCAGCTACTTAAGAAAGGCTAGCTCCTCCCTTCACTAGCACCTGCAACTGATATGCTGAGTGCGTGGTTGCTCTTGCTCGTTCTGTTCCTGACCCTGGCTTGTTCCTGACTCCTGGCTTGTTCCTGACCCTCGGCTTGTTCCTGACCTCGGCTTGTTCCTGGCTCCTGGCTTTTCCCTGACTGACTTGGCTGGTTCCTGACTTGGACTGTTCTGACTTCGGCTTCTCCTGACCCCATACTGATATCTGACTTCAGCTGGCTTCTGACCCGGACTGTTTGACCTTGGCTTATCTGACTGACTGCTGCACTTCAGCACGCCAATTTGTTGGCGCCCTAACAGTATCTTCACTTATCACAAAAATAATTTTTCAGATGCTCAGAGATGCATTTAAGCTACTCGAGAGCCACCCAAAATCAAACGTCATAGAAGAGACGCAGTCCGAAAAGGATGGCTACTAGTTTTGATGGCTCGGCTCTGCCTTCACGTTTGCAGGCAGCAATACCAGTTCTGAACACCAACTCCTGGAAACCTCAGGAGGGGAGCTCCCCAGGCATCAGGTTCCATAGGCATCTGGTCATGAGGACAGGATGCTGAGCATTGGCCTGATCCAGCACGCATTTCTTAGGTTCTTATGTGATCCAACCAGCTTTTGGGAAACATTTAGCCTAGCATGTTTTGGAATCTGGGGTGCTCAAACTTCAAACTCTCTCCCTGAATGGCAGGTGGATCTCTGAGGTTCACCATGTTGTTGTTGTTGAGTCATTTAGTCGTGTCCAACTCTTTGTGACTCCATAGACCAGAGCACGCCAGGCACTCCTGTCTTCCACTGCCTCCCTCATGTCGGTAACTTCGAGAACACTGTCTGTTAAGTTGTGCACAGCAGATGACACAGTGATTTCCAAACAGCTCTTGTTTATTCTCAGGCTGGAACAGAAGTGAGCTGAAGGCCTCAGCAGCCTGCTTATATAGAACTCAGCTACAAAGCAACAGTAACAACTTTCTGTAGTTACCCAATCCCTGAACGTCAGTTTTCAATCCCTCATTTGCATATGCTGACCTGAGTGAAAACTGCAGCAGGATGAACTATATACACACACCCCTAGTGGCCTAGGGTGGGAACTTCAATACATAACACTGTCCAACCATCTCGTCCTCTGTCGTCCCCTTCTCCTTGTGCCCTCCATCTTTCCCAACATCAGGGTCTTTTCCAGGGAGTCTTCTCTTCTCATGAGGTGGCCAAAGTGTTGGACAACTGTGACGTCTGCCTGGCTTCATCCTCCACCCTCACCTCCACCAAGTGAGTTTGTGCAGGAGGAGAGCCATGCCAAGGCAGTTCTAGAGCCGCAGGGCCTGGCCTGATCCTTTCACATTGCAGGAAGAGACTGCAAATCCAGCCGTTGCCAAACAATGCATTTGGACAAATGCCTGCAGGTGGACGGGATAAAGCCTCTAAAGGGAATTAAAAGACACTGTGTGCCAAACAATAATGCACATTTTAACGATTGGAAAAGCTGACAAATAAGCAGATGCCGTGACCCCAGCCGAGCAAACAGATTATGGCACAGCAGCTGCCAAACAGCGGCTTTGAGTGGGGAAGGAGGCGTCTCTGGCACAAAGTTGCATCAGGACCTATGGAATCAGAGCCGGCTCTGTCATTGGGCAGAGTGGAGCAGCTGCCTCTGTCTGGTGCCCAAGGACATGGGGAGGTGCAGTGCTGGCAGCCCCTCTCTGTCGGAGGAAGTGTGGCTTCCAATGACAGTCGCTGGGAACCAGAAGTGGGGAGAGCGGCTGTTGTAATCAGATTTTGTTTGCAGGCTTAAAGAATCACAGAATCAAAAATCACAGAGTTGGAAGGGTCAGCTAGTCCAACCCCCTGCAATGCAGGAATCTCAGCTCAAGCGCCCATGACAGATGGCCATCCAACCTCTGCTTCAATGCAATCTCCTTTACTGCCATAACAAGAGTGCATTGTGTACATGGATCAAAACACAACACTGGCAGCGAGTCATAGTAGGAGATGTTGTTGTTGTTCAGTCGTTCAGTCGTGTCCAACTCTTCGTGACCCCATGGACCAGAGCACGCCAGGCACGCCTATCCTCCACTGCCTCTCCAGATGTTGTGAGATATGAAGGTGGCTCTTAGGACCTTTGATGACATAGTAACATCATTCCTACAGTTATTCAACAGAAAGGACGCCCTGGAAGAGTTGGTGTGACAGATCCCCTCCTACAATGAGGGGTCCAATCCCTTGATCTGGCTTCCCACAGGCATCTCCTTGGCCACGGTGAGAATAGGATGCCTGGCTAGATGGGCCACTGGCCTGATCCAGCAGTCTTTTCCTATACTCTTATGTTCCAGTTTCTGGGATATTCCTCTCTGGTAGCTCCCAAAGTCAAAATCCACCCCAAGATTTGGGCCTGGTCCAGCAGGACTCTTCTGTCCTCCCGAACCCTTTAACTGTTTGACAGTCTTGGGGGGATCTCCATCTGCCCTGCACCCCCTAAGCTACCTCACTGCTCAGCAACCTATGGCTGTCCTGGCTGGGGTTGATGGGAGTTTAGTCCAAAACACCTGGGGGTGCACCAGGTAGTTCTCTTCCTTTGCGGGGAGGTGGCCTATTTGTATTCCAGGCAGCCGCAATGCTAAATGTGCTGCTCTGTTTGTATCTTGAAGCACTCAGAAGGCTTCCTTCGGGGTCAAGGCTCCCATCTTCAGGGCTCTCTGAGAACACACTTGGCTTCATTTTTCTACCCTCTCGGGCTGTTCCGTCTCTGCCTGACTCACTGTAGTTCGCTACCCATTGCCATGAGGAACCGGGGAATGAATGTAAATAAGCTGAAATGAGGAGAGGGGAAATGCAGACAAAATATCCAGAGGAAGCTTTATGACACGGCAATTTATTCTGCAGCTGAGTCGTCTTCCCAAGAGGAGAAACAGAATGGTTCAAAGTACGGTACTCCAAGCCCCTACCCTACCCTACTGAAAACAGCAATTTTAAAACGTGGGCCTGGAGGAGCAGGTGCAATTCAGAGAACCATGGGATTGTAGAGTTGGAAGGGACCCCCAAGGTCCATCTAGTCCAACCCCTGCAATGCAGCAATCACATCTGATGAATCCTTGACGGGTGGCCATCCAAGCTCTGCTTTTAAACCTCCAATGAAGGAGAGTCCACAACTTTCTGAGAGTGTCCCATTCCTCTGTCAAACAATTCTTGCCATCAGAAAGTTCTCCCTGGTGTTGAGTCAGAATCTCCTTTCTTGTAACTTGAATCCATGCGTCTGGGTCCTGGCCTGGACCCATACTGCGACCATGCCCCACATCACTGTCATGCCATGTCTCAGCCACCAAGAAGCATGCCAGGGATGTGACTGGTTAAAAAATGCTGCTTGGTAGTGAGGTGGAATTGTTATTAGACTCATTAGCTGTAGGGCCAGTGTCATGTACACAAGAATGCAACTTGATCACAAGACCAGTAAAAACCAGTTAAAGAGGAACCCAACACTTAAATGGTAAAGTGGGGGGGGGACTCCATATAAGGTACAAATAGGGTTCTGCATGGAGAGGAGGAAAATGGGTTGAATAAGCTGCATTTCGTGGACCATGGTTGGATGGAAGATGGTGAGATGCTGAGGTTGTGTAGAAGCTGGTTGTGCCTATTTAGTGTCTATCCTAACAAAGTCACTCTTGCAGGCTCCTTAAACTCTGTCCAGAAATGCATGACTGAGTTGAGTAAAGTCAAGCCGGCTGGGAATTGGGGATGAGCCTTCATACCTGAACCTTCAAGGGAAATCCTCTCCCCCCCCCAACCCCCGGCCCCGTGTTTTTGCCAAGGTGGAACTTGAAACCCAGGAACTAGCAAATGATGCAATGGCCATCGTGTGAGGAAGGATGGGGGAGAGGAGAGGCAAAAGAGCTTGTGATATAACACTGAATAATGGTAATTAGGAAAGGGGGTGGGAGGGGAACTTGAAGAAGGGAGCCCATGTAGAAGGGAGGAGTCTTGGCCCCCAAGGAACTAGGAGGCTCTGTTTACGTATACATTTAAGAAACACAGAACCCATTTTATTTCTTTACCTTTCAGAATTAATCCTCGGAGCAAACCCATCTTATTGCAGCCCTGTTAAACATTGTCTAAATGAGCCTGTGGCAATTCCCCAGCGAATGCTGCCATCCGATGCGAATTATGCAATTTTGTACAAATTTACTTAATTGGCGCCGTTAAGTCTGAATGTTAGAAGTAAGCATCTAGCAAAGTACAAACTAGTTTTGGCAAGGGATTGGGGGGTTGTATAAAGCAAGGAGTGTGTGGGAGAGGTTCAGGTGGGTGAAGTGGGAATGGGGAGACATGAGAAGTTCTATAAGATACAGAACGTCAGAAGATCCTGCAGGATCAGGCCCATGGCCCATGTCATCCAGTAGCATCCTCTCCCAGTAGCCAACTAGATGCCTGTATGGAAATCCACAAGCAGGATCCGAGTACAAGATCACTCTCCCCTGCTGCGGTTGCCAGCAAATGGGATTCAGAAGCACAGCTACCTCTAACACAGAAGTCCTGCCTCCATATTGTGGGATGTGATGCATAAGTAGCAGTCAACATTCCTTGTTTTCCTAGAGAGGGCATGCGGGGGGATGTTTAGTCCAGGCAGTCAAAAACTCCCTGTTTCCTCCTGGCTGGGGAATACTTCCTTTGCATGTGACTAGAGGTGGGCGTGACCTTACCTGTCCAGGTAACAAAAGGGCAAGGCATGCTGCCACACTCTCTCTCTTTGACTTCTTCCATCGTTGGAGCAGCTTTTTAGCTAGAAATGCTCTGTATATACTTTGTAACTAAGTCTGCCTTCAGGGATCCAACTGTGAACTGATGATGTGAGTAAACTTCTTTTATTGACTTTAAACAATATTGTGGCGTGTTTATTCTTTTAAGAGGGATATAAGGGAACTTACCAGGAACCTAATAGTGAGAGGCTTACACAAGCCTGCAACCAGCTATCCGCTGTGCATTTAAAAGGGGAATGTAAAACTCTGCTAAGTAAAAGAACTTGCTAGCAAAAGTTAGGAAGGATATTAATAAACAATATATCCTCTTCTGTTTCCCTGAATATTCCCACACATATCACTTGGGCTCATAGTTTAGAACTTGAGAAGAACCAAAGGCCCATCTAGACCAGCATTCTGCTCTGACAGTGGCCAAAGGGATCTCTCTTAGGAAGCCCACAAACAGGAGGACCCAAGTGCAGCCATGGCCATTGTGGCTAGTAGCCATGAATAGCCTTTTTCTCTGCGAATTTATCTTCTCTCTCTTTAGAGCTGTAATTTGTTCGTTTCTTTTATTTCATAAAATTCAGATGCTGCTTGATCAAAGAAAAAAGTCTCAAAGCGGCTTACAGGAAAGAGAAAGCAAAATTACCCTTAAAAATTTGCAACCATGATTTAAAACATACAGAAAGTTAAACCCACATTAGAATACACAAAAACAAATTAAAACTCAGGCAAACTTTCTGAGCATATGGGTAGGCTTGTCTAAATTAGAGTTGCTGTCTGTCCAGAAGGTTCCAGCAGTTCAGTGAAACTCAACTTGGCACATTAAAATAAGCTTACACACACACACACACACACACACACACACACACACACACACAATATTACCTGCACATTTTCAATTGTTTCTTTGTAGCCTTGGAGCGGGGGGAAACAAGTCGAAAGAAACTAATGTGAGGAAATCATTGTTAAGTAGTCTGAAGCATTACACTCACTTTTGCTCCCTCTCCAAAACATCTTGAAAAGATGCTCCCTGCTGCCATTTTGCATTAACAGCAACAACAACACAAGGCTCCGAATCTGTAATTGTGACCCATCCTCAAGGTTCAGGGTGGATAATGCTAACCTTAAAAATGTCTATAAAAGATCCCATTAACATTCCAGCTTAGAGTCTGCCACCAGATCCTGAGCAACAAGGTTTATCCGAAAACAAGGGCACTTAGTAACATTAGAGATATTCTCTCTTTGCAATCTCCCAGCTTAATCCTGACTTCCAAAAGTCAGTCTCCTTAATGGTTTGACAATGCTTTTCATATTGATCTTGGTGCTGTGGGAGCACAGACTAGAGCAGGGGTCTGCAACCTTTAAGACAAAAAGAGCCACTTGGACCCGTTTCCGAAGGGAAAAACAACAACTGGGAGCCGCAAAACCATTGCGACATTTAAAACAAATATAACACTGCATATATATGTATATGTATATATGTATTTCAACTAACAATCCAGTCTTGGCTCCATGCACTGCCTGTTAATGCTTTGAATAAACTCACACTGCAGCATAAACTTAACATTCTATTTACGGGGGACATTATCTTCAGACCAACTAACTGAGTTTCATGATACTTTACTGCCCATACTTAAAAAAAAAAGAAATCCCTCAGGATCTTTTCCAGCACACCTAGTTTGAAAGCTCTTTCTGAATGCTGTGTCAACCAAGAGGATTGGCAATACTGAAACCCAGGCAGCACTGAGACTGGTATGCATAACCATGTGCAAATAAGGCCGTTCAACACCTTTTTGAAAGCCCTAGCAAACAACACAAACAACACTAGCAAACAACACAGTCCCTCCCAAATGCAGTATACCCCAATGCAGATGCTGCTTGAGTCACACAGAGGCTCCCCCAAGCAACCAACAAATGAAATAACAATAACAATATTAATGTTACCAATAATAGTAATACAAGTAAGAGGTCTCAACGAACCTTTCGCTTCTGGAGACTCCCCTGTGTTAGGCAACTAATAAATAGCATTAAGAACGGTGATAATATAAGGAAGAGGACCAGCAAAATTTTTGCTTGATGGCAAATTGCCCAGAGACTCCCACCCCAACCCCCATGTTAGGCAACTACTAAGTTAAATAACTAAGCAGGGCCCAGTATGGTTTCAAACTGGATGGGAGAGCACGTGTTGAGATACTTGTATTGCCGGGGGTTGGCTAGAGGACCCTCGGGTGTCCCTTCCAACTCCACAGTTCTATGATTCTAACAATATAAGCAAAAGGGTGAGTGCGTTTTTCACTCAAGGCCAGTGCATGCCCCCTTAAAAACAACAACAACAACACACCATCAAATCCCACTATGGCGCTTAATAGAGCAATTTCGTTGTTTCACACAAGGGGACAATGACAATGAAGATTTATTCTATTCAATAGTAACAACACACGCCTTTAGTCCTTTGCAGGTTGCATAATCGGTTATGCTGCAGTCCTGTCTAGGCTCGTTTTACCAGGACCTAAATCCCGATGGACCTCAGCGGGGATTTGCTAAGTGCGCTGGTTAAAGTCTTTGAAAGGCTGCAAACTTACCCGGAAGTAAGTCCCATGGAGTGCAATGGGACTTACTTCTGAGTAGACAAACACGGGGCTGCGCTGTGAAGGTGCCACTTCAAGATGCAACACCCTCGGAAGTGAAAAATGCTAGGCGCGTCTACTCAGGAGTAAGAGCCGCTGAGTTAAATGGAACTGACTCCCAAATTCAGAGGAGCGCAGGCTTGCTTTTTGTTTCATCGCTACATCTTAAGGTTTATTTGGGGCCTCCTCCACGTGCACTTCTCCCCAATGATTATGAAATAAACGAGGTTGAGGGGGGGACGCCTGTTGCCCTTAATCCCAAAGAGCTCACCAAGGACAACGACCCCTTAGCCTCCCAACACACACACGTACACCTCTCCTCCAGACCATTTTCTGGCTTTACTCTAATTTTCCACTTCATCCCCCCCCCAACACACACACACATCCTTAGATGGGCTTGTTTCCTCCCCAGCAACCTAGCCAGCATTTGCAAAATCAGGGGTTGCGAGCAGTGGAACTGGGGGGAGTGAGGTTGATATCCATCGGTCCTTTTCTGATTTTTTTCTACAATAGTTACACATCTCCAAGAGGTTAATGTTGGGGGTGGGGAGGGCGCATCCAGGATGCCTCCAGGCAGGCCCCACTTCCTCTACAATTTTTTAAAAAGGGCTTGTTCCTCCTCGCCCTCGCCCGCCACCCCTGGCCCAGCCCGCAGCTGCCTACCTGTCGTTGTCACCTTGAGCCGGCAGCAGCTCCACGGCAGCAGCAGCAACTCCACCACACCAGCAGCAGCTCCACCACACCAGCAGCAGCTCCACCACACCAGCAGCAGCCACACCTCCAGGCCAGGCGCCAAGGAGGGAAACTGCTGCTGTCTGCTGCTGCGCCTGCGCTGGCATAAACAAGGCACGGCGCATGAGCAGAGCAGCAGCGCCTGCCTCAGCCTTGGGGGCAGGCCGCTGGCCAGCTGGAGGGCGGGCCGCCGCCGGCCAGCTGGAGAAGAAGAGGAGGGCACGGGCGCAGCCGGCGGGGCCACGAGCGCGGCGCCGCCCCCAACTTCCCCCGCCCTGGAAAAGAAGTGGACGGCACGGGCGCAGCCGGCGGAGCCACGGCAAAGGTGTGAAAGAGCCACATGCGGCTCCGGAGCCGCAGGTTGCAGACCCCCGGACTAGAGGAACGCTGTCCATGTGCTTTTTACCATCAAAAAGCAAGGAAGCGGACTGTTTTAGGTATTAGTGCTGTGGTCCCACAATGCTGTATCCAGCAGCCCCATACCCTCCAAGATATCTGTCCCCAAAATTGGGACATCAGGAGGGGTGCACCTTCTGGTCCAACGCTGTGGCGATCTTCAGCAGGGTCACCCCAGAGCAGTGAACCAGAAAGCGCTTTGGCTTGTCCCTGCTGACAATTGCCAGACAGGCCGGGGCTCTGGCAGTCATCAGCAGGGTTGCACCAAGGCTCCTTCTGGTCTGTCGCTCTGTCACTCTTCAGACCAGATGTGCTGCTGACTTGTGCCAGAGTGAGCACTGTACCCAAAAAATGGGAGATTCTGGGATTCAAGCAGGAGCTGGGATTGGCTTCTATGATCTGGAATGTCCCACTTAAAATGGGACTCTTGGGGGGGGGGCTTGAAGCACCTGCACCTACACACACACACACACACTCCTCAAGGAGGCCATCTCCCCAACCTCTTGGACCTAAGAACTTGGAACATATGACACCTCCATCTTGCCTTCATTCTGTTTGTCCATATGTGCCCATCACTGCCTCCAGGCACCAATCTAGCACCTGAACCACCTCTCCAGATTCAGGAAATACATAGGGATGGGTGACACCTCTCGCCGAAACTCCTGATGACATCTCCCATCAGATAATAATAATAATAATAATAATAATAATAATAATAATAATAATAATAATAATTAATAATAATTTGTACCCCCCATCTGGCTGGGTTTCCCCAGCCACTCTGGGCGGCTTCCAACAGATATTAGGATACATTAAAATGTCACAGATTAAAAACTTCCCTGAACAGGGCTGCCTTCAGATGTCTTCTGAATGTAAGGTAGTTGTTTATCTCTTTGACATCTGGTGGGAGGGCATTCCACAGGGCCTGACGTCAAGGACGTGCAGGTGGAATCCAGTGCAACTGGAACAGAGGGAGAACCTGACGTGGTATCACAGCAGTTTGCACGATCCACTGAAGGGATTCTGCCCGAAAGGTTCACGGCCACTAGCGTGAGTGCTTGTTTGGTTCAGTGTGAACCGGAGAGCCTTGTGAAGGTTCAATGGGTATCTCAAGGTGAGGCCCAGAAATGGCATGATGCCATGGTAGAGCAGGTAGGCTCAATGAGGTCTTTGGGTGTGTGCACAACCACGACGCTGTCAGAAGGTCGTTGGGCGTGCAGACTCAAGACTGCAGCAACTGGAGAGTTGCAGTGCGAGGCTAGGTCAGTAGCCAGAGGTTTCACTCAGGAGGAGGGGGTCCATTGTTACGAGGTACTGGACGCGCCCTCTCTCAGAAGCGAAACCACGCGCATGCTGTTTAGCGGTCGCGACTCAAAGCAGCTTTGAGGCACGCCACTTTGGTTTGGATGCCTGTTTGGATTCCGACCTGGATGAGGAGAGGTACGAGGTACCTCCGCCAGGGTTCGAAGACAACGGGCCAAATCAAGTGTGGAGTTTGCACGAGGCAATCAATGGCTTGAAGGAGTCAGCCAGAGATTGGTCCTCAGGCGTGCAAGAAGCTTTGAGAAAGCTAGGTGTCAGCCAGAGTTGTGCTGATAGCTGCCTGTTTCTGGCAGGAGTAAGCCCAGAGCAGGAGCTAGTTCTGCAGTCCAGTGCGGACATGCTTTACCTGGCGGAGTCCAGGGGACAGGTGCAACGGTTCGCAGAGGAGCTTGGTCAGTCTTTCCAGCTCAGGAACCTAAGCCCTGTTGGTGTTTACCTAGGTGTACAGGTAGACAGAGCCGAGGACGGTAGTGTCTTGCTCAATCAGACTGGCAAGGTAGTGCAGTTGTTGGAGAAGTTCAGAGTGTCTGAATGTGCTAGTGTCAGAACACCCATGGAGACGTGTCTAGGTGAGGACAGTCAGACCGGGGAACGCTCTGAGTTCGAGAGCCCCGAGGTGTTTAGGTCAGCTCCTGGGAGGCTGTTGTTTCCTTCACGGTTGAGCAAACCTGACATAGCAGTTGCTGTGGATCTGTTCAGCAAGGAGGCTGCAAATCCCAGTATGCATGCCTGGAATGGCATGGTGAGAGTGCTCCAGAGTTTGCAGGAGACTAAGGAGTTTTGCCCGGAGTTGTCAGCTACCGGTGAGCTCCAGCTCACGCGCTTGTGCGACAGCGGTTGGGCAAATTCCGAGGACAGGAAATCTGTGTCTGAAATGGTTGTACAGTGTGGAGGAGCTCTAGGCGGGCTGAAGTCCCGGTGCCAGAGCCTCATTGCTCGTTCTCGTGCAGAAGCCAGGTACAGTGCGTTGTCAGTGCTTTGCAGGGAACTGGAGTTCTATAGGTGTTTGGTCCAAGAGATCTGCGTTCAGAGTTGCCTGCCCGTGATGGTTTGGGAGGACAACCAACTCTGTTTGTTGCTGGCAGAGTCTGGACAAGTCAAGGCCAGACCCAAACACCTAGACGTTCTCTTTCGAGACGTGTGCGTTCAGACCGGCTTGGAGAAGCTGAAGTACTGTCCTGGTCAGGTGAACCAGAAGGTTGGGTTCACGAAGCCCAGGAACTTCCAACGTCATGGGGAGTTCTGTGAGGGCTTGTGTGGTGTAAGCTGCAAGCTTACGACGCCCCTGTGTGCGGGACAAGAGGGGGTGTAGAGGTTTGGAGCTTTTAGAGTTAACAAGCTCAACCGGTTGTCCCACCCACAGGAGGAAGAGCGTCACCGGATGCTCTGTGTACTGTTGTACTGTGTAATGTGATACTTGTTTTTTCTGTATTCTGTGTCCGGAGAACGGAGAAGCCACCAACATGGCTTGCGACTCTCCCGGAATGTAATGATTTATGCCTTGTAAAATAAAGCTTCTAGATTAGAAAGAAGCCGGACTCTGTTGTCTGTAATATGCTGGCATGCACACACCCCGTTGCGTGAGAGAAGATAAGAAAAGAAAACTCTGCTGAATAGCACAGGAGACGGCAGCAAGCATCCTGTTTTTGATTGTTGGAAACGCTTCAAACCAACTTCTGCACACTAATGGTGTCCAGCAAGCTTCCTTCAGTGCACGCACCTCTCCTGTACGTTCTCCTTGCTTGCTTCACCTGTGCTATCAGCAGAGTTATCTTCTTATCTTCTCTCACGCAACGGTGTGTGTGCATACCAGCATACCAGCAATTACAGACAACAGAGTCCGGCTTCTTTCTAATCTAGAAGCTTTATTTTACAAGGCATAAATCATTACATTCCGGGAGAGTCGCAAGCCATGTTGGTGGCTTCTCCCTTCTCCGTTCTCCGGACACAGAATACAGGAAAACAAGTATCACATTACAAAGTACAACAGTACACAGAGCATCCGGTGACGCTCTTCCTCCTGTGGGTGGGACAACCGGTTGAGCTTGTTAACTCTAAAAGCTCCAAACCTCTACACCCCCTCTTGTCCCGCACACAGGGGCGTCGTAAGCTTGCAGCTTACCCTACACAAGCCCTCACAGAACTCCCCATGACGTTGGAAGTTCCTGGGCTTCGTGAACCCAACCTTCTGGTTCACCTGACCAGGACAGTACTTCAGCTTCTCCAAGCCGGTCTGAACGCGCACGTCTCGAAAGAGAACGTCTAGGTGTTTGGGTCTGGCCTTGACTTGTCCAGACTCTGCCACCAACAAACAGAGTTGGTTGTCCTCCCAAACCATCACGGGCAGGCAACTCTGAACGCAGATCTCTTGGACCAAACACCTATAGAACTCCAGTTCCCTGCAAAGCACTGACAACGCACTGTACCTGGCTTCTGCACGAGAACGAGCAATGAGGCTCTGGCACCGGGACTTCAGCCCGCCTAGAGCTCCTCCACACTGTACAACCATTTCAGACACAGATTTCCTGTCCTCGGAATTTGCCCAACCGCTGTCGCACAAGCGCGTGAGCTGGAGCTCACCGGTAGCTGACAACTCCGGGCAAAACTCCTTAGTCTCCTGCAAACTCTGGAGCACTCTCTCCATGCCATTCCAGGCATGCATACTGGGATTTGCAGCCACCTTGCTGAACAGATCCACAGCAACTGCTATGTCAGGTTTGCTCAACTGTGAAGGAAACAACAGCCTCCCAGGAGCTGACCTAAACACCTCGGGGCTCTCGAACTCAGAGCGTTCCCCGGTCTGACTGTCCTCACCTAGACACGTCTCCATGGGTGTTCTGACACTAGCACATTCAGACACTCTGAACTTCTTCAGCAACTGCACTAACTTGCCAGTCTGATTGAGCAAGACACTACCGTCTTCGGCTCTGTCTACCTGCACACCTAGGTAAACACCAACAGGGCTTAGGTTCCTGAGCTGGAAAGACTGACCAAGCTCCTCTGCGAACCGTTGCACCTGTCCCCTGGACTCCGCCAGGTAAAGCATGTCCGCACTGGACTGCAGAACTAGCTCCTGCTCTGGGCTTACTCCTGCCAGAAACAGGCAGCTATCAGCACAACTCTGGCTGACACCTAGCTTTCTCAAAGCTTCTTGCACGCCTGAGGACCAATCTCTGGCTGACTCCTTCAAGCCATTGATTGCCTCGTGCAAACTCCACACTTGATTCGGCCCGTTGTCCTTCGAACCCTGGCGGAGGTACCTCGTACCTCTCCTCATCCAGGTCGGAATCCAAACAGGCATCCAAACCAAAGTGGCTTGCCTCAAAGCTGCTTTGAGTCGCGACCGCTAAAAGCATGCGCGTGGTTTCGCTTCTGAGAGAGGACGCGTCCAGTACCTCGTAACAATGGACCCCCTCCTCCTGAGTGAAACCTCTGGCTACTGACCTAGCCTCGCACTGCAACTCGCCAGTTGCTGCCGTCTTGAGTCTGCACACCCAACGACCTTCTGACAGCGTCGTGGTTGTGCACACACCCAAAGACCGCATTGAGCCTACCTGCTCTACCATGGCATCATGCCATTTCTGGGCCTCACCTTGAGATACCCATTGAACCTTCACAAGGCTCTCCGGTTCACACTGAACCAAACAAGCACTCACGCTAGTGGCCGTGAACCTTTCGGGCAGAATCCCTTCAGTGGATCGTGCAGACCGCTGTGATACCACTTCAGGGTCTCCCTTTGCTCCAGTTGCACTGGATTCCACCTGCACGTCCTTGACGTCAGGCATCTCACCTACAGACCTGCCGCGCCCGTGCATCCTAACTGAACCACCTAAGGATGACGTTGGCGCGCCTTTGGGCTCCTGCTTCACTGCCAAAGAACCCCCCTCTTGCTCCAGGACGAGACCTGCGCCAGGCTCTCCTGGAGAAGAGTTGCCACACAAAGAGTCGCCATGCGTGGCCTGCCTCCTAGTCCGTGACATAGGAGTTGCGGGTGCACTCCCAGGCTGCTGCCTTGGAGTCGCCCCTAGCTGCGCTGCACCCTGGTGATGACCGGGAACTCGGCCCGAGCCACCAGCAGGTGCCAAAGCCACAGCAATACCCCCTTTTGGGGCTGGTCCACCTGGACCACTGCCACCAGCAGCAGGTGTAGCCTGTCCAGCACTGACAGGACCATCCAGAACATCAGGGCTTCTAGGGATGTGTTCCAATCCATTCTGCTCACAGAATTCAGCACTCCTGCTGACTAGAACCTGTGTCTGGTCACTATCTGGGCTTACAAACCTCCAGCTATGCAAGCTGGGTTCGTACCCACAGACAAACACTTTCGGAACCTTGGTACCACCCAGTTCCACCCAGAACCCTTGTGGAAGCTCTGCATCCAAGAGCATGTCTTCAGTGGCAGCATGCAGCATCCTTTGCTGCCTCTCTGCAAGACCACATACCTGTGAAGAAAGCAGGTTAGTCACACTGTGCTTACTCCCCCTCTCACTGAGGACTTGGGAACAGCCTACTCCAGTAGAAAACCGCTGTGCCACCTCTCCAACCAGTGGTGCTGCCTCAGTTGACTCCTTGAGCAACGCAGACCACGTGTGGTGGGAGAAAGCATCAACCAAACACACAGAACAACACGCTCCCCCCAGGCTAGCTTCTGGCTTCCCTTCAGAGACAGCCACATGAACCAGAGAAAAGGGACGCGTGGTAACCCTTTCAGACTTGGGGTAGCTGGGTGTCGACTCCTTGACCTTGCAAACCCTGCAATCAAGAAAGCTGTTACATGCCCTTAACTTGCACCCTTCAGAGAACTCAGGCTGCTTCAGCACACTGTCCCAGTGGCGACTTGCCAGCCTTTTGTACCTCTGACACAAACACAAGTGGTGCGCAGGCACATTGGTGCACTGAGCAAGCACTGCAGCAGCGCCACCATCCTCTGTTGTTGCTTGAGGCCTCTTGACAGCAAACAGCCCGTCCTGGCTGCATTCCATGCGTAGAAGCATCTTCTGGCCCCTGCAAGCAGAACAGGTGATAATCACAAAACAGACAGCAAAAACATTGGACAGAAGGTGTGACATAAACAAATACAGAGTTATGTCAACAACCACAGAAAACGCCAGTTCTGTCCCTTGGATCTGTCCCTTGACTGTTAGCAAAAAGTCAAGCCTTTTCTTGCTTCCAACAGTCAGTTCTCCAAGCTGCTCTATAGAAAGAGAGCTGCAGTTCCTCACAAGTCCACCAGGAGGAACGATGACGACGACGACGGCAACCATCACACGCAGCTCACTGGGGTTGGCCTTCGTTGCCACGGTGACTGCATCACAACAGTAGGCATCCTCTTCCGCCTGGGCTGTGGTAGAGCTGTTGCGATTCTCATGGCCAGTACCACACGTCATGTCCTTGGCCTTATCTTCAGCCATGCACGTCAACAAAAGACCAGGTGCAGGCGACGTGCCAAAACACAGCTCCACATTCAAGGCCTTTACGCTGGCTTCAGACTTGGAAACAGCCCCTCCCTTTCTGGGAGCAAAGCCCCCCTCCTGCTTTCCATGGCACTGTTGCTTCTCAACAGCCATAAGCCGAGCTGGGGGCAAGCCTTCCAAAGCCACTTCAGCCAGTCCCTCAGCCCCATGAAACTGGGCTAGGGTCTTCTTCCAGGCTTCACAAGCACTGGCCAGACCTTCCTCCTCACAGGCGTTGGCCAAAACATCAACGCTCTCAGGGAACAGCCCTCTGCATCGAAGCTGTGGGGCTGGAGGTGCTTGTAAACAAAAGCTTCCCTCCTCCTTGCTGGGAATGCTATGGCTCCCTCCATCTTGCCCAGGGGTAGCGTACTTACGAATCTGTAGCTTCTCACCCGGCTCCACAGATGGGGGTTTCACCAGAGAGGGTACACTGCTTGGGCACACCTCAATCTGGGCTTTCCTGCTGCCTTCCAAGCTCTGGCAGCAGGTTTTAGGCTCCTCAGCCATTCAGCAAACTGCTGGATGCTTCTGCTGGCAAAGCAGACTCCCTGGATGCTCCATCACAGTCCAAACCAGGGAGGCACTTCTCAGCTTGGCACACACATTCTGGATCCTTGGAACTGCTCCAAGATCAGCCCAGAATCGGGAAAAGCTTGGATCCATAACCTGAAGTGTTTTTTGATTGTTGGAAACGCTTCAAACCAACTTCTGCACACTAATGGTGTCCAGCAAGCTTCCTTCAGTGCACGCACCTCTCCTGTACGTTCTCCTTGCTTGCTTCACCTGTGCTATCAGCAGAGTTATCTTCTTATCTTCTCTCACGCAACGGTGTGTGTGCATACCAGCATACCAGCAATTACAGACAACAGAGTCCAGCTTCTTTCTAATCTAGAAGCTTTATTTTACAAGGCATAAATCATTACATTCCGGGAGAGTCGCAAGCCATGTTGGTGGCTTCTCCCTTCTCCGTTCTCCGGACACAGAATACAGGAAAACAAGTATCACATTACAAAGTACAACAGTACACAGAGCATCCGGTGACGCTCTTCCTCCTGTGGGTGGGACAACCGGTTGAGCTTGTTAACTCTAAAAGCTCCAAACCTCTACAGCCACTACCGAGAAGGCCCTCTGCCTGGTTCCCTGTTGCTTTGCTTCTCGCAGTGAGGGACCCGCCAGAAGGCCCTCAGCACTGGATCTCAGTGTCCGGGCTGATTGATGGGAGTGGAGACGCTCCTTCAGGTATACAGGACCGAGGCCGTTTAGGGCTTTAAAGGTCAGCACCAACACTTTGAATTGTGCTCGGAAACGTACTGGGAGCCAATGTAGATCTCTCAGGACCGGTGTTATGTGGTCCCGGCGGCCACTCCCAGTCACCAGTCTAGCTGCCGCATTCTGGATTAATTGCAGTTTCCGGGTCACCTTCAAAGGTAGCCCCACATAGAGCGCATTGCAGTAGTCCAAGCGGGAGATAACCAGAGCATGCACCACTCTGGCGAGACAGTCTGTGGGCAGGTAGGGTCTCAGCCTGCGTACCAGATGGAGCTGGTAGACAGACGCCCTGGACACAGAATTAACCTGCGCCTCCATGGATAGTTGTGAGTCCAAAATGACTCCCGGGCTGTACACCTGGTACTTCAGGGGCACAGTGACTCCATTCAGGACCAGGGAGTCCCCCACACCCATATAGATATTAAACAGTTGCCTCAACTGCCATTTCTAGTTAGGACGATTGAGCCGGGTGCCCTGAATGAGCTACTATGTAAAGGTAAAGTTAAAGGGACCCCTGACCATCAGGTCCAGTCGTGTCCGACTCTGGGGTTGCGGCGCTCATCTCGCTCTATAGGCCGAGGGAGCCGGCGTTTGTCCACAGACAGCTTCTGGGTCATGTGGCCAGCATGACAAAGCCGCTTCTGGCGAACCAGAGCAGCGCACGGAAACGCCGTTTACCTTCCCGCTGGAGCGGTCCCTATTTATCTACTTGCACTTTAATGTGCTTTCGAACTGCTAGGTGGGCAGGAGCTGGGACCGAGCAACGGGAGCTCACCCCGTGGCAGGGATTCGAACTGCCGACCTTCTGATCAGCAAGCCCTAGACTCTGTGGTTTAGCCCACAGCCCCACCTGGGTCCCTGAGCTACTATGTAAATAGAAGTAAATCTGAACGTTATAAAACCGCTAGCCTGTTGCTTCTTGGTGTGAGGGTGAGAGTGTAAATCCTGACAGGGGTCAAGGTGGATTTCTATGGAAGCCCACAAGATAATTCCAATGGCTTCAGGTAATAGTCTCTGATTGCTAGTCTCTAGAAGCAGCATCCCATAACGTAGTTGCCAGGGGGACGAAAAGCCCTCTCCCAATGGTACTATCTGGACTCAGTCCCATAGTCGTTACTGCAACACAGTGTCCCCAATTTTAATTCCCTGGATCTTGTCCTGCGAGACACCATGATATCAAAAGTCAAAGTGAGATCAAGAAGTATATACAATGTTCTACAATATTTGGTATTTTCCCCAATATCGGATTTCAATATTTGACCATTGATATTTAAGTATATTTGACAGCTGTCATGCAATGGCATTTAGCATTTGCCTAGTGCTGTTGGAAGTCTGAGAGGGTTTGATAAACCGAAAGCCAAAGTCACTTGCTATTTGATACTTGATGTTTGATATATGACAGCAGCAGATACATAATTTGGTATTTGACAGCCAGTGTCTATATTTGATATTCTATAAATATCCATCTATCTATCTATCTAAAACATTTCTTTACTTAACTCTTCAGCCAGAAAGGCTCACGGGGATTTGATTCCCCTTTTCACCGTTTGATCATTTACATCCAGACATTTTGGGGGTTCCCCGCACAGCCTCTGAGATTCAGTCAGCCTTTATTAGGGACCAAGCCTTTGGTGGGGAAAACCCTGCTCTGTTGAACTCCCTGCATACCCTGGGACACCATGGAAGAATTACAGGTGCCATCCCGGGTTCCGATTGGATCCCGGGGTGCCCTGTATTGGCTCCCATAAGAGTGTGGCTCCAAAAGACACTCATTTTGGGGGCCGTGCTCTTGTTCAAGTCACATGATTCGTGCATGAGCGCACACACACCCCAAATGCAGATCCCAGTTTTCCTCTGTGGCATGTTGGAGGATGTGGTCCATGCCAGCAGAGGCTCAGCAGAGGGCCGGCACATCCATTAAGGCGAACTAGGCAATTGCCTAGGGCGCCAAAATGGAGGGGGCGCTGGCCAGGCTTGGGTGGGTGGCGGGACGGGACGGGACGGGCTAGCAGCAGCTTCTCCGCTGTAGTGGAGAGGTGCTGATTTGCCCCCTACACCACCCCCCAGATCCCGCTAAAGCAGGCTTTGGCGGGGGGTGGGGGCGCCAGAAGGTGGTCTCGCCTGGGGCGCAAGAAGCCCTAGCACCAGTCCTGGCTCAGCAAAAATTGCTTTCTTTTCAATGTCCTCTAAAAATGGTCAAAACAAAATTAAAAAAAAAAATCCTTCCAGTAGCACCTTAGAGACCAACTAAGTTTTTTCTTGGTATGTGCTCTCATGTGCATGCACACTTCTTCAGATACACTTCTTCAGATACTCTAAAAATGGTGTTAGTCAGACAGGCCTTTCAGACGCGAGTTTCACATTTTTTCGAGGTCAAACTGCACCCCAAAATTCCAGAAGGTGCATAATCTGGTTGATAGCTATGCTCAGATCCATTTATAAGTCCAGGACCGGCAGATTAGGTCGGATGACTTTCAAATGCGGAGCAAATTTCCCCTATTTGATGGTGGGACTGAGCTCATAAATGCCAGCAAGAAGGATCCTTCATACTGCCCTCTGAAGCTCTTCTATGAAAGGCCAAAGGAGTTTCAATCCCAAGGAGACGAGTGTCAGCACTTTGAAAAGGTAATGTTGTGAGGCAGGCAGGAGCACTTTTTACAATGCCCATAAAATTTGCAAGCCAGAGACAGGGAAGGAGAGGGGGGAGGAAGGAAGGAAGGATTTCAGGCTTTTGCTTTGATCTGAAGGGGTTAATTAGCTAACCTGTATTTACCTGAATGTACTGTTAGTCCAGAAGTATAAAAGAACTCTTTCTTATGGAGGCTTTTGCTGTGAACTTTGATCTGCATTGCACTCCTTACTGTGTAAGCTATGACTAAGAGTCTGGAGATAACAGTAGAAGATCAACCTTGCACAGAGAGGAACTGTCTAGGTCAGAGATAGGATGGCCTTGCTGAAGTGCGCATGAACCAACTCAGGGCTAAATGTCCTTTTGCCTTATATGTACAACAGGAAATGTACAACAGGAAATGTTCCTTAAATGGACAAGGATGTACAAGAGGCAGATTCCTGGGGTGGGGAGAGCCAGAGAACTGTCTATAAGAACTGTCTGAAAATTGACTAGTTTTGTACTTGCTTGGATGTCTGAACACCGCAAGTGCCTCTGCATGCAGAAAATAAATCTTTCTCTCTCTGAAGCCAGCAGCCTCAGGTGTCTTTTCTGCTTCCATGTTTTCTCACCGGGCGCAACCGTGGGAACCCGTAGGGGCAAATAAGGCTCCAGATCCAAGATGCTTCTATGACGTCTCTGACAAGAATTCAAAGCTGGCAAACCATTTTCCAGAAGGGCCCAGCAGCACATCTTTCAAAGCCCTGACATCTCTTTCACAAACTCCACACTTTCCCAAATAAGAATCTTAAAGTTTTCTAGCTCTTGGTAGTAAAAACAAACTTTCCAATATATGAATTTAAAAGCAGGGGGGGTACACCCCAGAAATGAAACTCCAGTCATTGTCTGAACAGTTGGCTGTTCAGGCACAACAGGACTTTCCTCCATTCCCCCCACTGGATACCTCAATATCAGCTCCGTGGGGTTGGAAGAACCCCCAGAACAGTTCCATTACTCTCTCAGCATCTGGAATTTCATCTGTACCTTGTCCACGTTTATTTACAAGACTGGAAAGCCTTCACACCACTCTTAATTTGCCACAGAAAATGTAGTGTCGTCCTTGAAATTTCGGAATCCAGAGGCTGCACACATTGAATTTAATGGCACGGTCTTATGGATCAGAAAGGGATTAATTTCAGCTCAGGCATTTTCTCAAGCGACACAATTTCTCAGTCGAACTGAACCCTTGAAATACTTCCAGAATCTTGATTCCCCCACAGGTCATGAATGTGTCCAGGTTTCTACCTTTTGCATTGTCTTCTCTCCATCACAAATGTATCATAATTTTCTGTGTACAAGACTAGCTCTCTCTTTTTTTACTGAAAAATTATGTTTAAAATAGGGGATCGTCTTATACATGGATAGTGCATAAGGGGGGACGTGGGATTGGTTGTCAGCAGCGTGTTTTTGGTGGCTGTGGCAAGGGGTAGTGTTGATTGGCTGTTGCTGTGACAATTGCGCAGGCAATTGGCGAGGGGATGAATGTTAGGAGGCTGTTTCGACGCTTGTGAGTGTAGGTCGGACAGGTGAGTGAATTTTGGCAACCAAAAAAAAAAGCTCAACAACATTGGGCAATCCCCCCCAAAAAGCTCAATAACTCTGGGCAATCTCCCCCCCCCTTTTCTTAATTTTTAGTGCCCCCAAATAGGGGGCGTCTTATACAAGGGGGCGTGTTATACACGGAAAAGAACAGTAGTTGCATGAGATTCTGATGCACACAGGTATCCCCCCCCCAAAAAAATACCATCAGGGTTGTCCCCAAGCACTACAATAAAGGAAGTAGCTCCATGCTTACTAAGAAGAGTTTGGATTTGATATCCCGCTTTATCACTACACGAAGGAGTCTCAAAGCGGCTAACATTCTCCTTTCCCTTCCTCCCCCACAACAAACACTCTGTGAGGTGAGTGGGGCTGAGAGACTTCAGAGAAGTGTGACTAGCCCAAGGTCACCCAGCAGCTGCATGTGGAGGAGTGGAGACACGAACCCGGTTCCCCAGATTACAAGTCCAGCGCTCTTAACCACCACACCACCCTGGCTCTCTAAGAGATGCTCATGCACAGCAGCCTCTTCCATGGAAGTGAACGAGAAACCTCACTTGTGCAGGAGCTTCACGTGCAAGTTGGAGTATGTGTGGGGCTCTGAATGGCAGCCCACAACCACATATACCTCTTCCCCTTTCTGTAATCAACAATGGGGCACTTTCAGGTCCTCTTGAGGCCATCCAGAGGTCATGAAACCTGCCAATCGATGCAGCGGGCAAGTGGGCAAGCATGGATTTCCTAGAGGAAGCAATGAAGAAAAGAAAGCTTGTCACATGAGCAACACATGTGCACAGTGTTTCTGTCTACATTGCTGGGCCCCTGTCTCCTTGCCATCTTTTCGAGGACATTCTAGATCAGGGGTCAGCAACCTTTTTCAGCCATGGGCTGGTCCACCATCCCTCAGACCATGTGGTGGGCCGGACTATATTTTTTTTGGGGGGGGGGATGAACAAATTCCTATGCCCCACAAATAACCCAGAGATGCATTTTAAATAAAAGGACATATTCTACTCATGTAAAAACACTCTGATTCCCGGACCTTCCGTGGGCAGGATTTAGAAGGCGATTGGGCCACACTCGGCCCACGGGCCTTAGGTTGCCTACCCCTAGTCTAGATTGCTTCTGGAAACATCCCAGCTCCGCAGTCCTGTGAGCATCCCATGTGCGAGAGGGGGTGTTATAAGGAACCCAGCACTGCACTCAAAACATGTGGTGCTTGTCAGCATATTTCATCCCTTCCTCTTACTCAACAGGGAGCGAGATGGCAATGCAACCACAATTTTTTTACATGCTTTTGTGTCTGTGTGCGCACACAAAATTAATAAAACATGTTTTCATTGCGGTGAAGCAGGGCGAGGAATCGAGGGTGGTGGAGAGAGCAAAAAAAACCTCCCAAGATCTTAGCTTTCGCCGCGGAGTTTTGTTTGAAGTCTTCGCGTTCAATCAGGACAGGATATGCCTATTGTCACTCAGGGAGGGAGAGGAGGGTGGAGTTGAGCCAATGGAGGTGCCAGGGCAAATTATGCCGGTTGTAACTAATTCAATACGTCAGCACACTTTCTTGAGGTTTGCTTGGTGTGAACGAACCAAGAGAGGCCCGCAGGAGAGACAGACTCAATGAAATGCACCTTGGGTGAGCCATTTCCCGGAAATTCTTGCTGCACGTTCCTTTGCGACCCCCAGTGGCAGTGCTAGGTAATGCCATGTGCTGACCACTCTGCTTCTTGGCCCACCCTCAGCGCATGAATGCAGCGGGAAAGCCTAGGGCCCTGCAAGGCTGCAGCCACCCCACAGAGAAGAGAATAGAGTGCTATGAGTGTTTTTTTTGGGGGGGGGGGAATAGGCTACATGCTGAAACCCTTCGAATTCCTGGACCCAGCAAGTGCTCAAAATCTAAGCAAGGACTGAAATTCTTGGAATGGCCAGGCTAGCTTCCTGGTGAGGTAATGCCTTAAGTATGGGTCAAATTAGGGGTTGCCCTATTTTGAAGAGCAAAAAAGAGGACACAACTGCCAACTTCTACTTTTAACTACGGATTGCAAAGACGACTCTCATTTTAAACACCCCTACTATAAGTAGTCTATAGGAGCTGCGATGTATTGCTAGTAGCAATGTTTTAACTTTAAAAGAGCCCGCCAGAGTAGAGCTGCGGGCACTGCAATAAATGCTCTGTCGGGGACCGTGCTGAGGGGGGCTGCAGTGAGCAGGAATGTTGGGAACCTCCCCCTCCCTCTGCTCTGGATCCGGATAATGAATCTTCACAGCAGAAGAAGGACAGTATAGATTTGGAACAGTGGTTTGCAGAGGGATGTAGTTCAGAAGGCAGAAGCTGGGAAATACTGGGTGGGGAACAACTAGGAGAAGAAACACTGGAAAAGAGAGGGTTAACAGATTCACTGTCTCTGGAAAGCATTCCTCCGCTCTCCCCAAGATCGAGAAGAGCTCAGAAAGTGGCACACAAAGCACAAGAGGGTACAAGATCAGATTAGAAGAAGTAGAAGTGATGTGGATTAATAGGGAAGTAAGGGGTGGGATGCTTAATTGGGAGCACCGCCATTTCTAGGAGATGGGTTCTTTGTTCTCTCGCTGTGCTTATTAAAGTTTCTAACTGGTAAGAGGATTCCTTTGCCTTTGTTCTGCTTATCTACTGCCACGGGGGGGGGGGGGGGGAAGAAGTCGATTCCCTGAAGTGAAGCCTGACGTGCTCACGTGGCCACAATACTGGCTTACAGCCCCCAGTCCTCATTGACCCCTGGGAAGAGGCCATGAGCTCCTGTTCCATTCATGAAAAATGGCGAGGGGTGGGAGCGCAACACGTGGGGCTTTTTGCATTGTTTTTTATTTTTAGAAATTCTTTGATTACTGTAAAAATCACCCAGATACAAATTTTAATTCTGAAAAAGAGGGCGTGTTCAGGAAAAAGAACCAATGTGGCAACCAGACCTTGAATCCAAGGCTATGGGAGAAGCAGGACCCTCTTAAGGTGTTAATGCTTTGAACCCCTCCATCAAAGGCTCAGGTTCTATGTATGTGCAAATAAACCATATATCATAATAACACTGCAGTCTCTACTGTGCCTCATTCCAAAGGCTGCCCATCAAAGAGTGTGGCCTCTGGGGAGGAAATTGCTTTCCCCATCCAGTTTACTGTAAAACTCTGTGCAGATTGCTGACAGTGAATTCAGCGCACCCTTGGATTGTGACATATTTACCCAAAGTCAATTTTGCTTAATAAGGAAGGAGAGTTTTTAGCTGGGGTTTTTTTTGTGGCTAATTTGTTCATTTGCTGATTAGCCATTTCAATAGGCACACTTTATACATCACATTTTTTACTCGGGGAACCTAACTCTCAAATACATAATCTCCTCAGCCCTTTCAAAGAAAATCCTTGTGGATGAGTCATGGGCTTTAAGTAGGTGAATCATGGCTTTTTTATTTTGCAAAATACTTGAGGAAGGAGGTCCCAATCTCTTCCCATTCATCGTTCCCCTGCATCAGAAAGACATCTGCAATTTGCACTCATCACCAAATCTCGGAGAAGACACAAGGTGTTATCTGATCATTCTGCAGATCATATCTAGCTCCACATCTTTTTACCCTTCCTTATGACATTTAATATCTTAGTTCATGCCACTTTCGGTTTTCCTTTTTACACAGCTGGAACGGTATTCAGATTTCCTCAATAAATCTTCACCAGACAAGTATTAATAAGACACTGGGTATAAATGTATAGGACTCGACTTTTTGCCCTCTCCACTATTCGCCAGTTTTCTTCCGCACACGCCTTTCTCCTCAACTGCCAAAATCCCTAAGAAATTGTTAATTGCCAACTGATGGGAACCTCAGAAACATCAGGGTGCTGTCACTCAGGCCAAACAGACTGAACTGGCCTGATCCAGGCGCCAGGAAATAAAACGTAAAAGCAATAGTTTCTCCTCCGCTATAACCTGCCACCAAGGACTACTGCTATAGAGGCTTCCAGCGTTGCAACGGCATGAGGCCTCGAACATTCAAAGCCGCAGAATATTTTCTCCTCCAAAGCACAAATATGAACATGTGTACACAGCATTTCTCCCCACGGTGCATAATATGACATCATTATTATTATTATTATTATTATTATTATTATTATTATTATTATCCTCAGAAGGAAAGATAGGAGAGATTCATCAGCTTTGATGGGGGGCCAGATCCATCAGCCATGTTCCAATGAGCAAGGATTGTCCCATTGGCAAGGCGTTCCACAGGGCATGCTTAATGGCTCTGTCCCTGCCAATGAAATTTCAGGGGCAAGAGGGACTCATCAGCACAAGGTTTTTGGGACAGAGACTTAATTGTGCACCTTATGCCTTGCTGTGAGAAGTGAGAGCTGGACCATAAAGAAGACTGATCGCCGAAGAATTGATGCTTTTGAATTATGGTGCTGGAGGAGACTCTTGAGAGTCCCATGGACTGCAAAAAGATCAAACTTATCCATCCTTAAAGAAATCAGCCCTGAGTGCTCACTGGAAGGGCAGATCCTGAAGTTGAGGCTCCAGTACTTTGGCCACCTCATGAGAAGAGAAGACTCCCTGGAAAAGACCCTGATGTTGGGAAAGATGGAGGGCACAAGGAGAAGGGGACGACAGAGGATGAGATGGTTGGACAGTGTTCTCGAAGCGACTAGCATGAGTTTGGCCAAACTGCGGGAGGCAGTGGAGGATAGGGGTGCCTGGCGTGCTCTGGTCCATGGGGTCACGAAGAGTCGGACACGACTGAACGACTGAACAACAACAAATGCCTTGCTGTTGCTGGGCCCTGGAGGATACTGAATGTGAACTTATATGAAGTTTGGGACTTGATGGGAAAGAATGTAAGAGAAAGAAAACAACAGAAGAGTCTAGGAAACTTTGCAAAGTGTCCACCTTTATTATGTCATTTGGAACAAAGGAAGAACATACTAATAAACCACCCAAGACCCACAGGAACCTGTAAAATGGATTAATCCATTCCAGACTTTTAAAAATCAACCCCTAAAACAGCAATTTAACATGCATTTTACTATCGAACGAGACCATTGATCCATAAAATGACAGCAACAAACAATGTACTGCAGTCACATAATCAATCTGAACTGGGTTCCACACATTCACAAAAACAAAACAAAAGGAGCCACCAAAAAATGCAAAATAAACAGCAAAAACAGACAGACCTCAGAGTAACACTCAAAACAGAAGCGTAACGCTCAAAACGGAGCATGTTTGGCTTCCAAAAAAAGTTTGCAAACCGAAACACTTACTTCTGGGTTTGCAGTGTTTGAGTTCCAAGTTGTTTAGGTGTTTGAGAACCAAGGTACCACTGTATATATATTTCTCATAGAGAGAGAAGCAGAGCTCACTTTTCAAGAGCTGTACAGGTGCCTGTTGCTCCCTATTCCCCCCCCAAAAAAATCAAAACACCCCCCCTTCTTCTCCCCTCCACCATGCTGCTCCTACTCCTCAACCTGGATTACGTCGCAATACGAAGAAGTCCTTCATATCATTTTCCAGCCAGACATCCATGTGTAACTCTACCTGATAGTTATTAGTCTGTATAAATACCTCCTCAGCTTTGGGGGCTACTGTTGTTTGGTTTTAATTATGCCGAGTTAAAAGTCCTCCTGTAAAATGTGTAGTGTGGGGATCTGTCTATTTGCACTGCGCTCAAGCAAGATGGGCTTCCGTTTAAAGCAGTCTCTGTCATATTGAACGAGTCGGAAAGCAAGGGAAGGCATTAAACTGAACGCAAGATGGCCAGAGGGTTGGCCAGAGGCGTCTGGGAGCCTGAGGTAGGAAATCCAAGGAGTTCCCCAGAGATATGTGCCAATAAGTATGGGCACGACCCACTGCAGCGGTTGGGCTAATTGAATCATAGAATCATAGAATCATAGAATAGAATCATAGAATCCTAGAGTTGGAAGAGACCCCAAGGGCCATCCAGTCCAACCCCCTGCCAAGCAGGAAACACCATCAAAGCATTCCTGACAGATGGCTGTCAAGCCTCCGCTTAAAGACCTCCAAAGAAGGAGACTCCACCACACTCCTTGGCAGCAAATTCCACTGTCGACAGCTCTTACTGTCAGGAAGTTCTTCCTAATGTTTAGGTGGAATCTTCTTTCTTGTAGTTTGAATCCATTGCCCGTGTCCGCTTCTCTGGAGCAGCAGAAAACAACCTTTCTCCCTCCTCTATATGACATCCTTTTATATATTTGAACATGGCTATCATATCACCCCTTAACCTTCTCTTCTCCAGGCTAAACATACCCAGCTCCCTAAGCCGTTCCTCATAAGGCATCGTTTCCAGGCCTTTGACCATTTTGGTTGCCCTCCTCTGGACACGTTCCAGCTTGTCAGTATCCTTCTTGAACTGTGGTGCCCAGAACTGGACACAGTATTCCAGGTGAGGTCTGACCAGAGCGGAATACAGTGGTACTATTACTTCCCTTGATCTAGATGCTATACTCCTATTGATGCAGCCCAGAATTGCGTTGACCCATTGCGTTGACAGAATTGCGTTGACCCATGTCCAACCAATTGACCCATTGTCCAGCGAAATGTCCAACCAATTGACCCATTGGCCAGCGAAAAAATTCAGTACATCGAAATCGTTTATTGAATATTCACAAATAAATTGTAAACAAATTAAGGCACTAGCAGGGTTGCCGTAAAACTTGCAGTTTCTGAAACATGTATGAAATAGACGAGGGAAAGAATAAATAGAGTTAATTGTGATATGCAGAAGAAGAAGAAGAAAGAGGGTAACTTCATGGAACCTTTGAAAGAGGGGGAGGGAAGTCGAAGTTCGATATGTGAGAATTGTTTCAATTTCTTTGTTGGAATGTTTATTTGTTTTAAATGGAAAAGCAAAGTCGGAAAAGTTCTGCACTTAGACAGGAAGAACCAGATGGACAATTTCTTTGTTGGAATGTTTATTTGTTTTAAATGGAAAAGCAAAGTCGGAAAAGTTCTGCACTTAGACAGGAAGAACCAGATGGACAAATATAGGATGGGGGACACCTGGCTTGCTAACAGTACATGGGGAAAAGATCTAGGGGTCTTAGTACACTACAATCCTAACACGATTCAACAGTGTGATGCAGCAGCAAAAAAATAGCTAATGCAATTCTAGGCTGCATCAACTGAAGTCTTGTGTCCTGGTCAAGGGAAGTAATAGTACCACTCTCTTCTGCCTTGGTCAGACCACACCAGGAATACCGTGTCCAGTTCTGGGCACCACAATTCAAGAAGGCTATTGACAAGCTGGAAGGTGTGAAGAGGAGGGTGACCAAGATGATCAAAGGTCTGGAAACCAAGCCTGATGAGGAACAGTTGAAGGAGCTGGGTATGTTAGACCACAAACTTGACATGAGTCAACAGTGTGGTGCAGCGGCTAAAAAAGCCAATGCAATTCTGGGCTGCATCAATAGGAGTATAGCGTCTAGATCAAGGGAAGTAATAGTACCACTATATTCTGCTCTGGTCAGAATATCACCAGTCCTCACCTGGAATACTGTGTCCAGTTCTGGGCACCACAGTTCAAGAAGGATACTGACAAGCTGGAACGTGTCCAGAAGAGGGCAACCAAAATGGTCAAAGGCCTGGAAACGATGCCTTATGAGGAACGGCTTAGGGAGCTGGGTATGTTTAGCCTGGAGAAGAGAAGGTTAAGGGGTGATATGATAGCCATGTTCAAATATATCAAAGGATGTCATATAGAGGAGGGTGAAAGGTTGTTTTCTGCTGCTCCAGAGAAGCGGACACGGAGCAATGGATTCAAACTACAAGAAAGAAGATTCCACCTAAACATTAGGAAGAACTTCCTGACAGTGGAATTTGCTGCCAAGGAGTGTGGTGGAGTCTCCTTCTTTGGAGGTCTTTAAGCAGAGGCTTGACAGCCATCTGTCAGGAATGCTTTGATGGTGTTTCCTGCTTGGCAGGGGGTTGGACTGGATGGCCCTTGTGGTCTCTTCCAACTCTATGATTCTATGATTCTATGTTTAGCCTGGAAAAGAGGAGACTGAGAGGAGATCAGCCATCTTCAAATATCTGAAGGTCTGTCATGTGGAAGATGGAGCAAGCTTGTTTTCTCCTGCTCTGGAGGGGAGGACTCGAACCAATGGCTTCAAGTTACAGGAAAAGAGATTCTGACTAAACTTTAGAAAGAACTTTCTGACAGTAAGGTGAAACAGACTCCTTCAGGAGGTTGTGGACTCTCCTTCGATGGAGGCATTCAAGCAGACATTGAATGTCATTCTGCCATGGGAGCTTTAGTTGAGTTTCCTGCATTGCAGGGGATTAGACTAGATGATTCCTAGCAGCACTGAGGGGAGAAAGGTGGGTGCGGGGGGTACAGTGCGCACCAGGTGCCAGCTGTGAGGGTGGGTGACATCGCTGCACCCCCCAACCCCACCCCATGCTTGCTGTGCGGGCGGGCCCCCCGGATGCTCACTGCATGGGTGATGGGCTGTTAGGGACGATGCTGCCGCAGGCGGCTAGTGGCTCCCCCCCCCCGACACTCGCCACGCCCCCACACCACTCTGGGTGCCAACGCAGGTAGCTCTGCCCCTGCCTAGCAGTGCTTCCAACTCCACAATTCTATGATTCTATGAAATATGTTTAAATAAATAAATGTATCTGATGTTAGGAGGAAGTGGCTGGCAAAATGGGCAAAATTGCACACACACAAAAAGTGTATACAAACAAGCATTGATTTGTGTGGGCCTTGTATTCTGGGTCATCGTGTGTGCCATTACTGTTGGGGATTCATTCCCCATGTGCAGTCATGGGTTTGTTGTCTATCACATGACTGGGTGTGTGTTTTGATTCCACAGGAATGGGAAGTGACGAAGACAGTATGTTTGTCTAACTGTGTTCCCTGAAGTGGGACTATTGTCCTTTGCTCTTAGCTGTCTGATGCTAGAGAGAGAGGGAGCCATATTGCAGTGCTCCGTGTGTTTATATGTAAATAAAGTAGATTAGCCTAAATGCTGAGTTGCTGAGTTCTGTTACGCAACTGCGCAAAACTCTGGGGATCCATAAGTGTGCTAATGTCTTCTGGCATTAGTCGCTGTGATGTTCAGGCTGAAGAATGCTTTTGAAGCTCCCGAACAATCTCCCAGAAGGGAGGGAACATGCCAGTCGGGCATGTGTCTCTGCCAGGGTTCTACTTGTGAGTAGGACACCTCCTGACAGTTACACCCCGTGATGCCTTGTTCCACCCACCCCCATTCCGCCCCCTTTTCCTGTCACTTCTGGGTTGCCTTGATGCATGCACACATCAGTTGGACAAATGCAAATCAGTCAGTGTCTGTATTAGGAGAAACGCAGGCAGACCACTGCCTGGTGGAACACTCTCTCACAAGAGACCAGGGCCATGCAGGATTTGACATCTTTCCACAGGGCCTGCAAGATGGAGCTGTTCCGCCAGGCCTTTGGTCGGGGTTCAGTCTGATTCTTTTCTTTCTGTATAAGAACAAGCATTAAAGAGGCCTCCTAGCCCGCTCACAGGTCCTTTATAAGACCAGTGGTAACATTTGGCCCTGGAGAATATTAACCACTCTCAATTTTACCTGTGGACTGCCATCCGTCCAGATTTTAATTTGTTCTGAACTAATTTTAAGATGCATTTTAATTAATTGATTGCCTGTTTTTATGCTCTTATGTTCTTTGTATAAAGTGTTAGTTTTATGATGTTAGCCACCCTGAGCCCGGCTCTGGCTGGGGAGGGCGCGATACAAATAAAAAATTATTATTATTATTATTATTATTATTATTATTATTATTATTATGAAATTTCAGGAGAACATTTAAAAAAGGAAAAGAAAGGCAACGAAAAATGCAAACTGGTGCACAAATGAAGCAAACTGAACTTCAGACTGGTAAAAAGGAAGGGAAGCTGGAATTCACAGATTCTCCCGCTGCTAATTTCTTTGTAGGGGAGTCACATGTGGAGCCGACAGGCAGATCCGAGCTCTTCTTGCAGCGGCTGCTGGCAGCCATCCACTTGTCCAACCTTAAAAAGGTAAAGGTATAAGGACCCCTGACCATTAGGTCCAGTCGTGTCCGACTCTGGGGTTGCAGCGTTCATCTCACGTTGATGGCACCCAAAATCTACTGCGTGAGGAAGCAGCCTCGCCTCGCCGCCTGACAGGGCCACTCTTCAGCCGCACTAAACCCCCTCCTTTGTTCCCTTCTTATCCTCATTATTATCATCTCATTACTAACTTCATTATTTTAACTCCATAGGAGTTTTACTAAGTAATGAGCTTTACAGTTCATATCACATTCCCTGACAGAGGCCTTTAATATATGCACAACGGGTAGAAATGCAAAAGAGGGAGATTTGCTCATCGCAGAGTCGTGAAAGAGGTGGGAGAAAGCGGGGGGGAGGGGAGGCTTGGAGCCTGCAATGCAACTGCACATGGGCAAAGGTCTGTTGCCTTCTGCGCAGGCACAGAATGTTTCTACCCATCAATGAGGTGGAAACTCAACCCAGAAAGAGGCCAGAATAGTTCTTTAGCTGTGATTCCTGCGTTGCAAGATGCAATGTTGGTCCTTCCGACTCTAAGACTATGACTTTCACATGCAGAAACGGTCCGACTAGAAAGAATTCACTGCCATCAGTGTGACTGTCAGTAGGTCAATATGAAAGGTCTCACTAAACATTCCTTCAAAAATCCACAATGCACAAGAAACTATTTGGCCCTTCCCATTTAATTCCTGTTTGCACTGGTATGGGCTGTCCTAGAATTAACACACAGTAAGGGTGGCCTGTCTTGTTTCACTGCCTGAGGTGAAACAAGAATAGGACGCAGGTGGCGCTGTGGGTTAAACCACAGAGCCTGGGGCTTGCCGATCAGAAGGTTGGCGGTTCGAATCCCTGCGACGGGGTGAGCTCCCGTTGCTCGGTCCCTGCTCCTGCCAACCTAGCAGTTCGAAAGCACGTCAAAGTGCAAGTAGATAAATAGGTACCACTCCAGCGGGAAGGTAAACGGCATTTCTGTGCGCTGCTCTGGTTTGCCAGAAGCGGCTTAGTCATGCTGGCCACATGACCCGGAAGCTGTACGCCGGCTCCCTTGGCCAGTAACGCAAGATGAGCGTTGCAACCCCAGAGTCGGACACAACTGGACCTAACGGTCAGGGGTCCCTTTACCTTTATCTAAGGGTGGCCTGTCTTGTTTCACTGCCTGAGCTGCAAGTTCTGGGTTCCAGAGAGATCTTGCGAGAGATCCACGAGATCTTACCAGAACCCGGAAGCCAAAGCTACTTCTCCTTGCAGCAGTGGGTGGGTTGTGGGGAACCACCACAGGAAAATCGGCAGGAGCAGTGAGAACTCATGAGCGCTTCAGAAGATCTCACAAGAATGCCACGAGGTCCATAAGATCTCACCGGAAGCTGCCAACAGCTTCTCCTCGCTTCTCCAGTGACAGGGGCCACCTTAGTCTGCCTCATGAGCAGGCTGACTAGCCCTGACACACACCCTTAAAGATGACCACATCTCTCCCTCCCTCCCTCCCTCCCTTTCTTCCAATCTGAGCACACGAAAGAGGCACATATCTTCTCTCTGCAAGCCACAGTGGTGGCTGAGGTAGGTGCCTTTTTCCATTGATAGGGATGACTGTTGGAGGGGGGCATGCCAATGCTACTTTATGGTCGTGTGTCGTTTTCTGCTCCTTTATCATCCATCATCAAATTGTAGAGTGGGAAGGGACCATAAAGGCCATACGCCAACCTCCTGCGATGCAGGAATTCTACGTGGCTTGCACCCACCCAGCGGCGTTTTTGTGTCAGGCACCCACAGCACTTTCTCAAAACTCCAGATCTCCGAAAGCCTTTGTTTTAAGCTTTATAATGGCTGCAAAGATTGTTAGGGCAAGGAAATAGATGGACCGAAATTCATTATATCTTCAGGAAAGGCTAATGAAACATGTGGAGCCAGCAGTGATGGATAAACTGACAAATGCAATCCAGAAAAGAGAATGGAATATAATGTATGCAGAGAGACGGGATTGTTTTGTGGACTGCTGGAAAGCACTGTGTGGAAATGAGAGGCTAGGAAGATATTTGTTTACCTAGATTAGGTATTTGTTTTTCCTCTCTCTCCTCTGTTTATCATTGTATTATAATGCAGTTCTTCTCCCTTTCTGTACTTTAATGAAGAAGAAAATTTATTTCTTAAAGGAATTCCAAATGCGCCCACAGTCTGGCCATCCCTGCTCTGCTAAGATAGCCACCACAGCTCCATACAAGAAAAGGAATGAAGAGCACAGATGCAATAATGCATGTTACAATGGTCATATAACCCAAGTGTGCTATCTGCTGAACTGCCGTCTCATGTCTTGAGATGATTTATTTGATGGCTATTGCAATAATGTATTGATTTTCAATTTCCATGTCCTCTTGTGAG
The DNA here is from genome assembly GCA_900245905.1 of Lacerta viridis. Taxonomy (NCBI): domain Eukaryota; kingdom Metazoa; phylum Chordata; class Lepidosauria; order Squamata; family Lacertidae; genus Lacerta; species Lacerta viridis. The sequence continues at coordinate 53,020 of OFHU01004576.1, forward strand.
CTGCTTTGAGTATGCTATAATAAGAAAGCATGGGACCAAAAGATAAGAAAGAATAGCAAAAGGTTGCAGCTCTGTGCTGTAACTGTCGCAAGCACTGCTGGCCCCGTAGCCCAACCCCTTCCTCCTTTAGCCACACCCACTTTAGCACCACTTCCTCTCATCTTTGGCCGCACCTCTTCACTAAAGAAACTGCCTATTTAAATCCAATATAACATATCACGGGGTGCCTGGAGAATGGGTGTCATGAAGACACAAAGATTGGCTGTAGTTCAGCGGCCAGAACTTGGAGAGCCTGCCCTACAATGTGATGGGATTTGGTGTTTTGGAGATTTGGCTTTAAACGGTAATTAAGGCAAATTAATGGAGGATGGGAGGTCTATCATTGCCTAATTCTTTTTTTTTTCTTTTTTTAAAAATAAACTTTATTATTTTAAAAAACATTCAGACAACTAACAAACACAGCAACATTAAAAATAAAATACATTAAGACATAACAAAAAGAAAGAAGAAAAAAGAAGAGGAAGAAGAAGAAAGAGAAGAAGAAGAAGAAGAAGAAAGATATTTACAATATTACTAAGAAAACAATCCAATACAAAAATCAAAAACAAAGTTTGTAACATAATTTCCACAAAATAAAACATTCTTGATGTTAAATAAAAAGACTTCCAATTAAACTCGCTGTTTCTGCTATTCTTTATCAATGTTTGTCGCACAATTATAAGTTTTTCTTTTACTAATTCTTAAAGATCATATCACCCTTTATATATACAATCCATAGCTCAGACAGTAGAGCATGAGACTCTTAATCTCAGGGTTGTGGTTTGAGCCCCATGTTGGGTGAAAGAGTCCTAGAATTCAAGTTGGCGTGCTGAAGTGCAGCAGTCAGAGTCATATAAGCCGAGGTCAAACAGTCCGGGTCAGAAGCCAGCTGAAGTCAGGAACAGTCCAAGTCAGGAACCAGCCAAATCAGTCAGAAACAAGGCAGGAGTCAGGAACAGGACAAGCAAGAGCAACCACACACTCAGCACAGCAGTTGCAGGTGCTAGCAAAGGGAGCAGCTAGCCTTTCTTAAGTAGCCAGCCTGTAATCACGTCTCTTATGAGTTGCAGCTGCTTCTAATTGTTCCTCGCGTCTCTCAGCTCTACGCTCTACAGCTGAGAAGGGAGGAGGGGAGGGGCCCTGCCGGTTTCTCTCCTCACAAGGGCCTGATTCTGGCTCGACTTCTTCCTCCTCCTGTTCTGGTCTTTCCCCCTCTCCATCTGACTCTTCCTCTTCCGAGGAGTGCCGCCACCAGTCTTCTCCAGGTATGAACTCCTCCATTTCCCCAGGTTCTTCCGTGGGTGCAGCCTCGCCGGGGGGGGGGGCTTGCCTCCAACTCCTCCTCATCTGGCTCAACCCTGACATCACTCCCCCCCCCCACACACAATACAGGAATCTCAGCTAAAGCATCCATGATGGCAATTGATCCTCTGCTTCGAAACCTCCAACAAAGGAGAGTCCACAACCTCCCAAGGGAGACCGCTCCACTGTCAAGCAGCTCTTACTCTCAGAAAGTTCTTCCTAATGTTTAGTTGGAATCTCCATTCATGTAACTTGAAGCCATAGGTTTGAGTCCTACCCTCCAGAGCAGGAGAAAACAAGCTTCCCTCATCTTCCATGTGACAGCCCTTAAGATAGCTGAAGTTGGCTCAGATATCTCCTCTCAGTCTCCTCTTTCCCAGGCTAAACACCCCCAACTCCTTCAACCACTCCTCATCAGCCTTGGTTTCCAAACCCTTGGTCATCCCTCCTCTGCACACACTCTGGCCTGATCCAGCAGGCTCTTCTGGTGCCTTTTAATGCTTTTACCACCATCTGTATATCTGTATCAGATTTGAAAATTGGTTTTTTTATATATGAAATTGATTTCAATTGTTTTTATGCTGGTGCTTTTACTGTGCGATTGCTTACGAGATATTTTATTGGAAGCGATTAATAAGTAAGTAAATAAACATGAGCTCTTATGGCTGACTCCTCCGGGCTGAAACAAAATAAAAAATTCCTTCCAGTAGCACCTTAGAGACCAACTAAGTTTGTTCTTGGTATGAGCTTTCGTGTGCATGCACACTTCTTCAGATACACTGAAACAGAAGTCACCAGTCCGGGCTGATGGGCACCTTGAATCCCAACTGCTGGGAAGCAAACTCCAAGCAAGAGATGCTGCCTTTCTGCTCTGCTTGTGGATTTCTTGGGAACTTCTCTTTGGTCAATCTAGAAACAGAATTCTGCACCAGGTAGGCCTGCAAAGTCTCCAGCCACATCTTAGAAGATGTGCTGTGCAACTGTCCCATTTTAAGCTGGAACTCCCACATTGAAAGAAGAAGAAGAAGAAGAAGAAGAAGAAGAAGAAGAAGAAGGAGAAGAAGAAGGAGAGGAGGAGGAGGAGGAGGAGGAGGAGGAGGAGGAGGAGGAGAGGAGGAGGAGGAGGAGGAGGAGGAGGAGGAGGAGGAGGAGTTTGGATTTGATATCCTGCTTATCACTACCCTAAGGAGTCTCAAAGCGGCTAACATTCTCCTTTCCCTTCCTCCCCACAACAAACACTCTGTGAGGTGAGTGGGGCTGAGAGACTTCATTTTTTTTTATAAGATTTTTATTATTTTCCATTAAAGCAAAAGAAAAACATAACATAAACACCAACATTAACACCATAAAACACACTACATAAACACAATCAAACAATAACAAATAAAAAGAAAAAGAAACTTATACAAACCTTAAACTAACATTAATCTTCATACTTTCCTTGTCTCTATCTTCTCTATTTAGGGGCTTCCCCCGTTCCCTCCACTGTCTTCAAACTCATATATTTCTTCTAGGTAGCTTTATATCTTGTTCAATTAACATTTGCCCCAATTTTAATATGCTTAACTTTACTTAATCAAATATCTATAAATCTTATCTTAACATCATATCTTAACACATTTTAACAAATACATCCTTCGCATATAAAGTTTCCTCTTAACAATTTTATCTAACATAGAACTACTAAAGCCGCTATTCTGTTTAATTCTGCTCAAATATTCAATTTGACTGATTTAACTAAATAGTCTTTAAATTTTTTCCAATCCTGTGACACCCTCTCCTCCCTCTGGTCCCGGATTCTGGCGGTCAGGTCTGCAAGTTCCATATATTCCATCATCTTCATCTGCCATTCTTCCACCGTTGGTATCTCTTCTCCTTTCCATGTTCTTGCCAATAAAATTCTAGCTGCTGTTGTGGCATACATAAAAAACACTCTATCCTGACTGGGTATCTCTTCATTGGTTATGCTCAGAAGAAATGCCTCTGGTTTCTTACAAAAGGTAACTTTCATTACCTTCTTAAGCTCATTATAAATCTTATCCCAGAAAGCATTTACCGCTGGGCACAGCCACCACATATGAAAAAAGGTACCTTTCGCATGTTTACATTTCCAACATACATCTGACATTTTGGTATTCATCTTAGCTATCTTCACTGGTGTCAAATACCATCTATACACCATTTTCATTATATTTTCTCTTAAACTATGACAAGCAGTAAATTTGATACCTTTCTGCCACAATCTCTCCCAGTCATCCATCATAATATTATGTCCTACATCTTTCGCCCAATCTATCATTGACGATTTAACCAGTTCATCTTTCGTATGCCACTCTAGCAAAAGATTATACATTTTGGAAAGGTTCTTAAAGTTCGATTCTATCAGTTCTGTTTCCAGTTTTGATTTTTCTACTTGAAAACCAACTTTTTTGTCCATTTTAAATGTTTCGTACACCTGATGGTATTGCAGCCAATCGGGGACCTGACTTTTGACTTGGTCATAGCTTTTCAACTTAAATGAGTCCCCTTCCTGCTGCAATATGTCCATGTATCTTAGCCAATTTGCAGACATGTTCGGTCTCTTATAGGCCTTGGCCTCCACTGGAGAAATCCATCTAGGAGTCTTTCTCTCCAACAAATCTTTATATCTAGTCCAAACCTGATACAAGGATTTTCTAACTATATGAGTCTTAAAAGTTCTGTGGATTTTAACCTTGTCATACCAAAGGTATGCATGCCAACCAAACATATTATCGTGTCCTTCCAAGTCCAACACATCAACATTCTCTAATTTAAACCAATCCTTTAACCAGCAAAAGGCCGCTGCTTCAAAGTAGAGTCTTAAATCCGGCAGGGCAAAGCCTCCTCTCTCTTTAGAGTCTGTTAGAATCTTAAACTTAATTCTAGGCTTTTTGCCCTGCCATATAAACTTCGATAGGTCCTTTTGCCATTTCTTAAAGCAGTCCAGTTTATCCAAAATTGGTATGGCTTGGAATAAAAACAGCATCCTTGGTAGGACATTCATTTTAACCACTGCTATTCTTCCCATTAACGACAGTTTAAGTCTTGTCCAAATTTCCATATCTTTTTTTATCTCCATCCACAGTTTTTCATAGTTGTCCTTGTACAGGTTCAAATTCTTGGTTGTGAGATTGATACCTAGATATTTTACAGTTTTAACAAAGTTGAGGCCAGTGGCTTCTTGTATTCTTTGAATCTGTTCTGCACTCAAATTTTTACCTAAAACTTTGGTTTTCTGTTTATTTAGTTTGAAGCCAGCTACAAGTCCAAATTGTTCAATCAATTCCAAAGCTCTGGGGACACTACTTTCCGGTTCCTGCAGGGATAACATCAAATCATCTGCGAAGGCGCGCAATTTGTATTCTTTCTGAGAGAGAGGGGCTGAGAGACTTCAAAGAAGTGTGACTATCCCAAGGTCACCCAGCAGCTGCATGTGGAGGAGCGGAGATGCGAACCCGGTTCACCAGATTACGAGTCCACCGCTCTTAGCCACTACACCACACTGGCTCTCCGGCTTGTGATCCCAACCCCAGATGTCCCATTTTGGCTACAATCCTCTGGGCACCTCAGAGCATGGGACCAAAAAAGGGAAGCAGTGGCTACTGACCCCAGGCAACAACTCTCTGCCTCTTCCTTCCTCCTACCAGTGTGGTGTAGTGGTTAAGAGCGGTAGACTTGTAATCTGGGGAACTGGGTTCGTGTCTCCACTCCTCCACATGGCCAAACTCATGCCAGTCACTTCGAAATATACTCGGAGTCAAGTGTGAATTTCATGCTCTTTATTCAGCTCATAGTAGTGAGGAATGCAGTTCCCCCAAAACGTCTGCTTTATATACACTATTTACACAATGGGCCCCACGTGATTGGCTAATTCCGGGATACTCCTGTATGCCAATCGGGTTGCGGATTCACTTCCACCTGGAGCTGGATTGGGTGGCTCCTGCGGACCAATCAGACTGCTGCATTCTGGATCCTATTGTTCTAGGACCAATCAGACTGCTGCATTCTGAATCCTATTGTTCTAGGACCAATCAGACTGCTGCATTCTGAATCCTATTGTTCTAGGACCAATCAGACTGCTGCATTTTGGATCCTATTCAACTCAGTACATACCGGTAACAGCTTGGCTCATAAGGGGCTCAGGGCAATGAACCTTTGAGTTTGCATTCTGAGCCCCTTCGCTTTCCAAAGCCCCAGCACACCCCTAGCTCAACACAGCATGGCACAAAAAGATAATGTTTCCTTCCTTCCCTGCTTGCAGCTTCTCTGGTGAGAAAGGCAGAGACAAATCAAGCAGCAGGAGCTCAGCCTTGGCAAACTCAGAGCAGATGTCCCTGGAAGGAAATGAGGACTCAGAAAGCGTCTCCTAGAAAGGGCAAGGAGAAGACATTCTTTTCTTCCTGGGATAGAGACATGGATAAGGAGCTGCAGTTCCCAGCTCTCTCCCTCTGCCGGCAGAGCAACCAGGCCCTCAAATCCCCAGCGGTTGTGGAGAAGTCCCTCTCTCAAAGCCAGACTTTTTCATTTGACATCTGCTGCGGAGGAAGCCAAGTCAAGAAAAAGATGAGTTTGCCTGTTTTACCATCTTGGAATAATTCAGGGTAATCTAGGAGAGGGAGAGAAAAGAGTTTAAGAAAGCAAACGGGGTGGAAGAAGAAAGGCTTTCAGAGGCGGAAGGGAATCAAACATTTCTAAACACATCCCTTCGCCCGAGCCAAACCAAACAGGAATGATTCATGGGCTTGTCTTCACCCTTCACTTTTCATCTAACAAGCAACAAAACCGCCGCAATCGGCCGTCAAAGCTGTCTTGCACCCCCAGAGATCCCACAATGGGGAATACTGCAAAAAAACACAAAGCTTTTTTTTCCAACAGCACTTTCTTATTATGATAAACAGAAGAAAAGAAGAATCAGGGACTGGACTGACTATGAAGCCTGCTTTCCGTACAGGGCAGAAAAGCAGAACTTTGCTCCTGGGTGGTTGGCTGAAGCAAGCTTGGTGATATCGCTAGAAGCCAGGGGGGTCCGAAACAGTGTCCTTTGCGATCTTGGGGTTCCTAGGAAGGTTTTCGTGGGTTCTTCCGCCAGCAAAATCACTGCTTAAAAATGGGTGATTTCTCATGGCCTATAATCGGACTGACTTGGAAAATAAACCAAGCCGTTTCTGAACAATTCCGAAATAGCTCTGCTTATTTTCCCAGCCAATTTGACATGCCTCACCCCAGTACCTGCTTCCAGGCAGCCCCCTCCTCCCTTCTCTCCAACTTTCACCCACCACTAGCTGGGTCGGGGTGGAAACAGCAGTGGTGGTATTTTGGAGATCACGACTGCAGCCACAGAGAGAGGTGACGAGGGGGGGGGGTTTGTTTCCACTCTTCTCTGGCACCAGGGCACAATGACTCAGGGGTCTTTGGGAACTAGAACTTGCCCCGGGGGGCCTTGGGAACCACAGCTTGCCCCCGGGCGGCCTTGGGAAGTGCAGTGGCAACAGTGAGACTCCGCTGGGGATGTAAACTAGGAATTCTATGCCTCAGATATTAATCTGCACCAAGTAAGAATCTGGGGGTCCTTCGTGCTTGCCTTTTCTTTGAGGTAAAAATTTAGAAACTGGCACCATATCAAAAGCTAGCCATGTGGAGCTTTGCCAAATAACGGAGGATAAACTTTCCAGAAAAGGAGCTTACCGGCCACTAACAATCTTCACATTGAGAGCCAGTGTGGTGTATTGGTTAAGAGCGGTGGACTCGTAATCTGGTGAACCGTGTTCGCGTCTCTGCTCCTCCACATGCAGCTGCTGGGTGACCTTGGGCTAGTCACACTTCTCTGAAGTCTCTCAGCCCCACTCACCTCACAGAGTGTTTGTTGTGGGGGAGGAAGGGAAAGGAGAATGTTAGCTGCTTTGAGACTCCTTTGGGTAGTGATAAAGCGGGATATCAAATCCAAACTCTTCTGCTGCTGCTGCTGCTGCTGCTGTCATGCAGAAGAGCACAGGCTGTGTTCCCCTTCGTTCGTGGAACATGTTCATGAAGAATTACATGTCAGGATCCTGCAAGAATGGAACGCCCAAGAACATTACACAGAGTCCCCTGCAACACAGAGCAATTTTGGAGGGGTCCCTCCCCCTCTGGGGGCGTAAAAAGAAAATCTTGGAACAACTGATTATAAATGAATTCCTGTTCAACCGTGAAGCTCACCATGACTGTGAACACACCATACATTTAAATCATCCAGAAGGGATAGAATCATAGAATCATAGAGTTGGAAGAGACCACAAGGGCCATCCAGTCCAACCCCCTGCCAAGCAGGAAACACCATCAAAGCATTCCTGACAGATGGCTGTCAAGCCTCTGCTTAAAGACCTCCAAAGAAGGAGACTCCACCACACTCCTTGGCAGCAAATTCCACTGTCCAACAGCTCTCACTGTCAGGAAGTTCTTCCTAATGTTTAGGTGGAATCTTCTTTCTTGTAGTTTGAATCCATTGCCCCGTGTCCGCTTCTCTGGAGCAGCAGAAAACAACCTTTCACCCTCCTCTATATGACATCCTTTTATATATTTGAACATGGCTATCATGATTTAGTTGAGATTCCTGCATCACAGGGGGTTGGACTAGATGACCCCGAGGGTCCCTTCCAACTCTACAGTTCTATGATTCTATTATTAAAGCGCTTTCAAAGCATACAACTTCCTCCCAAGGATCCTGAGAAGTGCAGTTTATCCCTCCCCAAGCTACAATTCCCAGCGCCCTTAACAAACCACAGTTCCCGGGGTTCTTTTAGGGGAGCTGTGTGCGGTAAATGTATGGGGCCACATCCCGAGCAACTCCCTCTCCCAACTTGGCCAACCTCATAGGGCTGTGAAGGTAAAACAGGATAGCTTTATTTCCAAGATTTCTCACCCACTGTTGGCTGTAAAATACAATTATAAAAACTGATTAAAAACCACATGATTCTTAAATGAGTGAAACCATTTCAGGAGGGAATTATTCAATAATACATACTGCTGTAGGTCTGGGTGGGGTCAGCCTGGATGATGTCCGGAGTCCCTTCTAATCCCTTTATCTGTTGGGGTAGGAGGTGTGAGAGCAAGTTTGCCAAACCAGTCCCTTTACCTAGGCAATGACTTTGGCTGATTAGTTAAGCACCACAATTAGCATAACCAAAGAACCAGTTACAGGTGGGTAGCCGTGTTGGTCTGCCATAGTCAAAACAAAATAAAAATTTATTTCCAGTAGCACCTTAGAGACCAACTAAGTTTGTTCTTGGTATGAGCTTTCGTGTATCTGAAGAAGTGTGCATGCACACGAAAGCTCATACCAAGAACAAACTTAGTTGGTCTCTAAGGTACTACTGGAAAGAAATTTTTATTTTGTTATAACCAAAGAAGTTTCTCTGTGCAATAGAACAACTAGGCCATTGCTCCCAGCCACTAGGTAGGAGAACAATAGCCAGAGATGTACGTGAGCTGAGCTGGAAGCAGGCTGGAAGCTGGATACACAGAGACCTGCTTGCTCTGTGCTGGAGCCAAAGCTGTGCTCAAGTTCTTTTGTGTCTTTCTCCAGCTCTGGAGGGCAGGACTCGAACCAATGGCTTCAGGTTACAAGAAAGGAGATTCCGACTAAACATTTGGGAAAGCTTTCTGACAGTAACAGCTGTTAGACAGTGGAATGGTCTCCCTTGGGAGGTCGTGGACTCTCCTTTGTTGGAGGTTTTTTAAGCAGAGCTTGGATGGCCATCCGTCATGGATGCTTCAGCTGAGATCCCTGCAGTGCAGGGGGTTGGACTAGATGACCCTTGGGTCCCTTCCAACTAACTCTAAGATTCTGCGATCCTGAAGAAATCACAGTCTTCACTGACCTTGATGCCAAGGAAACCAAACTCTGGGTAAGAGCTTGGAACCCATGGAGTCTCTCACCACTCAGAGACTGGGGTGGCATGGAAAACTATGTTTCCCAAAACTGCTTGGTGGGACTAGAATGCCATAAATAAAAGGAATACATGAAAGGATGGGTTTGAAGCTTCACATAAATGAGAGAGTTGTAGACTTGCCGCATGCCGTGATGAACCCGACGACTGCAAAGCCAGCCGGATATAATTGCGGCCCCTTCTGCATGTTGCAAGTTGCAGTGGGTTTCTTACACCATTCATAACTGCTTAACAAGGCAGCCGCTGGCAAATTAACTAAACATCAATTAGCAGGGAATGTGGTCGTCACATCCATCCCGTTAAACTCATGGCTAATTATCTTGACGTACCTCCCGTGTATTAATTGCAATCTAATTGTTTCCCATATCTTGCTGGCATCGGCGAAGCCTAAGGAGCAGGGGAACAACATAGCCATCGCACAACTGCAGCCCCCCCACCAGAGACCCTCTCGGTTTTAGAGGGAGAAGAAGCCACACATTTGGCCAGCCAGGCTTTGAAAGCCAGCCTAAAAACACCAAGCAACCTCCATAAACGGGACAGCTGGAGAATGAAATTTGGCAGGGACAAATGTAAAGGACAGGAAAGGAAAGCATGAATGAAGCTGACTAGGTTGCGGTGTTTGCAAGGCTAAGCTGAGCCCAGCTTCATCCATACCTGGAGCCAGAGAAGCCTCTTCCAGCTCTTTCCCAGAGGTGTCCACCCCAAACTCCTTTGATGCTCTTAAAGATGCTGGGGTTGTTGTTGTTTAGTCATTTAGTCGTGTCTGCCTCTTCGTGACCCCATGGACCAGAGCACGCCAGGCACTCCTGTCTTCCACTGCCTCCCGCAGTTTGGTCAGACTCATGTTGGTAGCTTCGAGAACACTGTCCAACCATCTCGTCCTCTGTCGTCCCCTTCTCCTTGTGCCCTCCATCTTTCCCAACATCAGGGTCTTTTCCAGGGAGTCTTCTCTTCTCATGAGGTGGCCAAAGTACTGGAGCCTCAGCTTCAGGATCTGTCCTTCCAGTGAGCACTCAGGGCTGATTTCCTTCAGAATGGATAGGTTTGATCTTCTTGCAGTCCATGGGACTCTCAAGAGTCTCCTCCAGCACCATAATTCAAAAGCATCAATTCTTCAGTGATCAGCCTTCTTGATGGTCCAGCTCTCACTTCCGTACATCACTACTGGGAAAACCAGGCTTGGGTGTCATGGGGGGGGGGGAGTGTCACCACCACCCCAGGGTGCCACCCAGGGCAGACCACTTCCACTGCACCCCCTTGCTCCGCCCCTGGTTACATTGTGTTTTCCTATTTTGCTGGAAGCTGCCCAGAGTGGCGGGGGCAACCCAGTCACATGAGCAGGGTTCAAATAATAAAGTTATTATTCTCAGCGTGGGTTGGGGGCAGCAGAGGAGGAGGAGGAGGAAGTCGATGCAGAAGCGGAGGCAGTGGGAGACAGCAAAAGAGGAGGTGGCATTGGAAAGAGGAGACATTTTCTGCTTTGCCTCTGGCTGCAAAACATCCCGGGTCACCCTTGTTGCCAGTTCTGTCCGGCAGCAGCGCTTCCTATTTTCAGAGAGGAGGTCTTCCATCCCTCCATCCTGATATCCTTTTTTAGCCGGAGAAGCCGCAAACTCCGAGTGGGCCCCTTCTGCATGCGAACTGCATGCTCTGCTCCTGAGCCCTGGCCCCTTCCCTTATATCAAGGTAATTACACGCTGACACTTTTTTTTGCGTTTTTTGATAAGCTGAGCAGGCCGGGCTCATTAAGCCTCTTGCTTTGTGACAATTATTCATGTAACCCCTTTCTGCATCGCTGCCAATCTTTATTTCGTTGGGGGGGGGGAGAGTTCTTCTTTTTAACTTGAAATCCCTCTTAAATGTATCTAGTGTCATCGGTGTTGAAAGGAACTTCAAAGACCGCCTAGTCTGAGTGCGACGCCCCTGGCTCCAACCCGGAACCTAGAATTATGCTCTGTTTCCTTGGGCGACTTGCTCTTGCAGTCGGAAAGATTTATTTCTTTCAACCAGATAAAATCAACAGCATAAACGACTGATTGGAATTATGTGCATGAAAGCATACAGATGCTTTCCTGTTGAAATGTTGCTCCTTGCCTCGATATGATAGGATCTGATACAATATCATATATTGCTCTCTCTCTTTTTGCATATTTTTGCTTTATATGTATCTCTGTTGTTGTTTTTCTCCCTCTCACTTTCCCTTCTTTTTTCAGTATCACTTTTAACTGAAATCACCTTACTAAAAAAAAAAAAAAAGGAGGGGAATAGAATATGTTGCTCCTTGCCTCTAGCTCTTGTCTTCCAGTTCCTTCTTTGAAAACTAAAGCTTCCCGCTACAGTTGTTTAGGGGTGGGGGGTTTGGGGGGAGGGGGGGTTCTTGTTTTTATTAGGTACTAGCTGACCCAGCCACACGTTGCTGTGGGTTTTTTTTGTTTTTGTTTTGTTTTGTTTTTTGCTTTTTAAAATTCTCCTGACCCCGAGAGTATTCTGGAAGCTCCTGTTTTCATTCTTCCCTGTCCCTTTAGAGCAGGGGTCAGCAACCTTTTTCAGCCTTGGGCCGGTCCACTTTCCCTCAGACCATGTGGTGGGCCGGACTATATTTTTTTTGGGGGGGGGAATGAACTAATTCCTATGCCCCACAAATAACCCAGAGATGCATTTTACATAAAAGAACACATTCTACTCATGTAAAAACACCAGGCATGCGAAGCTGCGGCGGCCATTTTAGGTGAGGGCACTGGCGACCTTAAAGAGCATTCTCCCCCACCCCAGTCCCAAAATTACCCAGTCCCAAAATCACGCACCCCAGCGACACAATCCCCTCAGAGCTGGTCTTACTCAGTGCGACCTCTCAGGCATGCCTCCTGCTCCGTGTTTTTTTTTTTTCTCGGAGCATGCGAAGCTGCGGCGGCCATTTTAGGTGAGGGCACAGGCATTGTTGCTCTGGCCAGGTCTGATGATGTCGACGGGCCATCTGCCTTTCTATTGGATGCTGTTGGAGTCTTCATTCCTTTTGCTGGTGAGGTATAATAGGCGCGCCATTTTTTTGCCTTTATTCTATATTTTAGGCATGACAGGTGTGGTTTTTTTAAATTTTTATTATGCCAGATCCTTCCTCGATGGTCATGTTACGCTTTGTACTAATTTGATGCTGTTTGGTGCAGCGGTTACGGAGCAAGGTGGTGTCACGCGCGCACGCAATGGGAACATTTATATATATATATATATATATATATATATATATATATATATATAGAGGTTTTTTTATCTTGCATTTTATGACTTTTATCTTGAATGTTGTGACCTGCCTGGAGCTCCACGGATGAAGGGTGATATTTTAAAAAAAATTAATTACAATAATAGTAGAATTATTGAATCATTGGGTCAGAAGGGGACCCAAGGGCCATCTAGTCCATAGCTGTCAACTTTTCCCTTTTCTTGCGAGGAATCCTATTCGGAATAAGGGAATTTCCCTTAAAAAGGGGGAAAAGTTGACAGCTATGATCTAGTCCTGCAATGCAGGAATCTCAGCTAAAGCATCCCTAACAAACGACCACCCAACCTCTGCTTAAAACCTCCGAGGAAGGAGTCCGTTCCACTTTCAAACAGCTCTTGCGGTCAGAAAGTTCTTCCTAATATTTAGTCGGAATTTCCTTTCTTGCTGTTTGAATCCATCAGTCCGGTTCCGACACTCCGGAGCAGGAGAAAATAAGCTTGTTCCATTTTTCATGTGACAGCCCTTTAGATATTTGAAGATTTGAAGACTTGCTCTGTGGTCTCTCCGCTATGATCCATAATTCAGGTTTTGAGCTGCTCTGTATGAAAATAAGCTATGTTACCCCCAATTCGCTATAATGACAAATCTAAAAACAGTGATGATATTTTCCCCTTTTGGTCAAATTAGACATAGGACACTGAATGGATTAAGCTTGCCAAATTGCAGATAAGTCTAGGATCTTTATATGCGAAAATTAAAAGGGATTCACTTTCTTCCATAATCCCTTGAGGAGGGAGAAGTGGGGGTTGTCCCTTTCTTATCTTAAAATAATTAAGAGGCAGCCAAGCTATGTGTATTCTTGTCTGTAGCCTTGGGCTTTACAGACCTCCAGATAATAGGCTTTTGGGGGTTTCTAATGGGTGGCGCTGTGGGTTAAACCACAGAGCCTAGGGCTTGCCGATCGGAAGGTTGGTGGTTCGAATCCCCGAGACGGGGTGAGCTCCCCGTTGTTCGGTCCCTGCTCCTGCCAACATAGCAGTTTGAAAGCACATCAAAGTACAAGTAGATAAATAGGTGCTACTCCGGCAGGAAGGTAAACGGCGTTTCCGTGCGCTGCTCTGGTTCGCCAGAAGCAGCTTTGTCATGCTGGCCACATGACCCAGAAGCTGTACACCGGCTCCCTCGGCCAGTAAAGCGAGATGAGTGCTGCAACCCCAGAGTCGTCCGCGACTGGACCTAATGGTCAGGGGTCCCTTTACCTTTACCTTTAAGAGACATGGTGATGCGAGGGTATCTAGAATCCTTCTTGCAGAGTTCCCACAAGAGCTCTGGGTTTTTATTTGTTTTTAAAGGAGAGGATCTCATAATTATTATTATTGATCATTTAGCTTCAAAATAAAATCACCTGCTGCTGTGCATGAACCAACCAGCCAGCAAAAAAATCCAGACGCTTCAGTGCTCCACAGTCAACAATTCGGGCAGTTTCGTGTTTTGCAAAGCAGTGGTTCCCAAACTTTTGTTTCAAAGCTTTTGTTCCAGAAACTCATCCCAGGTGTCCTCTACCCTATAAAAAGCATCATTCAGAATAGCAATTTGCATGACCCACTACGGAAGACTCTAACATGATAGAGTTGCATCGAATTGCATACTGTGTCCAGTTCTGGGCACCAGGGGCATCGTAGGGTGGGGGCGGTGGGGGCGGGCCGCCCCTCGTGCCGCCCCTAGGCGGGTGTGTGCGGTGCTGCTGCTCCCGGGGTGACGGAGGGAGCGGCGGCGCGTGGGGTGACAAGCGGCGGCCCCTCCCACCACTCCCACGCGCCGCCGCTCCCTCCGTCACCCCGGGAGCAGCAGCGCTGCACGGACGAGGCTCCCAAGTGTCGAGCCTAGGGGGCGCTGCAGGAGTTATGACATAGTGAATTGAGCAGGACAGAAAGCCAGAGGTAGGGGGTGCCAAATTTTGGCCTTGCACAGGGCACTGCTGAAAAATGAAAGATCCACCCCTGATCCCACCACTTTGGGAACCAGCACAGACAGACAGATGGGAAATCTGGCACAGAGACCTTGTGCAGACCCCACTTACGGTGGGGAAATATTGACATCACACTTTGATTGAGGAGGAAGGAGAGCAAAGAATCACCCTGTTTCAGTAAAAGCATTCTGGGAAATGATATATAATGAACTGGAAAAATATTTAAGATAACTTTTTTCAAAAAAAAAAAAAAAGAAAGGCTTTTTTAAAAAAAATCTTTATTGTAAATTATAACATTCATACATTAAAAACAACACACAGCAAACCAGGCATCACACACACACACAAAACCTAAACCTAAACCTAAAAGTAAATATCAAACATTAAAAGTAGTAATAATAATACTAATAATAATACACCAAAAGAAAAAGAAAAATTATAACCGAAACAAGTCATGCATATTCAGTCATTCTATTAATAACATATCAATATTCACTACTTAAATAAATAAATCATAACCAATCAAAATTAGTCATAAATCATAATACCTGATTATAAACTTTACTTAGGCTTCCGCCTGCCCTCCTCTCGGGTTGCTTAATTTACTCGATACTGCATTCCTCAACCACTTAACCAAACTTCTTGTGAATTTATTAACTTCTTATCTTTCCTTCCCCTTATTACCGATACAGAAAATTAGAAATGGATCCAAGTTTTTATATTCGGGCACTGTTTTTTCATATATACTCCAAATTTCTCCCAACTTTGGTTAAATTTTTGATTACTTCTGCCTCTTATTAATTCTGTTAATTTTGACAAATCCAGGTAGCTATATAATTTCTCTTGCCATTCCTTCCAATATGATGCGACCAGTATCCTTGCTGCCGCTACTGCATAAAGAAACAATTTTTCATCTTCCTTTCTTATTCCATCATCTAATATACCTATTAAAAAGGCTTCCGGATTTCTTTTAATATTATATTTCAAGAGAGGCTTTTTTAAAGGAATTATAGGTACAGAAGCACCAAAAGAAAAGACTGTTTATGTTTTCAATGACAGCAGCAAAGATGCTCTTAGCCCAGAGATGGAAAGAAGAAAAAGTACCGACCAGAGAAGAGTGGAAGATGAAGCTGATGGAATACGCCGAAATAGCAAGACTGACGGGATAGATCAGAAACCAGGAAGACCAAGTATTTGTGAAAGACTGGAATAACTTCTTAACATATTTGAGAGATCACTGTAAACAGTTGAAATCATTGGCAGGAATACGACGACACTTGTAAAGTAAAACGAACTTTGGACACTATGGATATATAACAGATAGATCACAGTAAAAGATGCAGGAACAAGATTTAGAAATGGAACCTATGGAGGGATGGAGGGAAGTCAAACAGCTTGAGAGAACCCTTTTTTCCTTCTGTTTTTTTTTCTTTTCTGTATATATATCTTTTATAAAAAATAATAATAAATTATTTTTAAAAAGAATCACCCTGTTCCAAAAATATGGTGCACACCCTTCTTAAAAGGCTTCTCAACTTTAGCTATACTTCCTTTTTTCGATTGCATTGACCTGCCATTTCAATAATTCCCCCCCACACTTCAAATTTCCTTTGAGTGATATACACTCCTCCAACCACATTTATAATTTTTGAACCTTTGGAACATTGCAAAGGTATTTTGGGAGCCCCTGAGTCCTCTGCACTTTCCACAAAGCAGTGGTTGGTGCTGAACAGAATGAAGGTAACAGTGGTGATGGAAATACATCTGGGGATTAGATTGATCCTGTTTGCTGCAGTATTACATCATGGGCTCATGGTGCTCAAACGGTGGAGCAGGACACGAAAATATGGAAGGAATGCATGCAAAAGTCTAGGGAGGGAGATTAGCCGAGGCACAGATAGATTTGAATCGCATCACACTTTCCTCATGATTCCCACTTGATTTGGTGGAGAGCTCAATGCTTCGTTCTAGTCTCTGCTTTTAGGAAGGATGAGAGATTCAATTTCCCTGTGTGATGCCACTATTGAAGAATTATTGGCCCCCCAGGCCATGCAACAGTAGACTGTATGCATCCAGCTGCATGTGAGGAACTTTTGCATGATTGATTGCGGAAAACAGATTTTCATCGCTGGGGAACAAGTGGGGAGGAATTCATTTTAGTTCGCGTTTTAATGCTAAGTTGCCTAATCTGCACTTCCCCAAACAATACACAAACTGAAACGCAGCAATCCTTCAAAATCCCCACTTCTCTGAATTTTGTGATGCAGCTCTCCAAACCCCCAAACCCCAAAATGTCTACAAAAATGGGCATATTACAGGAAAGTGAGCTTATACCAGTGACAATAACATGTAAAGAAATGCATTATATAATTAGGGGAAATGGCTTGGGGGAATGTGCATATTAAAGACAATTACGCACACATTTGTGTGTATTAGAATCGGAGAACTGTAGAGTTGGAAGGGGTACCAAGGGTCATCTAGTCCAACCCCCTGCAATGCAGGAATGCATAACTAAAGAATCCCCGACAGATGGCCATCCAACCTCTGTTGACAAACCTCCAAGGAAGGAGAGTCCACAACCTCTGTGGTTGTCAGGTCCATAATATTCAGGAGAAATGTAGAATAAAAAGGGTGACAATTTTTTGTGAGGACTTTCTCTTTGTAGAATTGCAAGTTAGTACACAATTGTGATTATCTGCACTGAAGATTTGGGGGGGGTGAGAAACTTGGTGCTGTGTTGGGTGGGATGGGGGAGATTTGGGGATGATGGCAGGAACCAAGATAAGTTTAGAAAGGAGGGCAAGTTCAAAAGGTCTGACCAACATTGGTTTAACCCTTTGCAGGATTCATTCCTACCATTTCAGGTTTCAGAGAGTCAGTGTGGTGTAGTGGTTAAGAGCGGTAGACTCGTTATCTGGGGAACCGGGTTCGTGTCTCCGCTCCTCCACATGCAGCTGCTGGGTGACCTTGGGCTAGTCACACTTCTCTGAAGTCTCTCAGCCCCACTCACCTCACAGAGTGTTTGTTGTGGGGGAGGAAGGGAAAGGAGAATGTTAGCCGCTTTGAGACTCCTTCGGATATCAAATCCAAACCTTCTTCTTCTTCTTCTTCTTCTTTTCTTCTTCTTCTTCTTCTTCTTCTTCTTCTTCTTCTTCTTCTTCTTCTCTCTTCTTCTTCTCCTCCTCCTCCTCCTCCTCCTCCTCTCTTCTTCTTCTTCTTCTCTTCTTCTTCTTCTTTTCTTCTTCTTCTTCTTCTTCTTCTTCCTTCTTCCTCCTCCTTCTCTTCTTCTTCTTCTTCTTCTTCTTCTTCTTCTTCTTCTCTCTCTCTCTCTCTGCCATTCAGAGCCCTCCATCCATCAATATCTTGTCATCTGATAAAACTGCATGCCAAGAGGTTGCATAGCCAAGTCACTGGCAACCATGAAGCCGAGACGTGCCATTCAAACTTCATAACTCTGAAAGCTTCAACAATGTGACAATGTGTCAGTTACAAAAGAGAACTGTGTGGAACAAAGCCCTTTTGAGCCAGGTCGCAGGGGAGGCAGGCAGGGCAGAGGTCACCCAAAAAATCACATGTCTGCAGGCAGCAAAGTGTCGTGGCTGCCGTGAATTGAGCGCTGTGGCTGCAGCACCATCTGTGGTCGATAGTGAGACAATTAGAAAGAGGCTGACGTATGATTCCCACCAAGCCCACCCAACCTTCCTTGCCGCATCAGGAGACTCATTTTTTCTCTCCCACAAAACTACCATGGATGAGTCTCTTATTGATCCGATGGGGAGAGCCGTTCCTCTTTTGATGGGCCAACGGCAACAAGGCAATCATCCTCAGGTTTTATTTGTTCAATCTCAGCCATCTCCACTCAGGGGGTGAGGATTCCAAGCCAGGAGCTGTCATCTGAAAAACAACTGCCTCACCACCCCCCTCGTAGCTTTGTCTCCCCACCCCACCCCGAGTGGAAATTAAATCCCCCCCCCCTGTTTGATATTGGTCTGCCTCAGATGAAGAGCCCAAAGGAGACTCAGTGACTTCATATTTGTTCTAGAGAGGTTAGCTATGGCCCCTAATAGAGGAAGGAGTTTGGATTTGATATCCAGCTTTATCACTACCCAAAGGAGTCTCAAAGTGGCTAACATTCTCCTTTCCCTTCCTCCCCCACAACAAACACTCGGTGAGGTGAGTGAGGCTGAGAGACTTCAGAGAGGTATGTCTAGCCCAAGGTCACCCAGCAGCTGCATGTGGAGACGCGAACCCGGTTCACCAGATTACTAGTCTACCGCTCTTAACCACTACACGACACTGGCTCTGCACACTGTGCAGTGCAGCACATCCATCTGGCAGGATCCTGCTCGCCTGGGACCAGGATTCCTAAAAGACAATCTTCTCCCATACAAGACAATCTTCTCCCATACAAACCTACATAATTGCCCACTGATTAGGATCTTGTGGAGGGGCTCTCCTTTGTCTCCTGCCAACATCTGAGCAGTGTTTGCTTCGTGTCAGGCTTCGGGGACCCGGCTTCTCCCCCCCCCCCTTTTGGCCGTAGATAAGCAGGACAAAGCGAAAAGAGTCTCTTATCATTTAAAGAGTTTTTAATGATCACAGCAAAAGTACAAAGCACCCATTCTTGGAATGAAGGTGCTCCCAGTTAAGGTTTTCCCCCTAGTCACCCCCATCACTTCTGTGCCTTGCAACCTGATCTCACAACCACCGTGCTTTTTGTGTAGCCAGTGGCGTAGGAAGGGGGGTGGAGGGGGGAGAGCGCCCCGGGTACCACTCTGGGAGGGATGACAATATGGCCCCTGCCTCCCCCCAGGTGTAGAGCAGCCAAGGTTGTGGTGTCCGTACAGACTGCCGCTCTCGCACACCATCCATACGGGATGCCACCATGCAAGCCACAGCCAGTATGGCTGCCGCACATGAGCAGCTGCCCATATGGAGCTCGCATGTGCGGCATTCTGTATGGAGTGCGCACGCGTGGGATGCCACACATGCACAGTCCGTACGGGGTGCCGCACATTCTCCACCCCGGGTGACGGAGAGGGTTCCTCTGCCACAGTGTGTTGCCACCTTATCTGCTCTCCATGACCTTGGACTGATAGGCTGTTAGCTCTCTCTATTCCAGTTCTTCTTCACCTCGCTGTTCACCCCCCAAGTTCTTCCCAACTTTTGCCTTCAGAACTATACCCCTCTGCAAACCACTGTTCCAAATCTATACTGCTCCACTTCTCCTGGGCAGCTTCAGGATAATGGTCAGGAGCAGGAGGAAAGGGAGGCTCCCACCATTCCTCATCAGAGCAGCACTCCCCAGCCTGGTCTCTGACACTTGGGAGGCAGGAGAGGACCTTCTCTGTGGCTTTGTTGACGTTTTCGGGAAGCTGGTTTGGACTTCTCTTAGGTGGTCCTTCCATCGTGATGTGGAAGCTGGATCTTTTCTGCCAGGTTGCTGATCATTGTAACTTAATTGGCCTCTCTGCCATTTGCCTTTCAAGATTTGCTCATCTGCCATTCCAACCTTTCGTATTGCTCATGTGTGGTATCTGTGACTGTAAGTCACCTTGGACTTATTTAACAGAATGATGGGTCACATTTTCTTCAAACAAACAAATTTATTTATTACTTACTTATTGCATTTATATACCATATTCCCCCCCCCAAGAGTTCAAGGTGGCATACTTAGTTTTCTCCCCCCCCCCAGTTAATCCCATCAACAACCCTGCAAGGTGGGTCAGGCTGAGAGGCAGTGTGACTGGCCCAAGTTACCGGTACCCAACGAAAGTTTCATAGCTGAGTTGGGGATTTAAACCCTAGTCCATCACTCTAACCACTACCCACACTGGCTCCACATGGACCTTGTCTCTCTTCCAGATCACATGAGTGGGGCAGGACCATGAATTAATAATAATAATAATAATAATAATAATAATAATAATAATAATAATAATTTTATTATTATACCCCACCCATCTGGCTTGCCCCAGTCACTCTGGGCAGCTTACAACGTATCTAAAATAATAATGAAAACTTCCCTAAACAGGGCTGCCTTCAGATGTCTTCTAAAAGTTGTGTAGTTCTTTATCTCCTTTACATCTGAAGGGAGAGTGTTCCACAGGGCGGGCGCCACTACCGAGAAGGCCCTCTGCCTGGTTCCCTGTAACTTCACTTCTCGCAGTGAAGGAACCATCAGAAGACCCTCAGAGGAGGACCTCAGTGTCCGGGCTGAACAATGTGGGTGGAGACGCTCTTTCAGGTTCACAGGATCGAAGCCGTTTAGGGCTTTAAAGGTCAGCACCAACACTTTGAATTGTGCTCAGAAACATACTGGGAGCCAGTGAAGATCCTTTAGGACCGGTGTTATATGGTCTCGGCAGCCACTCCCAGTCACCAGTCTAGCTGCCTCATTCTGGATTAGTTGTAGTTTCTGGGTCACCTTCAAAGGTAGCCCCACATAGAGTGCATTGCAGTAGTCCAAGCGGGAGATAACTAGAGCATGCACCACTCTGGCGAGACAGTCTGCGGGCAGGTAGGGTCTCAGCCTGCGTACCAGATGGAGCTGGTAGACAGCTGCCCTGGACACAGAATTGACCTGCGCCTCCATGGACAGCTGTGAGTCCAAAATGACTCCCAGGCTGCGCACCTGGTCCTTCAGGGGCACAGTTACCCCATTCAGGACCAGGGAGTCCCCCCACACCTGCCCCTCCCCTATCCCCCCAAATCAGTACTTCTGTCTTGTCAGGATTCAACCTCAATCTGTTAGCCACCATCCATGTGCCAGCCGCCTCCAGACACCACCCTAATTCTGACCCACACACCACCCCATCCTTCACAGTTGCATTATCAAGACCTTGAAGGAAACAATGGCATTTGGGCTGTGGGGGGAGGCCATCCTTCTGTTCCCACTGTGTAAAAAGGGGAGGGGGCTGAAATAGGATGAGCCCCCCACCACCACCCGGTTGATCCGTTCTCATGTTACACAACTGTTGGATCCATAAGGGAGCATGTTGTTTACGCCTAAGATGAGATTGGGAGATTTCCCAGGAGGCCTTGACAAGGTACCCTTGATCCCCAGAGAGAACTGCGATTTGAACAGCCCTGGGAGAGTCTCCTGCCAAGAAAAGTAACATCAGGCTGTATTTCCTCTGGAAGGGCTTTGATCCTCAGCGAAAGTGTCTGCATGCCCCCTGCTTGCTGTAAGCTTCTCGCAAAGCCTCCTGCCTCTCATTCCCACTGCCTCTTGCTTCTTCCAAACCCTGCTTGTTAATCCACAAAGCGGCATGTGCTTAAGTGGCAATTTCCTCCGCTGTCTCTCCTCCTCCTGATGGCATCCCCCCCCCCCGCTTTCTTTTCGGGCTTAGACTGCGCTTTGCTTGTTTATTTACTCTGGGGTTTCCAGGACAAGACCACGGGGTCACGGGAGACTAGACAGTCAACCTAAGAGCTGCGGGGGCTTCAAGCACTCTGGGAGATGGCCTGTTCATGCCCCTACCCTGCCACAGACCATGGCCTGGAAGTGAAATGGTTCAGAAAAAGGCAATTCAAATGATCCAGAGGGTGGAGCGACTGGCCTATGAGGGATGGTTGCAGCATCTGGGACTTTTCAGCTCACATAAAATGCAAGTAAGAAGCAACAGGGTAGAAGCTTGCAAAATTATGCGTAGCATGGAGAGAGTGGATGGAGAAAAGTTTCCCTTCCTCTCTCGTAACACTGGAACAGATGGACATCCAGTGAAGCTGCATGTTGGTCAATCCGGGACACAGTGGTGTAGCGTGGCTTGCCAGTATCCGGGGTGGGAGGGAGGGAAATGGATGGAGTACGCATGCGCATTCAACGGCCTAACAACGTCCGCATCATCCAGGACATTGCAGCCACAGAGAGAAGAACAGAAGAGCTATTCTGTTGTCTGGAGAGGTCACTTCTTGGTTCGCATGGAGAAGCTGGTGTTGAGACTTTGCACCCCCAACAATTTTGTGCCTAGGGCAATCACCCCTGTGCCCCCCTTGCCACGTCATTGCCAAGACAGATAAAAGAAAGGCACACCTCCATGCAAGGCAGTCGAACTATGGAACTCGATCCCACGGGAGGTGGGGATGGCCACGGACTTGGATGCTTCTTGGGAGAAAAGCAAGGCTAAAGAATTATGGTGCTGGAACTCTTGACATAAGAAGACAGCATCTTAAAAACTGGAAGGACATCCTGAAGAGACACCTCATGAGAAGAGTCACTCTTGCCGGCAAAGGTCCGTATAGTTAAGCTATGGTTTTCCAGATAGTGATGTATGGAAAGTGAGAGCTGGACCATAAAGAAGGCTGATCGCCGAAGAATGATGCTTTTGGAATTGGTGCTGGAGGAGACTCTTGAGAGTCCCATGGACTGCAAGAAGATCAAACCTATCCATTCTGAAAGGAAATCAGCCCTGAGTGCTCACTGGAAGGACAGATCCTGAAGCTGAGGCTCCAATACTGCGGGCCACTCTGAGAAGCATGAGAAGAGAAGACCCTGATGGACGTGATGGGGTCTGGGATGAGGACAAGGAGAAGGACGACGAGATGGTTGGACAGTGTTCTCGAAGCTACCAAAATGAGTCTGACCAAACTGCGGGGAGGCAGGGGAAGACAGGAATGCCTGGCGTGCTCTGGTCCCTGGGGTCACAAAGAGTCGGACACAACTAAACAACAACAAAATAAGAGAATTGGACAAGTTCATGGAGGAGAAGGCTATCGATGGCTGCTAGCCAGGATGCCTATGCTCTTCCTCCACATTTGGAGGCAGCAATGCTTCTGAATAGCAGTAGCTAGAAGCCACAGGAGGGAGGAGAGTTCTGGTCCTCATGTCCTGCTTGTGGGTTTTCCCCTGGGGCATCTGCTTGGCCACTGTGAGGATAAGATGCTGGGTTAGATGTTGATCTTGTGCTCAGCTCCCACTTGCAGGTTTCCCCCAGGTATCTGGTCAGCCACTGTGAGAAGAGGATGCTGCCTTTGATGGGCCATTGGCCTGATCCAGCAGGCTCTGATTATTTTCTCACATTCACAGCGACAAACTTTCTGGTGCCACCAGTCAATATTTACCGTCTGAAGTGTCTTCCCACTCTGAGCTACCACTGAATGAATGACTTGACAGCTCTTTGTGAGTGAGAACTAAATTTCTACCCAGAAACATATTTAACAACACCGAAGTCGGAGCTGAGTGTATCCATTGACTAATAATCAAGAATACTTTTGATGGTTCTGTCTCTCTCCTTTTATTCTCCGCAGTCAACCTTCTGCCTGACCCAGTGCAGATCGTTCCCAGAATTGGCTCCTGAGCACCACTCTCTCCTCCCTCCTCACATGTTGCTCTGTGCAAAGGCCAGAGAGGGCCGCCATCCCACATGCCCCAATCAGGCATTGCTGATTGTGAGCTATTCATGGGTACCGGGCTGTGTGTCTCTTCTTCCTGCCATTAGGACCTGCCGTGGGGCTGAGACTCATCAACGTAATGGGTGCATTGACAAGCGATGCCTTTTCATCATCGCTCCAGGGGTGCACAAGGTCAACGGAGTAACAAGATCGTCGTTGGGCTGTTTGTCCAGAATGGCGACACTAGATGTCTAATTATAAAAGTGAGCAATTGAGTTTTGCAGGGTGTTTAACTTGGGAAATGAGAACCTGGGTGAAACTGACCTCAATTCATTCACATAGGCCAGTCACTGCTTGATGCTAGAATTGTCTAGTGACAAAATATATATAATATCCACTTGTTTGAGAAGGTGAGGCTCATGCCAAACGTTGAGCAGAGTTCTATCCTTACTTCCTTCTGCTATGTTTTCATTTTTAAAACCAAAATCCTCATCCTGAGTTGGTTTATAGGATTCACAGCAGAGGAATGCTGAGCAGAGAGAGTCAAAAGAATGTTAGAAGAACCTTCTGGATCAAGCCAAAGGCACCCCCCTCCAGTCTAGCATCCTGTTCTCACAGTAGCCAACCAGATGCCCCACTGGGAAACGGGCAAGCAGGATTCGGGTACCAGAGCCCTCTCCCCTCCTGTGATTTCTGGTATTCAGAAGCATGGCGGCCTCCAACTGTGGAGGCAGAGAAGAGCATTCTGGCTAGTAGCCATTGATAGCCATCTCCTCCACGAGGTTGCCCAATCCAAGTTGGTGGGCCTCTCTGCCTCCCATGGGAGCGAGTTCCATCGTTTGACCATGTCCCACATGAAGAAGTCCTTTCTTTTAGCTGCCCTGAATCTCCCAACATTCAGCTTCATTGGATGTCTATCATGTTGGACTTCTATCATGTTGCTGCTAGCTCTCCTTCGCTGTAAACTGATCAATCCCAAATGCTGCAACTTTTCCTGCTAGAGAAGTCATTTTATCAAGAAGAAGAAGAAGAAGAAGAAGAAGAAGAAGAAGAAGAAGAAGAAGAAGAGAGAAGAGTTTGGATTTGATATCCCGCTTTATCACTACCCGAAGGAGTCTCAAAGCGGCTCACATTCTCCTTTCCCTTCCTCCCCCACAACAAACACTCTGTGAGGTGAGTGGGGCTGAGAGACTTCAGAGAAGTGTGACTAGCCCAAGGTCACCCAGCAGCTGCATGTGGAGGAGCGGGGAAGCGAACCTGGTTCACCAGATTACGAGTCCACTGCTCTTAACCACTACACCACGCTGGCTCGCATGATCCTTTTGACTGCCCATCTCTGAACCTTTCCTAACTCAGCAATATTTGGACTTAGGGCACCAATGGCTGCAGCCTTTCTGCAAGGATCTGCATTACTTTGTAACCTTATTAGCAACCAATATATAGTTTTCTGTAAATGAGGTGCTGTTTGCTTTTACTTCTAAGGCTTCAGCAGGACTGAGGTGAGTGAGTGAGTGAGTGAGTGAGTGAGTGAGTGAGTGATCAAACTCCTTGTAAGTCTTCATCCAAGGGGCTTTGTAGATGTCTCTGCAAAACTGCAAACAGCTTTCCCCCTCCTGTTATCAAAGCTCCAGCATCTCCCATTTTCTCAGAAGACAAGAAAGTCATCAAACCACAGGAATATTCCCAAAGCCCTGGGACCATCTGGCAGCCTCCAAACACATCTGCTGCTGATCTCATTAATGCAAGTGTGGGAAGAAGGAATCCCTCAGCCATCCGCTCGGAGACATGATGCCCACCCCAAGCAACAGGAGAAGAGAGAGGGACTTGGCTAACTTTGCTAATGACATGGGTGTTGCACTGCAGAGAAACCTCTGAGGCTTTGTGATATCAAAAGAGGAACATCCCTTTGATTTGCAAATCCTTCGGATTAGCAACAAACGAAAGCTGAAAGCTCCCCCCACCCCACCCCGTGCCCAAGAAAGAGGAATTGGCATGCTCAGGTGGGCACAGGTACAAAACATCTGCACAGGAAAAACCCTAAAGAGGCCAGAATGGGAGGATGTGGAAGAAATTCTGTAATTATGCAATAATGATGCCTGGGGATCAAACTGGTAAGGACCAGTTTAGGAGAAACGCAACGCTGCCTGTTGCAGTGAAAAACAGCTCCAGGTAAGGTGCAAGGAGGACTCTGCATGTACAGTAAAGAAAAATGGGTTGAGTAAGTCTTTTCAATATAGAATGAGAGATAGTGGAGTAACAGGGTGGCAAAAGCTGGTTGGAGAGAGGATAAAACAGCCAAGACAATGCATTTCCCACCTATATGGCAAGTATCATTATGAAAAGCTCTTGCAGGCTCTTGCAGGTAGTGCATTACTGAATAAAGCCTGAAATATTGGAGATTTAGTGTGAGCCTCCCGATTGAATCCCCAAAGGGAATTCCCCCCCATAGGGAACCATCCTGTTGTTGTTGTTGTTGTTGTTGTTGATGATGATGATGATGATGTTCAGTCGTTCAGTCGTGTCCGACTCTTCGTGACCCCATGGACCAGAGCACGCCAGGCACGCCTATCCTTCACTGCCTCTCGCAGTTTGGCCAAACTCACTGTCCAACCATCTCATCCTCTGTCGTCCCCTTCTCCTTGTGCCCTCCATCTTTCCCAACATCAGGGTCTTTTCTAGGGAGTCTTCTCTTCTCATGAGGTGGCCAAAGTACTGGAGCCTCAACTTCAGGATCTGTCCTTCTAGTGAGCACTCAGGGCTGATTTCTTTAAGAATGAGGTCTCCTCCAGCACCATAATTCAAAAGCATCAATTCTTCGGCGATCAGCCTTCTTTATGGTCCAGCTCTCACTTCCGTACATTACTACTGGGAAAACCATAGCTTTAACTATACGGACCTTTGTTGGCAAGGTGATGTCTTTGCTTTTTAAGATGCTGTCTAGGTTTGTCATTGCTTTTCTCCCAAGAAGCAGGCGTCTTCTAATTTCGTGACTGCTGTCACCATCTGCAGTGATCATGGAACCCAAGAAAGTGAAATCTCTCACTGCCTCCATTTCTTCCCCTTCTATTTGCCAGGAGGTGATGGGACCAGTGGCCATGATCTTAGTTTTTTTATGTTGAGCTTCAGACCATATTTTTACCATCCTAGACAGGTTAAAAAAGAAGAAGATAAAGGACCCCTGGATGGTTAAGTCCAGTCAAAGGTGACTATGGGGTTGCAGTGCTCATCTCACTTTCAGCCCAAGGGAGCCAGCGTTTGTCCACAGACAGCTTTCCGGGTCATGTGGCCAGCAGGACTAACTCAGCGACATGGAATGCTGAGAGCCAGAAGCCCTCTTTGCACGACTTGCACACATGAATAGGGGGGCTGTGGGTCCGTGCTTCTGGTCCTGCCCCAATGTGCATGGCTCCCCACCTCCCCAACCCTGCTCTCGACATCCATGCATCAAGTCCCAGACATTCTGCAGGTTTCCAGGATCGGGGGGGGGGGGCGCCTCTGTGTAAAGAGGCAAACTTACAAACCCTGCTCCAAATGTCCACTTAACATGAGAGGAGCCAGACCTGAAGCCAGCAGTCATATTGCATTAATTTTAATTTGTTTCTCTCAAGATCTCTGCTTTGAAATGGTTGTTCTGATTATTATTTTTCAAGTTGTTTTATTTAATGCATTATTGATCCGTGTTTTTATTGGGACTTTTATTCTTTTTTCTTTATTTTTGTGCATTGCACAGTGAGCTAATAGAATTGGGTAGCTGAAAATAGAATAAAAGGAGCCCAGGGCAGTTGCTGCTGTTGGGGGAAGCCAGATGGGCCAGTACTCTCATCTGGTGTTGCAAATTATTGACACTGGAGTGTGCGTCTTTTGGACCTCCAAGAGCAGTCAGTATTAGAGAGGTAGGATCTATGGAGAAGAGTTGTCCCTGGAAAGAGTGGTTTTATGTGCCTGGGTGTGTTCTGGAGCTATATCTATAATCTACTGGTAAACTGTAAATCATGCCCCTTTAGCAATCAAAAAAATTCATCCCACTATCTGCTTTAAGGACTCTGTATCAGGAAATTTTCACGTGTCCATGTAGCTCAATATTGTCTACTCTACACTGACTGGCAGAAGCTCTCCAGGGTTTCAGGCAAAGGACAATCCCAGCCCCATCTGGAGATGCTGGGGATTTATTTATTTATATGTATATTAAAAAGTATATTGCTGTATCATAAAAAATAGATCAAATGAGTTTGCAGTAATAAGAATATCAACCACACAATAAAAACCATTTTTTAAAAAAGTTTTAAAACAGACATCAATTAACCGTCGGGAAGGGTGTCTGCTAATTGACCTGCATAGACCTGGCAGAATAGAAAAGTTTTCAGTAGGCATTTCAAAGTTGGTGGAGAAGGCACTTGATGAATCTGCTGTTGCTGGCATCCCTCTGTCTCAAGAGACAATGGAGTCTGCCTCCAGGGGTGACGTCAAACTGCAGTGTTAGCAGCACCAAAGTAACTCCCTGGGGTGCAAGCCTGGGCAGTGTGTACAGAGGTCCTGAGCTGCCCAGTCGACAAGACTTCTCTCTCGGCCTCGCTGATGTGGTCCAAAATAAAGCAGAGCAAGATGTTTGGCACCAGCTGGGCTGCAGGAGTTGCAGGAAGGAGGCGTAGAAGGCCCCATCCAACCATTTTAGGAACTCCACTCCAGATTTGTGTAGGGTTTACTCATGAGCCTAATCTTCTCCCCAAGATGTCCTGCAAAGCAGTGAATGTTTAAGATCAGAGTTTTCCTTCCCAACTTGACAAGCCCTTGCTTCTACCGCATGTGCAGAAACTGCCGACTTGATCAATTTTGTCCGCTCAGTCCACCAGAGCCAGTCAATCTGTAGTGGCAGTGTTTTCCACAGGACTGGGAATACACTAAATTAGCACTAAATTAACTCAGGAACCTTCTGTGTGAGCCAGTGTGGTGTAGTGGTTAAAAGCGGTGGACTCGTAATCTGGTGAACCGGGTTCGCGTCTCCACTCCTCCACATGCAGCTGCTGGGTGACCTTGGGCTAGTCACACTTAGAATCATAGAATCATAGAATCATAGAGTTGGAAGAGACCACAAGGGCCATCCAGTCCAACCCCCTGCCAAGCAGGAAACACCATCAAAGCATTCCTGACAGATGGCTGTCAAGCCTCTGCTTAAAGACCTCCAAAGAAGGAGACTCCACCACACTCCTTGGTAGCAAATTCCACTGTCCGAACAGCTCTCACTGTCAGGAAGTTCTTCCTAATGTTCATCTTGTTTGCTTTGGCCCAGTTCTCTAATCTGTTAAGGTCATTTTGAAGTGTGATCCTGTCCTCTGGGGTATTAGCCACCCCTCCCAATTTGGTGTCATCTGCAAACTTGATCAGGATGCCCTCAAGCCCATCATCCAAGTCATTGATGAAGATGTTGAATAAGACTGGGCCCAAGACAGAACCCTGTGGCACCCCACTAGTCACATCTCTCCAGGATGAAGAGGAGCCATTGATGAGCACTTCTCTGAAGTTCTCAGCCCCACTCACTCACAGAGTGTTTGTTGTGGGGGAGGAAGGGAAAGGAGAATGTGAGCCACTTTGAGACTCCTTCGGGTAGTGATAAAGCGGGATATCAAATCCAAACTCTTCTTCTTCTTCTGCAAACAATGCAGCTGTTCCACCACCAGGCTATAGAGCTTTCCCCATTCACTTCCAGGCTCCGCCCACTCCTGCTTGGCACAGGAACACTGCACTGTTTGAGAAATTTTTCCAGTGGCGTTCAAGCTTTCCATCCCTCCTGGATGGAGCTGCTTTCGCCCAGCGACCTCTCCCCCTTGCGGCTGTTCCTGGACATGCACACGGCACGGATGCCACTTTTGCAGCAACCACTCCAGTTCTTAACAGAGGAGGGAGAGAATCCTTTTGACATTCCAACACTAAAGGCTACTAAGCAGCCTTCATTTCAAGAGGGAGGGGGGGAAAGAATCATTTCAAGATCCTGTTAAATAATCTGGCAGATTCACACTATTTGTTCAGTTGTCTTTTTGAAAACCAATTCCAAGGACAACATGGGAAAAGCACAGAGAAATATCAAGGCAGCCTTTGTCAGTCAGGCCCCTCCAGATGTTTGGGGCTGTAACTCAGATGCTGATGTGTGTTGTAGTCCAAAACATCTGGTGCTGGATACAAGGTTGGTGATGGTTTGCATTTGGGCGTTCCCAGGGTCACCAGGAACAAAACATGCAATAGCTCGGTTTCTTGTCACTCTTGCAGTAACAGTGATTTTGGAATCATCAGGTAGACAGTGGGCATGCTCCTCCAGATGTGACAGATGTTTTCCTGATTGGACGGTTCTCTCTCCAAAACTTGCAGGCCACTGCCTTTGCACCACTGCAGATTATGGGTCGCCAGCTAAATCTGAGGATCAGACAAATTCTGGAGAACTGCGCTATCAATTCATCTGAGGTTTTAATTCAAAAGTTGAAGCACAGAACTGGAGGTTTAGAAAGTACCCTAAGGTTCATCTGTTTAATCCTCTGCAAAGAATCCCGGACATGATCATCCAATCTCTCATTATAAACCTTCTGTTATAAGAATTCTAAGGTCTCAAATATAAAATAATGTTCATAAATGTACAAGGCAAACACATACATATGTATTGAAATATACTCGGAGTCAAGTGTGGATTTCATGCTCTTTATTCAGCTCATAGTAGTGAGGAATGCAGTTCCCCCAAAACGTTTGCTTTATATACACTATTTACACAATGGGCCCCACGTGATTGGCTAATTCCGGGATACTCCTGTATGCCAATCAGAGTGCGGATTCACTTCCACCTGGAGCTGGATTGGGTGGCTCCTGCGGACCAATCAGACTGCTGCAATCTCAATCCTATTGTTCTGGGACCAATCAGACTGCTGCATTTGGATCCTATTCAACTCAGTACATAACATGTATATAAACCATTTGTCTGAAATAGTACAGGAGAGCAATCCTGAAGCCATTTTGACTCTCCCAAATTGATCTCAAATATTTATCTGCAAGGAGGAAGGCTGTGGGAAAGCCTCTCCATTGTCTTTGTGTATGAATAGGGTGAGCCTGTGACCTGGATTCAGGAATTAAAGTATTTACCATCACAAAAGAATGGCCAGGCTGCCCAGGTAAAGCAATCAGTGACCATTATCAGGTATCCTGGCAGATAGTATTTCTGCTGCAAACCGCCCACTCCTGTGATGTATATATCATTTTCTTTGGGGGGGGGTCTTGAGCTACAGGGTGGGCAGTTTCAAAAGTCTATATAAGGGCTTGCCTACCATTGTTCGGGGTTCTCTCCTCCCTCCTGTGTGTGGGGACCCTGTTGCAATAGTACTTTTCTATTGCAATAAAGATCAGACTTACTAGCCACTTTGCTTCTCAATATACTCTGGTTGGCCTCTGTTATTTTCTCCTACTAATAGGGCACTCACTTACAGGCTCTTGAATACCCCATAAGGGAGAAGGAGCAGTTTTTTCTTATAACACTTCGTTGAAGAAGAGGTGGCCATGTGATAAGGATTCTTGGGTGGCCATGTGATAAGGATTCTTTCACTGTGATCCCTGCATTGCAGAGGGTTGGACTAGAGGACCTTTGGGTGTCCCTCCCAACTCGACAATTGTGTGATTCTAAAGTTCTGCTGCTGAGCAACCATTTGGGAACCAACCTTGCCTTCACCTGCCCTGCCTCAAAACGGGTGGTCTTGCTGTGATACCTGGCAGGACCGCTCCTGCCCAGCAAATCCTATCGGGGTGGGTCCTGGCTGTGCTAATCAACCACTCTGATGTTGTGCTTATAAATTGGCAGTTTCCCTCCATTGCTGTTCTCAAAGCAAATTGCTGCCCTGTGATAGAGAGAGAGAGAGAGAGAGAGAGAGAGCACTTTTGCAATTAACTGACTTTCCTGGGCTATATTTTCCCTGCGCTTAAAAGCAAAAACATCCCAAATGCTGCAGCCATTCTTCAAGCCCTTTCTCCCCCTGCCCTCCCTACCGGAGTCTTTATTTTCGTTTTATTTTATTTTTGCACGAAGCTCCCTACTGAGCCTGCTTGGGATTTAGTATGTGGTCTGAAACAAATAAAGGAGGATGAGAGCGGAGTTAATCTGGAGGCAGAGCAGTTCAGTAAATAAAGAGCAAGCGGGGGTGTGAGAAATGCAGTCCCCCCCACACCCACACCCCACCCCCAAGCCAACAAAGCTATCAGTGAAGAACTGTTGGCTTTTTCCAGCTTGCTGTTGCTTGTGCATCTCATTTAGCAGCCTCTTTCAAAAGTCACAGCTCTGGGCTCCATCCCTCAGGCTTCGGGGTGGGAGGAGGCTGTGCTTTGACATTGCAAAGAATGTTCGGTCTTTTCACATCCAGAGTTACATTTCCCAGTGGTGCCGTAGCGAGACAAGAGCGCAGTCTGGAGACCAAGGTGACCTTCCTTTGATGAAGGAGCTCTAACTGCCCCTGTCCGGGGCCAGCAGGGGGCGTCTCCCCACCTGGTGCTTTTGGCAAGAGTGCCGAGTTCAAATCACCCGTGAGGGACAATGCGCTCACTGTTGGAGCAAAGTCTTTTGCTGGCCAGATTTGGAGCAAGGCCTGTTTCGCTCCATCCCATCTGGAGGCATTGCCAAGATGGCTGCAAGAGATCATTGAATCACACAACTGTGGAGTGGGAAGGGAGCCCAAGGGTCATTTTGTCCAATCCCAGAAGCCCAGGATCCTGTGGCCAACCAGATGCCCCAGTGGGAAGGCCGGAGGCAAAACCTGAGCACAACAAGACTCTACGCCCTTGTGACTCCCATGCAGAGACATACTGCCCACAACAGTGGCAATAGAAAACAGCCAGCATGACCAGTAGCCAGTGAGGGCCTTTTCTTCCATGAATCCTGCTGCTCCCAGGTTCAGAGAAGGAGGCTAAAGGTAAAGGGACCCCTAACCATTAGGTCCAGTCGTGACCGACTCTCGGGTTGCGGTGCTCATCTCGTGTTACTGGCCGAGGGAGCCGGCGTACAGCTTCTGGGTCATGTGGTCAGCATGACTAAGCTGCTACTGGTGAACCAGAGCAACGCATGAAATGCCGTTTACCTTCCCGCTGGAGTGGTACCTATTTATCTACTTGCACTTTGATGTGCTTTTGAACTGCTAGGTGGGCAGGAGCTGGGACCGAGCAACGGGAGCTCACCCCGTTGCGGGGATTCGAACCGCCAACCTTCTGATCAGCAAGTAAATAGGTTTAACCCACAGCACCACCCTGTTACTAATGCTGAGGTGAGATTCAGCTGCCAACCCATTTCAATTTGATATGTGGACTGGAAAGGTCTCACCTTGTCCATAGCCCCAGACTGCAGACTCCCCAGTCTGGTCACACTGATGGGCAAAACATGTAAGACTTCCAACAGTTCCTTCCCCCTTCACAAGACTACAGGTGCAATGAAACATGTCTCTCTCATATCAGTCTCTGTAACTCTTCAATGGATTAACTTCACCCCCAAAGGTTTAGAAGAAGAAGAGTTTGGATTTGATATCCCGCTTTTCACTACCCAAAGGAGTCTCAAAGCGGCTAACATTCTCCTTTCCCTTCCTCCCCCACAACAAACACTCTGTGAGGTGAGTGGGGCTGAGAGACTTCAGAGAAGTGTGACTAGCCCAAGGTCACCCAGCAGCTGCATGTGGAGGAGCGGAGACGCGAACCCGGTTCCCCAGAGTCTACCACTCTTAACCACTACACTACACTGGCTCTCTTCCCTTGTCTCCCAAGACAGACAGATGCCAACCACTTCAACCAAAGCCAGTGTGGTGTAGTGGTTAAGAGCGGTAGACTCGTAATCTGGTGAACCGGGTTCGCGTCCCCGCTCCTCCACATGCAGCTGCTGGGTGACCTTGGGCTAGTCACACTTCTCTGAAGTCTCTCAGCCCCACTCACCTCACAGAGTGTTTGTTGTGGGGAGGAAGGGAAAGGAGAATGTGAGCTGCTTTGAGACTCCTTCGGGTAGTGATAAAGCAGGATATCAAATCTAAACTCTTCCTCTTCTTCTTGTTCTTCTTCTTCTTCAACCACATCACAAGTCCAACCAACGCTACTCTGAGCTTGCAGCGGTGTATGGGGTTGGTTGAAAAAGTGGTGCGGAACCTGAGCTTTGCGTGCCCTGCCAAGCTCTCTCCAAACTGAATGCACCCGGAAAGATGTGGAAGGAACAGACTAACTCAGGTTTCACTGCTGCTGTTTACTGGAGGCTGCAGCAGTTCACACTGAAAACTGAGGATGGAGGGAGGGTGGAGCACGTGTCAAAAGAATCCACACGGATATACGGTGGCTCTTGAACGAACGCTTTCCCTCTTCCAAATGGAGATGCAAGACAAATTTATGCTACTGTCACTCCTGGGACCTTGGTGGAGAGGCTGGGGGTGCATCGCAGCTGTTCACCACAGCGCTAATGGCAGCCAAAATGCCATCGTGTTTCTAGATGGTTGCTTTGGCAACAGGTGTCCCTTTTTATTTCATTTTTTTTCAAATTCCCTCCCCGTCTCACTCTCCGGTAAATCTAACGTAATGCACACTGTGTCCGCCGGTCACAGATAACTGCTTAGCTTAAATCCTGCTTAAATTCCCTCAGCTTATCTCTTAAATGGCATCTGGGTTATAAATAGCATCCCACCGGCTCGCTGGCCCTCTCCTGCCCGCTGGCTTGTTTGGCCAGGAGTTTTACGGGTACTTGGCAGAAATTGCCGTGGAGAATCTCCAAAATGAAGAACGGGGAGAGGAGAACCGAAAAGCCACTTCTGTTTGCTCACCTGCCACTGAGTCTGGGTCCGGGTGTTCCAAGAGATAAGGGAAGTAGCTTCAGTGGGGAGGGGAGAAGCTATGGGTGCAAAGCTGCACCGCTCCTCATCCCCCCCCAGCAACCCCCCCCACACACACACACCTTGGCACACATGAATTCAATCTGCCACTCATTTTTGTGAGACTACTGTTCAATGTGATTAGCTTTTTCTCTTGTTGTTGTTGAGTCGTTTGGTCGTGTCCGACTTTTCGTGACCCATGGACCAGAGCACGCCAGGCACTCCTGTCTTCCACTGCCTCCTGCAGTTTGGTCAGACTCATGTTGGTAGCTTCAAGAACACTGTCCAACCATCTCGTCCTCTGTCGTCCCCTTCTCCTTGTGCCCTCAGTCTTTCCCAACATCAGGGTCTTTTCTGTGGGAGGTAAAACACAGGAGCAGTCAAACACAACATTGCTTAGAGTATCTGAAGAAGTGTGCATGCACACGACAGCTCATACCAAGAACAAACTTAGTTGGTCTCTAAGGTGCTACTAGAAGAATTTTTTTTATTTTTTATTTTGTTTTGACTATGGCAGACCAACACGGGTGCCTACCTATTGCTAGAGTGGACGTAGAAGGGGAACTCTAGGCCAGCCAGTCGGAACTCGCTGTTTCCCCTGGGCTGGGATGGACTTCCTCTGTGTAACTGGAGATGGGTGTGGTCTCACCTGGGCAGGTTAACACAAAACCACAGGGATCAGTCTCCATCTTCCTCTTTTGGACAATGCTCTCAAAGAAGCGAGACCGCTAGGATGCTCTCTTGGCCAAGAGAGGACAAAGGAACTGTTTTCCCTTATGGAACAGTGTCCTGAGTAAATGTAACTTTTACTAAGTTTAAGTCTGCCGTCTGGGATCCAATTGTGAACAGATGATTTCTTGTGAGTAAACTCTTTTTATACTTTTATAGAAGACTGTGTAGTGTCTTATTTTGAGAGGGATTAATGGGGAAAATACCAGGACATTTATTACAGAGGTTTTAACAAACCTGAGCAAGCTATCTGCTGCGTGTGTGTTTAAAAGGGGAATGAGAACTCTGCTAATTTCTGGGACTTGTAAACACAAGTTGGAATAGGATATCTTAAACAATATATCCTCTCCTGCATCCCAAAACATTCCCACATTTTCCAGGGAGTCTTCTCTTCTCATGAGGTGGCCAAAGTCTTGGAGCCTCAGCTTCAGGATCTGTCCTTCCAAGTGAGCACTCAGGCCTGATTTCCTTCAGAATGGAGAGGTTTGATCTTCTTGCTTTTTCTCTTGTTAATAGATACTTCCCTATAGGAACATACCATTACAAAAGTTGGGTGCCTCTCCCTCTCTCTGCCAGATGGTGGCAAGAGCCCATGGGGTCCCAGGCACTCACCCAGGGTCCGTGCTCCTTTGGAGAATTGAGACACGGCACAGACTGTTGTGGCATTAAGAAATATGGCCAATCAATCAATCTTCATTGCAGTCAAAGACCAGACAGCAAAATTAACAACAGCAACATACATTTCATCAGCATCAAGAGGCGGACGTAACTAGCAATTCCCTATGAACTTATTTATATTAAAAATAACACTACTTCAACTAAAATTAAGAAATGTTGTTTATTTACCTATTTACACCTTCAGCCTGCATGGAGGGAGTCCAGATCTTACAGCATGGCCATTTCCAGAGGGGCTTGTCCCCCACTGCAGTGCAGCCCTAGAGTCCAAGGTATCTCTCCCAGCCAACCTTCAGCCAACCTGCCCAAGATGGATCCCAGCCTTTCTTCCCTCCCATTCTTCTTCCAACACTTGCTCAAAAACCCCTTTTCCTGTCACCTCAAACACACACCCCATCACCTTGGCAACATCTGTCTCCCCAGGCCAAAGGATTCCTCTCTGGTGGCCCATTGACACCATTGAAGTTTATAAAATGATGCCTGGCATGGAGAAAATGGACAGATAAACCCCTCTCTCCCTCCCTCCCCCCCCTCTCATAACACTAGAACTCATGGGCATCTAATGTATGGGAATGTTTAGGAGTGTGGATGAGTATATATTATTTATATATCTCAATCCCAGCTTGTGTGAGCAAGCTCCAAACTTAGCAGAGTTACATTCCCTTCTAAAACACAGCAGAAAACGGTTGCATAGGCTTCCTAGAGCCTCTATAAAAGAAATATATATATTCCTGGTATATTCCCCTTCTTCCCTCTTAAAAGCAAAGACACAATACAGCACTGATTATTAGATATAAAAGTGTTTACTCACGGACATCCAAGAGTCACAGGCTCAAAGAGGCAGATAAACTTAGATAAACATATTTACATGTGGTGAAGCTGATTCCATAAGGAAAGAAGCTTCACTTGTGCTTCTCTCAGCTGCAGGCTGAGAGAGCATCCTGCTTGTTCAAAGGACGAGGCAAAATGGGCAGTCTACTTTGGGATCTGGTTCCCAGGTAAGACCACACCTACTTCTGGTTCCTGTAACTCAGTCCAGGTAAACAGGAAGTTAAGCCTGGAGGACTGAGTTACCTTCATGTCCTCTCTAGGAGTGTTGTGTTTGGCTGCTCTGTGTTTACATCCCACATAATGAAGCTAAATGTTTGGAGATTCAGGACAGATAACGAAAAGGACTTCTTCACGCAACACATAGTTAAACTGTGGAACTCCTTCCCACAGGAGGCAGAGATGGCCACCAACCTAGATGACTTTAAGTGAGGATTAGACAAATACACACAGAAGGCTTTCAATGGCTCCTGAAGGAGCGTCTCCATCCCCATCGTTCAACCCGGACACTGAGGTCCAGTGCTGAGGGCCTTCTGGCGGTTCCCTCACTGCGAGAAGCCAAGTTACAGGGAACCAGGCAGCGGGCCTTTTCGGTGGTGGCGCCTGCCCTGTGGAACGCCCTCCCATCAGATGTCAAAGGAAATAAACAACTATCTGACGTTTAGAAGACATCTGAAGGCAGCCCTGTTTAGGGAAGTTTTTAATGACTGATGTTTTAATGTATTTTTAATCTTTTGTTGGAAGCCGCCCAGAGTGGCTGGGGAAACCCAGCCAGATGGACGGGGTATAAATAATAATTTATTATTATTATTATTATTATTATTATTATTATTATTATTATTACTGCTAGCCACAATGGCTATGCTCTGCCCGCACAGTTGGAGGCAGCAATGCTTCTGAATAGCAGTTGCTGGAAACCACAGCAGGGAGGAATGCTTGGGTGCTCATGTCCTGCTTGTGGGTTCCCCATTTGGGCATCTGCTTGGCCACTTATGAGAAGACGACCGTGGACTAGAGGGGCCACTGGCCTGATCCAGCATGTTCTCCTTGAGTTTCTATGTCTTCCTGTTTCCGTCTGCAGTTTTAAAAGGCTCGCTCATCATCATGTGCCTGGATGTTGGCTCCATCCTCCTTTGATCTGTTTCATGTCACGGGCAGCTCTGTGGTTCTGCGTTTTGCCTCGGTACATCCCTGCAAGGCCTGGTGTATTGATTCCTGTTGAGCTTCATTTTAACCATCTCGTCGGCTCAGGAGAAAAGCTCAGCAGGTTAGAGGGTCAGCCTTCAAGGAAAGTCTGGCGGCTTGCAGAGAGCTCCTCTTTTTAACTGAAGATATTAGCTTGCCACCCTGGGCTCCTTTGGGACAAAGCGCGGCTTATAAATTTAATAATAAAAAAGTAAAATAAATTCTGTGCAGGCTTCAGGGGCTCAGGTGCAGAGGGTTGTTGTTCTTTCTTGGTGAAATTATCCAACTACAGGTCAAAACCGATGTATCTCCTGGTTCTCTGGAGAACATCTGCAGCAGACAAGATTATTCCTACATGTTTCCAGTGAGATCAGCAGCAACATCTGTGCTTCCCACAATGTTTATTTACCTGCACAGCATCTAGCAACCGAATCTCAAGAAGAGACCTGTCTCAGTTTCGACTCTCCAGCACATTTCGGAGGTTGGGGAGGGGGGTGGCAGATATTCCATCACCATCACCTGCTCATGTGGTCCACACCTGTGACTTTTTGGCCGCCCATTCGAAAGTCTCTGGCAAGCGGAGGAACCTGGCAGTGCATCCTCCTCCGGGAGATTCTCTGCAGTCAGAGAATCTTTGCAAGGGAGTCCAAAATATGTATTTCACTCTCTTTGGTAATAAACTAAAATATCAAGCAGAGAGGCAAAGAGCTTTCTTGGCACTGTGGCTTTCATTCCTTGAGACAGTTCTAATATCCGTCCGAATCCATCTGACAAGAAAGTGCCGTATTTTTTGCTCCATAAGACGCACTTTTTTCCTCCTGAAAAGTAAGGGGAAATATCTGTGCGTCTTATGGAGCGAATGGTGGTCCCTGGAGCTGAATTGCCCAGGGGCCAAAAGAGGATCATGCTTTTTATTTTACAAAGAGAAAAGGGGGTGTTGAAAGGACCCCGCTCAGCAGCTGATCAGCAAGAGATCGGGAGAGAGATAAGAGTCCCGGCTCCCTTTCAGCCCGCCCTCCTCCATTGTTGAATGTGCTGCAGAGGGAGGTTGTTTGTTTCCCCAGCGACATGTGACTGGCTGATTAGATTATCTGTCTGGAAACTGTAGAAAAGGCTCCCTTTCCTTTAGAAGCTGCAGAAATGTGAGTTGAACCCCATAAAAACGGGGCTTTTCCTCTTTGCTTTTCCCCCTTTGCAAAAGGAGCTTTGCTTTTCCCCCTTTGCAAAAAAAGCTGCAAAACTTTTAGCTGATCCTCAAAAAAACAGGGCTTTTAGAGGAGGAAAACCAGAAAAATATTTTTTTTCTTGTTTCCTCCTCTAAAAACGAGGTGCGCCCTATGGTCCGGTGCGCCCTATGGAGCGAAAAATACGGTATTTCTTCGTGCAGCTCATAGTTAGACTGTGGAACTCCCTCCCACAGGAGGCAGTGATGGGTATCAACCTAGATGGATTGGACAAATTCATGGAGGAGGAGGGGGCTATTGATGGTCATGGTCTGTCTCCATGGACAGTGTTAGCAATGGTTCTGGATTCCAGTTGCTGGGAGCCACAGGAGGGGAGAGTTGCTCTTGCATTTGAATCCTGCTTGCTGGTTTCCCAAAGGCATCTGGTTGGCCACTGTGAGAGCAGGATGCTGGACTAGATGGGCCATTGGCCTGATTCAGCTGGCTCATCTTATGTATGTTGTTGTTGTTGTTCAGTCGTTCAGTTGTGTCCGACTCTTCGTGACCCCATGGACCAGAGCACGCCAGGCACGCCTATCCTTCACTGCCTCCCACAGTTTGGCCAAACTCATGCCAGTCGCTTCGAGAACACTGTCCAACCATCTCATCCTCTGTCGTCCCCTTCTCCTTGTGCCCTCCATCTTTCCCAACATCAGGGTCTTTTCCAGGGAGTCTTCTCTTCTCATGAGGTGGCCAAAGTACTGGAGCCTCAACTTCAGGATCTGTCCTTCCAGTGAGCACTCAGGGCTGATTTCCTTCAGAATGGATAGGTTTGATCTTTTGCAGTCCATGGGACTCTCAAGAGTCTCCTCCAGCACCATAATTCAAAAGCATCAATTCTTCGGTGATCAGCCTTCTTTATGGTCCAGCTCTCACTTCCATACATCACTACTGGGAAAACCATAGCTTTAACTATACGGACCTTTGTCGGCAAGGTGATGTCTCTGCTTTTTAAGATGCTGTCTAGGTTTGTCATTGCTTTCCTCCCAAGAAGCAGGCGTCTTCTAATTTCGTGACTGCTGTCACCATCTGCAGTGTATCTTATGTATGTAACCCTTCAAAGCATGCATCTTCATTTGTCTGCATTTCCCCGTCATTTGGGTCTCTCATACCACACAATCCTTGTTTGAATTTCCTTGAAAACATCCCCATTTATATTCTCCCTATTACGACTTCCGGCGAGAACGCCATTGCGGGCGGTCGTGGGTCGCTTCGGCAGCGAGGCGACCCAGGCCGGCCCGGGGGTAGGAGCCCCGCTACCGCACAGCGGGGCTCCGTTAAACCGCGGGTCGAGCGTCCCGCGGAAAGGGCACTCCAGCGAGCCCGCTATGGCGCTGAACCCTTCTCCCGTTCCCCCTGTAAAGGGGGAGCGGGAGTGAAGGGACAACGGCGCCGGGCTGTGGAGACATGCCCCAACCGGGCCGGTGAAGCGGCGGCCGCCGTCCGCGATGAGCGAGATCGTTCTACCTGACTTAAAAGAAAAAAAAGAAGAAACCCGCAGGCCGTGAGTACTGGAATAATCGGACATAAATTTCTTGATTTTTGGCGCTCCGGGAGGTATGCTAAAAAGGAAGCCCGTTCCTCCCTTTGTTTAAAGAAGAAATAACTGTTTCAGATGGTAACTGCTGCTGCAGTAGTGGATACAAAGTTTTGATACAGTGTTTCTTTTGACAAGTGTGATTGACTGAACCCCTTTTAGGGGAGTTAAATCGGTGGAATATTTCTTCTTGAAGCTGTTGGAAGGTAATCTTTTCACCCTGACTCCAGGGAAAATGGCTGCGGAAACTTATGTTTAAAGATGGAAAAATACTGAAACTTGATACCCTATGTCCTCTTCTACCATGTTTGGTTTCGTTTTCAAGTTGGCTTTAGATTCTGGACTGACTCATGAACAAAGGATTTTTCTTTTGAACTTAGAATTGACAAATCAGAAATTAAGGGTTGTCAAAGAAAGGTTATATCCCACAGGATGTCAAAGAAAGGTTATATCCCACAGCAAAGACCCTTGAGAACACTGTTAAATTGGAAGAAAACCTTGGTAGGGAACTTAAGGAAATGTTTGAAGTGCAAAGTGCAATGTCCATGCAACTCCGAGAACATGAAAAATCCTGTTGGGGTGAGAGACCCAGGATTAGAAGACAATTTATATCCAATTTCTGGGGTGAGAGCCCAAAAGTGATGGGAAGAAGATTTGTGTATCTACGATCAGAAGATGAATGGAACTTTGAAATGGAGATGCTGGAAGGTGATGATTTGTGTATCCTGATGCTCCCTGCAAGGATGTTTATGGACTGTGTCTGGAACTGTGGATTTATAGAAAAAGTGGACATTCTGGACAATGGTGTTGGAGTAAAAAGGAGAAATGTCTCGGGGGAGACCCCGAGATGGCGAAGGAAAATGGTCAGAAAAGGAATAGGGTGAAATATTTAAAACATAACTAGGATGGCTTACTATGGTACCCTGAAGTCGGTGGGTTAAGATTTTAAGATTTTGAACTAATGAAGAGATATGTTAAATTTTTATCAGCAGCAGTTTAAGTGAAATAAGATATATGATGTGAGTTAAGAAGTAATAGGTTAGTTTGAGGTAAAATTAAATATTAAGAATTGTGTTTAGATTTTTTTTGGATGATATAAATTTTAAAGATGAGAAGTTATTAAAGTAAATTAGAAGGGGAACCAAAGGAGAGAAAACGGGGGAAGTCACCGAGTACAGATTCAAACAAGAATTTTTTTTTTTTGTACTAAACAAGAAAAAGAATTATTGGTGTTTTACTGGTGGTTGGTATTTGTTGTTTATTATGCTTTGATTGTTGTGTTTATGTTGTTGTATGTGTTTTGTTGTTCTTTGTTTTGAATAAAACCAATAAAATTCTTGTAAAATATATATATATATATTCTCCCTATTACATTCCCCCCCCCGACATTCCCACCTTAAAGGATTTGTGTGCCCATTGAATGTCTTCTGTCCCAATTTTACCTGCAGCATGTTTGCCATTCACACCCCAGTCTCAAATCAGGGGAGTTGCATTTGGATGCAATGATAAATGATGGTTTGCATAGACTTCCCCAACCTGGTGCCCTCCAGATATTTTGAATTGCAACTCCTGTCAATCTTATAATCCCCTGGGTATGCTGGCTGAGGCTGATGGGAACTGTAGTCCAACAACACCTGGGGGCACCAGGTTGGGGAAAGCTGCCTTATAGGAAGTTTCCTCGGGCACAGCTGCAAGGAGACCATCAGAAATCTCTGTTTCTGTTTTTGATTAACCACAGCTGGTGTTTACATCAAAGCTGACCTAAATGTGGCAAAACTTCACTTTTGTTGTTGTTGTTCAGTCGTTCAGTCGTGTCCGACTCTTCGTGACCCCATGGACCAGAGCACGCCAGGCACGCCTATCTTTCACTGCCTCCCGCAGTTTGGCCAAACTCATGCTAGTAGCTTCGAGAACACTGTCCAACCATCTCATCCTCTGTCGTCCCCTTCTCCTTGTGCCCTCCATCTTTCCCAACATCAGGGTTACCAGAACATGCCACCTCCAAACCTAGGCTTATGAAGCTGGCTTGTTTCCACAAGCCATAGTTGATTTACCAAAGTTTAAGGTTGACGTGTAACACTAAACTGTGGTTAACCCAATATTTTACTTAATCTCCAATCTCCTTGTTGTGGCAGCACCAAAAGATGTGAAAAGAAGGAGGAGGAGCACACAAGATTTTTTTAAAAAATTGCCAAATCGTTTTTATTGATTTTCCAAATTTTTACCATGGAGCACACAAAATTCACTATGACATGTTCCCATTAACAATAAAGCATTATAATGTCTGATTTCAGCCCATGAAAGCAAGGATAGCCAACATGGGGCCCCACCAGATGTAGTTGGAATCCCATGCTGACACAGAATTTCTGTAAAACTCAGTGAGGCCAATGGCATGTATGCCAGAGTGAGGCCCGACCACAAAACTGGTAAGAACCAGTTAAGGGGAAACCTAATGAGTGAAAACAACTCCAGATAAGGTACAAGGAAAATTGGCTGAGTAAAGTTGCATTTCGAAGACTGTAGTTGGATGAGACCCTAAGGCTTGCCGATCAGAAGGTCGGCAGTTCGAATCCCCGCGACAGGGTGAGCTCCCATTGTTTGGTCCCTGCTCCTGCCGACCTAGCAGTTCGAAAGCACATTAAAGTGCAAGTAGATAAATAGGTACCGCTCCAGCGGGAAGGTAAACAGCATTTCCATGCGCTGCTCTGGTTCGCCAGAAGCGGCTTAGTCATGCTGGCCACATGACCTGGAAGCTGTACACCGGACTCCTCGGTCAATAAGGGAGATGAGCGCCGCAACCCCAGAGTCGTCCGCAACTGGACCTAATGGTCAGGGTTCGTTTTTCCTTTACCCTTTAAAGTTGCATTTCGAAGACTGTGGTTGGATGAGAGATGGTGGGACATTTGGATGGCAGAAGGTTGCTGGTCTGAGGATGAAACAGTCAAGATGTCATGTATTTTTTCCTATACAGACTGTGTTCTAATGGAAAGCTCTCACGGATTCTTTTACTTCTGTCCTACCATGCATTCGTGTAAAGTCTGACCAATTAGGAATTGGATGTGAGCCTCTGTACTTGAAGACTCCCAAAGGAATTTCTCCCACAAATCCCATCAGCCCCAGCCCGTATTGCGTGGCCAGGTGGAGTCCCCCAAACCCCATGCAGCCCCTGAGCGGAATAATGACACAAGACAACGTGCTATGGGATTAAAATTGGCCACAACTTTATTAAGATTCAGATGTAGGAAGACCTTGGCTCAGGCATTGGGCGTTTATCCTTCCCAGCCCCCCAGCTGGGGGTCTGGGTAACTTCAGGGTTATCCAGCATGTGTGGGGAT
The DNA here is from genome assembly GCA_900245905.1 of Lacerta viridis. NCBI lineage: Eukaryota > Metazoa > Chordata > Lepidosauria > Squamata > Lacertidae > Lacerta > Lacerta viridis. Next base: position 97,188 of record OFHU01004576.1, read on the forward strand.
TGGGCTAAGTCTGGAGAACATGTGTTCAAGCAGATAGCCCGCCCCCCGGTTCACCGCCGCTGGAGGGGGAGGGCAATGACAACCTCTGGGCATATGGCCAATGCCTCCCCCCAAGCCCCTTTAACAGGAACCCTGTTATCGCCGCCGCACTGGGGCATGGAGTCACCGCCCCACGCCCCCCCCATTTAGGAAGATGACTAAAGGATTCCGCCCAAGGCCTGCAACCGCCAAAGTTGTGACGAATTGCTACGGGAAAGGCGAAACCTGCCAATGCAGGGAAATTCCTTTCCGGCCCTTCAACAGCGGCCTTGACATAGCAGCGCCTGCGTGCCTGTGGAAAAGAGGAAACAATGTTTACTATTCCTGGAACAGTTAACAGTGCCTCCATTCGTGGTGCCCACCCCCTTCTCCCCTTTCAAGAGGGAGGCCTTTTTCAACCAGGTGGCACCCAGGTGGTTATGGAACGCCATCCCCTGGGAAGATCACCTGGCTCCTACATTGTTGTTTTTATTCTCCAGAACTGGGCATTTAAAATGAAGAGGAAAAAAAAAAAACCTTTTTAGTTCTAACAGAAAGGTCTCTCTGTTTTAAGCATCGTTAATTGAGTCATCCACTCTGCCATCTGAATTGATTCTGAAGCTGAACTGGGAAAGCTCTTTCGGATTCATTGTGGAGTTTTCTTTTTTTCTTTTCCCCTTTTCAATATTTGCATTTGGGTGGAAATTGTGTTTGACTGCAATTTTTTATTGCCAACCTCCCTAGGTTAAATGCGTTTGAAGGGCAGCAAACAAACTCCTTAAATAGATAAATAACAAACACAGAGAAATAAATGGGTTTCACATTGATTTGTTTAAAAGAAATGACAGAAAATCAACTTTGATTCTTCAAACAGGTATTTTGAGAGGAATTGCGCTTTAGGAGTTTGGGGGAGAAGAGAATCAGCAGTAAAAACTATTTACTTTCTCATGTTGATGCAAAAGATGCTTCAAACACTCAGAGGCCTGCCACAAGGCAGATGGAGAAAGCTTGCTTTCTGTGGCTCCACAGGAGACCACCTGAACCAAAGTATTCTTCTTCTTTTTTCAATTTTTAAAATTAATTTTATCACAACAGAAACAAAACACAACACAAAAACTACAAACAATAAAAAACATCATACCCCACTACCCCACCAAAATACTTATCTAAACCTAACTATTCTTCTATATATCATTGTAAGTTGACTTCCTCACGTCCTCTCCGACTGCTTTCTTTGTAATTCATCTTTAGTAATTTCCTTACCTTTTTCTAATCTTATATTAAAATACTATTCAGCTTATCTTAATTTTAATAACCTTAAGCATTACTTCCTCTATTACTAAACCTTATCTATCTTCTACCTCTGTAGCCTAACTATTTCCACCTGCCTGCTTTAACTAATAATTTTAGCATATTTCTTCAAGTATACTTTGAATTTAGTCCATTCTTTCTCCACCGCATCATCCCTCTGGTCTCGGAGTTTCCCGGTCAGTTCAGCAAAATGGCAGATGAAAATGATAGACTATATGAACCAAAGTATTCAAAGTAGAAGAAAGGAGATTCAGACAAAACATTAGGAAGAAATTTCTGGTGGTAAGAGCTGTTCAATTGTGGAACGGATGACCACAGAAGCTGGTGGACTCATTCCCTCATTTTATCTGACTTGATCTCAAGCAAAGACCACTTCTCCAGGTTGAGTTGCGCACAAATAAGACACGGGGACATAGGGATATGGTTTCTTCACACTATTTCCATCCAAGAAATCTTGATCTGGGACTTCCATTTTGCAACAGCTTGCTTCAGCACCACAACACAACAGCTTCACAACCGAGTGTGAAGACCTAATAAAACTGAAGCTATGGATGGACCAATCTCCCCACGCAGCATGGTGTTCGATTTGGGTGAATAATACCTAGACACATCCTTGCGTTGTCAACATATTGCATGCTCTTATGCAACCAGACTTCATTATTGCAAGTCATGCCTCTGAATAACCAATTTTTGCCCAATCAATTAAAATGTGATGCTCACAGTTAGTACTGATCAATACTCTCTAAAGGCCTGTTTAGTTGCACCATTATTTATTATTGCCTAACCAATCAGCAGGAAGCCGTAGGTTTTTGCTTTTTCAAAACTCCCTTTCACAGCTGAATTTCAAAAATAAAGCAAAAATAAAGCAAAAGTGTTCCAAATACCGACGGTCCCACTTTAATTCTGTCCATTTTTGCATGTGGGTGAAATGTTGAAATAAAGGTGGAGGGAAAGGCAAGGAATTTACGGTGGCATCCAAAAAAAGTTTCATAAACCAATTATGGGAGAAACACCTTTGCAGGATGTCTATAACTCAGTGATAAGGCCATGTGCTGAATATGCAAAGAACCAAATTCAGTGCCAGCATCTCCAGGTAAGATTAGAAAAAGAAGCCTCAGAGGGTCATTGTCCATCAGTGCAGGATGCACTGAGCTACACTGTAGCAGATTAGCAGGTAGGAAGTTAGAGAATGATGGGGGAATCAAGCAGAGGCTAGATACTTCTTTCGTTTCCTTTGATGGGGTTCCTTCTTCTCACCAATGGAAACTGCTTCACAAGATGGTTTGCATTTCAGCCTTTTCTTAAAGCTTCATGCATTTTACAAGTGCAACCCATGGGGTCAGAAGTCAGCACCAAAACAATCAATGGAGTTTACTCCCAGGAAACAACGCACAAAAGATTGCAGTCATTGTTGTTCAGTCGTTCAGTCGTGTCTGACTCTTCATGACCCCATGGACCAGAGCACGCTAGGCACTCCTGTCTTCCACTGCCTCCCGCAGTTTGGTCAACTCATGTAGTAGCTTCGAGAACACTGTCCAACCATCTCATCCTCTGTCGTCCCCTTCTCCTTGTGCCCTCCATCTTTCCCAACATCAGGGTCTTTTCTAGGGAGTCTTCTCTTCTCATGAGGTGGCCAAAGTACTGGAGCCTCAACTTCAGGATCTGTCCTTCCAGTGAGCACTCAGGGCTGATTTCTTTAAGGATGGATAAGTTTGATCTTCTTGCAGTCCATGGGACTCTCAAGAGTCTCCTCCAGCACCATAATTCAAAAGCATCAATTCTTCGGCGATCAGTCTTCTTTATGGTCCAGCTCTCACTTCCATACATTACTACTGGGAAAACCATAGCTTTAACTATACGGACCTTTGTCAGCAAGGTGATGTCTCTGCTTTTTAAGATGCTGTCTAGGTTTGTCATTGCTTTCCTCCCAAGAAGCAGGCGTCTTTTAATTTCGTGACTGGTGTCACCATCTGCAGTGATCATGGAGCCCAAGAAAGTAAAAGGATTGCAGTCACCTAATAAGACAGGCATTTTCTATGTGCTGCTGCTCGTTGTGTGCATATGCAGTAAGGGATCTGCAGATCTCAACTTTGTGATTCTATGGAAGCCAAAGTGTCGACTACCCTTCTTCTCCGAGCGGTTTGCTGTTCTGCCGTCTGCGGTAGGTTTGGGTTCCTTGTTTGCCTTTCTTGGAAGGTGTTCCTACAGTCGAAAAAAGAAATGCTTAACAAGATTGTGAAACCCACCATCAGGTTTATGACGCTACATAAACAGATATTGCCCTGCAAAGTTAATACGGAGATATCAATTTTATAGCCAAGACAAATAAAAAACAGTTTGGCTCCCATTAGCCTCCGGGCATATTTCCGAAGGCCAGACGGAGCAATGAAATCAAAGGAGAATGTTAATGGGCAAATTACAAATCTGCGGAAGGATATTGGATTTGCTGGAGAATTCGGCGGCGGCAGTCAAGCCATTTCATTCTGCGCCGTGGGAGGGGAAGGCTGGCAATCGGAGGCATTTCTGAGCTATTACATGGTGTCAATTCTTCATCATACCATGTCCACTTCATGTGGAAAAAAAAATGAATTGCTTCAAAGGAGATAAATCGATTCAAGGTCAGAATTAAGCACCTGGTTAAAACAAATTCCGTTCCTTGGGAGGAATGGCCCCCCGCAAGAGAAAAGAAGCAGCTTTTCCCATTAGCAGGTCATGGAGAAAGGCAGAGGGGGAAGTCAACAACTCTGCTTACTTGGCCCTCCTTTGGAAAGACCAGCTGGTGCTCAGCATCCGAAGGATGGGATCTGAAGGCTAGAAGCAATGGTGTGTCGGATGTGTGAATTATTGGTAATGGTACAGTAAAGGCAAAGTAGGGAAATCAACGGTAACATAAATCATAGGGCTGAAGAGTTTGAAGGGACAACGAGGATCGTCTAGTCCAACCCTCTGCACTGCAGAAATCTTCTGCCCAACATGGGGCTCAAATCCCACTATACCTTTTCTGCACCTCCCAAAATTCTGCGCACTGTAGTTTGTTCTGGGAATGGTAACTTTGGGAGGGCTGGACTACAGAGCCGAGAATTCTTGGAGGGTTGAACTTCGAAGGTATAGTTTGTATTCAGTCTTGTTTCCATAAAACTACGGCACTTTTCAAAGGATAGGCAAGTTAACCGTCATCTGTCCTGGGAGGGGGAGGAAGGAAGCAGAGGTGTAGGAAGCCTCTCCGTCACCTGGGGCAGGGAGTCCTGACGTCAGGACTGGCTGCGCATGCCCAGAAATCCAGACATGTGCAGTCAGTCCATTGGGCTGCTGCTGCTCCTGGGGCAACCGTGTGAGCCGCCGAACAAGCGGCGGCTCGTGGAGCTGCCCCGTCTGTAAAGCATCACGGACGGGGCAACCCCACGAGCCGCCAATTGGTCGGCGGCTTGCTCGGTTGCCCCAGGAGCAGCACTGGCCCGGATGGATTGACTGCGCATGTCCGGAAATCCAGACACGTGCAGTCAGTCCATCCGGGCCAACGTGGCTGCTCCCGCAGCAAGTGGCAGCTCGTGGGGCTGCCCCCCCTGCTGCTTCTGCGGTGACCTTGCGAGCCGCCACGCGAAAAGCAGCAGGAGCGGGGCAGCCCCATGAGCCACTGATCGTGCACGGCAGCCCCACAGCTCAAGGCCTGCTGGTGGGGCAGGACACAACAGGGTTGGCCCAAGTGGCACCCCCCTCCCCTGAAACCCGGGGCAGACCACCACCCCGCCCCCCCCCTCGCGACGCTGCTGAAGGAAGGCAAACACAGCATCTGTGGTTTTACAAAATAGAAATCAAATGCAATACTACTTACTAAATATTTTTGAACGTGGTCTGTCTGTCTGTCCATTTGTTCTCGAGGTGTTTGGATGCCTCTCACTATATCATCACCAAGAGTGACAGAAGGGTTTCTGAAGTGGGTACAGCCGTCCTGATCAATGCTTGGAGAGCCAGTGTGGTGTAGTGGTTAAGAGCGGTAGACTTGTAATCTGGTGAACTGGGTTCGCATCTCCGCTCCTCCACATGCAGCTGCTGGGTGACCTTGGGCTAGTCACACTTCTCTGAAGTCTCTCAGCCCCACTCACCTCACAGAGTGTTTGTTGTGGGGAGGAAGGGAAAGGAGAATGTTAGCCGCTTTGAGACTCCTTCGGGTAGTGATAAAGTGGGATATCAAATCCAAATGCCGCTGCTTCTTCTGCTTCTGCTTCTTCTTCTTCTTCTAAATCAAGATGGCAGACTGGAACAGGACTTTGGTGTTCCTTCACCTGTTATTTTCAGCATAGGTTTGGCTACCTCTTCAGATATTGTCTCCAAACTCGGCACCAGGATTGCAGAGGTGAGGGTAGGGGTCCGTGTTCATGTTTGTCACACTCTGAGTGGCCATGATCAACTTTATCTAATCAAGAAACATCATTTTCCTTTCATCAAGTCCTTTTTTGTTGTTTAGTCGTTTAGTCATATCCAACTCTTCGTGACCCCATGGACCAGAGAACGCCAGGCACTCCTGTCTTCCACTGCCTCCCGCAGTTTGGTCAGACTCATGAACACTGTCCAACCATCTCGTCCTCTGTCGTCCCCTTCTCCTTGTGCCCTCCATCTTTCCCAACATCAGGGTCTTTTCCAGGGAGTCTTCTCTTCTCATGAGGTGGCCAAAGTACTGGAGCCTCAGCTTCAGGATCTGTCCTTCCAGTGAGCACTCAGGGCTGATTTCCTTCAGAATGGATAGGTTTGATCTTCTTGCAGTCCATGGGACTCTCAAGAGTCTCCTCCAGCACCATAATTCAAAAGCATCAATTCTTCGGTGATCAGCCTTCTTTATGGTCCAGCTCACTTCCATACATCACTACTGGGAAAACCATAGCTTTAACTATGTCCTTAACCACATCAAATATCTGAAGGTCTGCCACATGGAAGGTGGAGCAACTTTGTTTCCCACTGCTCCAGATGGTAGGATCCAAACCCACAAACTCAAATGGCAAGGAAGGAGATTCTGACTAAACATTGGAAGAACTTTCTGATGCTAAGAGCTCTTCAACACTGGAACAGACTCCCCTGGAAGGTGGTGGTCTCCCCTTCATTGGAGGTTTTTAAACCAAGGTTGATTGGCCATCTGTGGGGGTTGGAATCAGGGGGTTGGAATCGATGAACCTGAGAGTCCCTTCCAACTCTACAGATCTATGATTTTATGAAGCAACTCAGATCAGCCTTCCCCAGCTGCGCTGTTTGAGGTTGACAGGAGTTGGAGTCCAAAATATCTGGAGGCCCCCAAACTGGGTAAGTCTCTTTTAGGTAAGGTAAAGGTAACCCTGACCATTAGGTCCAGTCACAAATGACTCTGGGGTTGCGGTACTCATCTCGCTTTATTGGCCGAGGGAGCTGGCGCACAGCTTCCCGGTCATGTGGCCAGCATGACTAAGCTGTTTCTGGCGAACCAGAGCAGCACACAGAAACACCGTTTACCTTCCCGCCAGAGCGGTACCTATTTATATACTTACACTTCATGCTTTCGAACTACTAGGTTGGCAGCAGCAGGGACCGAACAACAGGAGCTCACCCCGTCATGGGGATTCGAACCGCCGACCTTCTGATCAGCAAGCCCACCCATCTCTTTTAGAAAGAACCAAAACCATTGACAGGAAGCTCATCCCAATGGAAGCAAGTTTCACTTTTAATTTGGCCAGATTTGCTTGGGAAATTTCATCTCAACTACTGTATACCTTTTCTCTGCCTTGCAGGAAGTCATATGTCTTGGCCAAAAGCCCTTGGCGTGGTGCGGAACATCTCTCTCCTGTGCCCCCACCTGCCATCTGTTCCTCAGATAAGCTCTTCCACTATGGAGAATGCCAGCCTTATTTGCAACAAGATCTGCAAGTCAAAGGAGCTGACTGGGTCAGATGTCAAGGACCATGGAGGACATCAGGCAGGGGATGGAGGCACCGGCCAGATCACCTTTTCACCTTTCGTACTGAAAGGCTAAGTGGATTGCGATCATTGCCAATCCCTCTTGCTCAGATGTGAGAGTTCACCATTGCAACATCCTTCCTGAAATGTGGGCTGAGGAGGGAGATTCTCATAGAAGCATACACCACAAGACATAGCGGTTTCTTCCTTCTAAAATCGGAGCATTCCAGTGACATGGGTCAAAGTGACTTAGGCCACATTCCCCCAAAGAATTGTGGGAGCTATAGTTCTTTAAGAGTGGTGAGAGTTACAAGGAGACCCCAGAGATCTCCAGGAACAGAGATTGGTGGTTAAACCACTCTGGAAATTGTAGCTCCTACATTGACTTTCTCTTGAGAGTGCCATGGACTGCAAAAAGATCAAACTTATCCATCCTTAAAGAAATCAGCCCTGAGTGCTCACTGGAAGGACAGATCCTGAAGCTGAGGCTCCAGTACTTTGGCCACCTCATGAGAAGAGAAGACTCCCTGGAAAAGACCCTGATGTTGGGAAAGATGGAGGGCACAAGGAGAAGGGGACGACAGAGGACGAGATGGTTGGACAGTGTTCTCGAAGCGACTAGCATGAGTTTGGCCAAACTGTGGGAGGCAGTGAAAGATAGGCGTGCCTGGCGTGCTCTGGTCCATGGGGTCACGAAGAGTCGGACACGACTGAACGACTGAACAACAACAACAACAACAACAACAACAACAACAACATTGAGTTTGCTACATCCCTGTGATGTTTATATTTAAAGTCTCCACAAAAAATTCTCAACTTTTAACTAAACATTTTTGTTGTGTGTGTGTAAGCAATTTACCCTAATACAGTTTGTTTTTGTATGCTATTTTCACTAATATGCTCCTTTTATTGCGCACTTTCCCCTGATTTTTCATTTCCGTACACATTTTTCGTTTGGCGAACTGCACTGCAAAGTGTAGAGATATGCAGGTTTTGAAGGAAAGCTGAGTTTTGATCCACATATTATTTCAGGAAGTGCAAATGAGGCGGGTTTGCAACAAAATGCAGACAGAACTCAATTTATCTCCCCATTTCTAGTTCATGCCAGCTTTATCTGACTGGACTCCCAAACCAAGTGTCCCACATTTCCTCATGTTGTACCTATTTTAATTGGAGAAATGTTGGAGGGTATGGAGTTATCCAGCCCCTGTGCCGCCTGAAGGCAATCCTGTATAGGGAAGTTTTCTTACGGTTTTATATATCTTGAAAGCTGGGACAACCCATTAAGATGTGTGGGGTATAAATAGTAAAATCATCGTTGTGGAATGGGACGTCCCTATTTTCATCAGAGAAATGTTGGAGGGTATGGACTCCCCTTGGGAGACTGGCCTCTGCTTACACTTTAGCCTCACTTGTTAGCAAGATCTTTTCAAATACCCAAATCTGCATGGACCCTCCTTTATTCCTATGGAAAGCTCTGCTCCTGCAAGGCAGATTACAGTATTGTGGACGAGTTGACCTTCCCCAACAGAATTAGCCGCTTTGCTAATTAGCTGGCAGATGACATGCCTGTTTTGTTGCATAAAGGCCATGGCGGTGGGGAGTGGGGAGAGAGAGAGAGATGCATTTTGAATCTGAATTTTGCAAACCATTTGCTTTTAAACTTGCAAGCTCTGCTGGAGACGTCTTGCAGAACCTGATCTGATCTGTAAAAAGCAAAACCCTTTACAAAGCATTCCGGCTACCTTTGAAAATAGCATTTGCTACACCTGAACTGCTACATAGCTCAGAAGAAACTACCAATTTGCAAGCAGGCATTGCAGGGAAAGCCTCATTCAGATTCTGTGAAAGGAGAGGGTTTAAATCAGATCCACTGCTTGGCCTCGCAGTGGCATGTCTATGTATCAAGCATCTAATATGCCATGGAAGACTCTTTTGAGATGCGCATTACCTAGGAGGCGACTTCAATATCATGACAGCCCCCAATAGTCCTCTCGTCTTCAGGATTATCCGAAGATGTGGGATGCCCTGGAATAATACCTGTGATCCTGGCTGCAAAGTGCAGCCAACAGACTAGAACTACGGGCTCCTGACTTTGAGAGAGTCATTGCATTGCCTTGTGATGGATGCATATCCTATCTTTTGACAAGAAAAGGTCAAGACATTTGGCAATATGAAACAGAAACAAACAGAAAACACGAGGGGTTGCCTCCAACCAAGTCGCCCCCTTCACACAAGGACTTCTGCTTGTGCAGCAGAACTTCTCCTCCCAACAGAGTTCTGCAGGAGCACAGCTGTAAAATAAAGGGGGGGGGAGAGGTGTCCCACTGCCCAAGCAGAAGTCTTTGGACTTGTGCGGCTTCTGAAGAGGATTAGATGAATCTGTTTATTTAGAAAAACATTTGTATACTGCTGTGTCGTGAAAAATACATCAAAGCCGTTCAAGCTGTAAAAACACGGATGTAATAAAAACCATGCAAAAAGTTAAAAGCAGACAGCAGTTAACCATTGTGAAAGGAAGCTGTATGGACCTGCTTAAGCCTAAGGAAATAGAAAAGTTTTCAGCAGGCATTGAAGAACTGGCACAGAAAGCGGTGGCTGAATCTCCAGTGGCAGAGAGTTCTACAGGACCAGGAATGTCTTAAGCATATGTGGTGACAGGGTGCAAAGATCCGCCTGGTACCACCACCACCCTCCCCAGGTTGCCCAGTCCCAGGCGCACAGGAGGGTGGAGCTGGCCGGCTGGCCGCCTCAATGTCTCGCTGGCTCGATTGCCCCCCAAACTCGCAGCACAGAGCCACTGTGATGGCCTGGGAGTCAGACTCGGATGCTGAACCTGAGCGATCCCAGCCTGCACAGGAGTCCCCGCCTCCAGAACCAGCTGAGCCAGGGCTAGGGCTTGAGCCTGTAGGATCCCCACCTGTGCTGGATCCCCAGGTGCAGGCATCAGCGGAGTCTGCTCTGGCTCCTGATGGGAGGGAGGACCCATTGCCTGCAGGTGCTCCACTCCCAGCCTCTTCAGAGGAAGCTGAGGCAGCCCCTGGGTCCAGTAACCCACCAGCCTCTCCTGAGCTGCAGAGGCTCAGGACAGAGAGGCGAAGGGAGCTAAGTGCCTACAGGAGGAGTGCTCGCCTCCAGGCCCGGAGGAGAGGCGAGTCTCCAGAGGATCGGGGCCGCCCTAAGCATAGGGCCAGATAAAAGCCAGCCAGCCCCAGCCCAAGTTGCGTGAGCAACTTAGCTGCAAACGTATGCTTGACCCGCAACCTCGTGCCTGCACCTGCCTTGGACCTTGACCTGCTCCCTGCCTCGCTCCCCACTGGACTGACCTCCTTTGGACCCCTAGACCCAGGACTGGACTTGGACCTCGCTTCACGGACAAACCCCCGGGGCCAGCACAGCTGCCCACAGCAAAAGAACCTGCCATGGGGCACCAACCGGCAGGTGGGCTCTTCCCTGGACTCAACTCTTGGGCCCCGGACATTCAGCCTGGCGCCCCTGAGAGCCCGGCACCCGGGTGCCCCACACCCCTAGCGCCTATGGGTAAGATGGCCCTGTACAGGACTGGGCTGGTGACACTAAAAACTTGGTTTCCTGTTGTTATATTAAAAAAAAGCCTTGCCAACTTTGGGAATGGCCAATGAGGCTCCTGTGGATGGTTGAGCTGGGATATTGGGGTTCGGGCGATGCCTGAGGTGTCCTCGACTGAAGGTGTTCAGGGCTTTGTGAGTTAATGCAAGGGCTGTGAACCTGGCTCTGAAGCAGACGGGCAGCCAGTGCAGCCAAGTCCTTCTTAATGTGGTGCATAGTTAAACTACGGAACTCATTGCCACAGGAGGCAGTGATGGCCACCAACCTAGATGGCTTTAAAAGAAGATCAGACAAATTCATGGAGGAGGGGGGGACTATGCTCTGCCTCTGAAGTTGGGAGGCAGTGATGCTCCTGAATGCCAGTTGCTGGAAACCAGGGGAAGGGAGAGGGCTCTTGTCCCTGGTTTCCCAAAGACATCTGCTTATGCTTCTTACGTTCTTATGTCCATCTGCTATGCCACAAAGATTGAAGCGCCCGTCAACCTGTGTCATAGGTTAAGACCCAACTGCCTCTCTATTGGTTGCCTCCGGAGAAGTTTTCTCATTACCTGACACCGCAGGTGGGGAACATCAGAACTGACAGATGTGAACCTGCCCATCAAGAACCTAGCAGTGTGCCTGACGCAAGGGTAATATTGCAGATTTCCGAACTATGTCGCATTCTGGAGGAGAAACCTTCATTAGGCATGTGACGAGCAAGAAGTGTGGGACCTTCAGCTATTGATTCAGCCCCAGGTGGTCAAAGCAGAACCAGAGAAGGAGATGAGAGAGACGAGCATTGGGATAGATTCAGAGAGGAGGGAGCAACGTTTTGGTGGTGGTGTTGCTTCTGTTGTTGTTAAATTTGTACACTGCCATCTGAAGATCATTGGGCGGCTCGCAACAGAAAAATACAAACTGAGAACACGAAATACTTAATAAAAGCAAGAAGAAATACAAAACCAAACCAATACCCTCCCAATACAAAGGGCTGTAGAATATTAATCAGCATAATAATAATAATAATGATGATATAATTTTTTTTTTTTTTTACCCTGCCCATCTGGCTGGGTCTCCCAGCCACTCTGGGCTTCCAGAAGAGTTTGGATTTGATATCCCGCTTTATCACTACCCGAAGGAGTCTCAAAGCGGCTCACATTCTCCTTTCCCTTCCTCCCCCACAACAAACACTCTGTGAGGTGAGTGGGGCTGAGAGACTTCAAGAAGTGTGACTAGCCCAAGGTCACCCAGCAGCTGCATGTGGAGGAGCAGGGAAGCGAACCCGGTTCACCGGATTACAAGTCTACCACTCTTAACCACTAAACCACAAAGGCCTTGTTGAAGGGAAATATTTTTGCCTGATGAGTAATGATGTATAATGAAGGTGACAGATGAACCTCCCTCCACAAACAGGGAGCCACTGCAATAAAGGCCCTTTCTTGTGTTGCCACTCTCTGGAGCTCTTGTGTGGAAGGTACACAGAGAATGTCCTGAACCGAATAAGTTTCTGAACCACCTGCAGAGGCAGCCCTACGTATAACGTGTTGCGGTGATCTAACCTAGAAGTTACCAGAGCATAGACAACAGAATCCCTGTCCAGATAGGGTGGCACAGCTGGGCCACCAGCCAAAGGTGATGGAAGGCTCCTCATGTCACAGAGGCCACCTGAGCCTCAAGCAACAGCACTGGATCCAGAAGTACCCCCAAGCTGCGTACCTGCTCCTTCAGAAGGAGTGTATCTCCACCACAAGCAGGCAACCTCCCACCCATCTGGTCTAGTGAACCGCCCATTAACATTGTCTCAGCCTTATCTGGATTGAGCTTCAGTTTACGTTGGCTTTCATCCAGTCCATTACTGAGGCAAGACACTGGTCCAGCGCTTCCACTGCCTCAACTGCAGATGTAAAGGAGAAGTAGAGCTGTGTGTCATTGCCATATTGCTGACAGTGTACTCCAAAACTCTGGATAACCCCATTCAGTCGTTTCATGTAGATATTAAACAGCACGGGGTACAAAACTGAACCCTGATGGACCCCACATTGAAGGCTCTACAGGGCTGAAGAGCACTCCCCAAGAATCACCCTCCGGTAACAACCATCCAAGTAGGATCAGAAGCTACCTCCAGCTCAGACAGTAGCTGCAGAAGGATACCGTGGTCGATGGTATCGAAAGCCACTGAGAGGTTGGGGAGAATTAACAGAGACTCATTTCCCCTGTCTCCTGACAGAGGTCATCATACAGGACGACCAAAGCAGTTTCTGTGTCAAAACCAGGCGTAAACCCCAGTTGAAATGGACCTAGAAAATCAGTTTCCTCCAAGAGTGCCCGAATCTGCTCCATGACCACTCACTCACTCACTCATGAACCTTGCCCAAGAAGGGGGGATTGGCAACTGGCCGGTAGCTGCTTACTGTAGATTTTCAAGTTCAGGGAGAGTTTCTTGAGGACCGGTTTTACAGTTACCTCTTTCAAGCAGGCAGGGCCATGTGCTCTCGCGAGGAGGCATTGATCACCTCCCTGGCCCAGCTAAAATCCTCCTTGTGGGTTTCTCCTTGGGGGGCATCTGCTTGGCCGCAGTGAGACTAGGATGCAGGACTAGATGGGACACGGGCCTGATCCTGCAGGGCTCCGAAGAGAGCTAACTTTCTAAAGAATTAGGGTGATTTCCCTGCCCTCGCCACACACAGCACCCCATTGTTTCCCATCTCCCCCCCAAAAAAAAAAATTCTAAGAGCCCTCAGCTGTAAATGTTTAGGCATTATGCAGGCTGCAGGAAGGGAGGGGGAGAGAGGAGGGCTGAGCATGCCAACAATCAGAGAATTGAGTTCAATATTTAAAGAATCAGGCTTTGAAAAGAGAAATGTGTTCCTGGTCTTTTCTTCTCCTTTGCCAAGAAAATGGGATGCGGGGTTCCGGGGGCTGCGGGGGAGAGAGAGCAGTGGAAAAAATGTGCTGGCTGGGCCTGGATTCCCTTTTATCTCACCCTCCTTGTGCTGGGCAGGGGGATTCCCCCCGCTGAGCCCGTTGTCAGATCAAACGAAAGTGCAAAGAGAAGAAAAAGATTGTTCACGGAAAGTCAGGATCCCCGTCGCTCGGGACCCCCGTGGGCTGCAGGTTGCGGGAAATGGCATGCCCTCCGGCAAAGGCTCAAAGGCGCAGATCAGCAAAGGGTTGCGCACCTGTCCTGGGGTGGCACCACCAAGCTGCATCATCCAAGCACCCCTCTTTCCTAGGAGATTTCATGTTCCGCAAGCATCTGGTTGGCCGCTCTGAGAACGGGATGCTGAACTAGCTGGGCCGTGGGTCCAATCCAGCAGACTCTTCTTATGTGCTTATGGGTCAGTGCATCTGGCTGTTAACCAGAAGGTGGGTGGTTTCAACTCACCCCAGGCAGCTGTGGGCAGGATTCCTGCATCACATTGGGTTGCTCTAGACGATCCTTGGGTCCCTTCCAACTCAACATTAATATCATTCTATGATTCTATGAACTTTGCATATAGACGTGTGTTTTTAATTTTTTCTTTTAATGTGATTCATGATTTTATATTCTTTCAGTTTCCAGTATATTCAGTGAGCTACTTTGGAGATCCTGGAGGTAGCTAGATAGCTAGATATAGACAGACAGACAGACAGACAGATTTACTTGTTTATTTATTTGTTTGTTGCATTCATATCCCACTTTTTCCTGCAAGGAGCTCCATATAGCGTACATGGTTCTCCCCTTCCTCATTTAACCCCCGGGACGCAGGTGGTGCTGTGGTCTAAAGCCAGCATGGTGTAGTGGTTAAGAGCAGTGGACTCATAATCTGGTGAACCGGGTTCGTGTCTCTGCTCCTCCACATGCAGCTGCTGGGTGACCTTGGGCTAGTCACACTTCTCCCCACTTACCTCAAAGAGTGTTTGTTGTGGGGGAGGAAGGGAAAGGAGAATATTAGCCGCTTTGAGACTCCTTAGGGTAGTGATAAAGCGGGATATTAAACAAACTCCTCCTCCTCCTCCACTGAGCCTCTTGGGCTTGCTGAACGGAAGGTCGGCAGTTCGAATCCCCATGATGGGGTGAGCTCCTGTTGCTCTGTCCCAGCTCCTGCCAACCTAGCAGTTCGAAAGCATACCAGTGCAAATAAATAAATAGGTACCACTGCGACGGGAAGGTAAATGGCATTTCTGTGCGCTCTGGTTTCCGTCACAGTGTCCTGTTGCGCCAGAAGCGGTTTAGTCCTGCTGGCCACATAACCTGGAAAGCTGTCTGCGGACAAATGCCAGATCCCTTGGCCTGAAAGCAAGATGAGCACTGCAGCCCTTTGACTGGACTTAACTGTCCAGGGGTCCTTTACCTTTTACCTTTTACCATTTAACCCCCCACAACAACCCCATGAGGCAGGTTAGGCTGAGAGGTCATGACTGGCTCCCAAGGCTTCCTCATGGCCAAGTGGGGATTTGAACCCATGTCTCTCCTAGGTCCTAATCCAATACTCCAACCACTACACCACATTGGCTTTCAGGGATTGTCATACTTTGGGGGCCAGGGGGCACCTGTGGAACCTTAAGGAAGTGTTGTGGGTGCCAGTCACAAAACAGCTGTGGAGGGAGCATGGCAGAACACAAAAAGGCCCCCGTGGGCATGGAATAATGCAGAAACAGCTGCCACATCCGAAAAGAGACAAGACCACAAAATGGTGCGCACCCCCACCCCCCTGAATGGGGAAAAGGAGCATACATTTTTGTTTCTTTATTTATTACATAAAATTTATATGCTGCTTTATTGATTTAAAAAAAACTTCAAAGCATTTTACAAAACGGTAAAACCATAAAATCAAGAAAATATTAATTTTTTTAATGCTTTTTTAAAAAAATAAAAATAAATGCTTTAAAACATAGACAAAGTTAAACTACTAAAACCAGATGAAAATTCACACCTGCTTTGTAAGAATCTCAGCAGGCTCAATTGCCATGCCTAATGGTATAAACTTCAATCATGTTGCACCTTTTCTCCAACCTATGAGTTGCAATCATTCCCCCAACCCTACAATATTCTTTTTGATGCAAGTTTGATGAAGAGGCTCACCCTTCCCTGGCCTCTCTCGTCCACTCCCAGACCCACCACCAGCCCCACGGATTCCAAGGTCTTCTGGGGATCTGGAGTGACGCAAGAACAAATTCGAGTCTGCATTGCGACCCTGCCTTCCTACAAACTGGCTGCCTTGATTGGCCAATGTCAGTGAACGAAGGGCATTGTTGCCAGGAGATGACAGGGCACCAAACAGCAGAGAGCCAGTGTGGTGTAGTGGTTAAGAGTGGTAGACTCGTAATCTGGTGAACTGGATTTGCTTCCCCTCTCCTCCTCCTCCTTCTTCTTCTGTCAATGTGGGAGTTCCAGCTTAAAATGGGACAGTTGCACAGCACATCTTCTAAGATGTGGCTGGAGACTTTGCAGGCCTACCTGGTGCAGAATTCTGTTTCTAAAATGACCAAAGAGAAGTTCCCAAGAAATCCACAAGCAGAGCAGAAAGGCAGCATCTCTTGCTTGGAGTTTGCTTCCCAGCAGATGGGATTCAAGGTGCCCATCAGCCCGGACTGGTGACTTCTGTTTCAGTGTATCTGAAGAAGTGTGCATGCACACGAAAGCTCATACCAAGAACAAACTCAGTTGGTCTCTAAGGTGCTACTGGAAGGAATTTTTTATTTTGTTTCAGCCCGGAGGAGTCAGCCATAAGAGCTCATGTTTATTTACTTACTTATTAATCGCTTCCAATAAAATATCTCGTAAGCAATCGCGCAGTAAAAGCACCAGCATAAAAACAATTGAAATCAATTTCATATATAAAAAAACTATTTTCAAATCTGATACAGATATACAGATGATGGTAAAAGCATTAAAAGGCACCAGAAGAGCCTGCTGGATCAGGCCAGAGTGTGTGCAGAGGAGGGAGACCAAGATGACCAAGGGTTTGGAAACCAAGCCTGGTGAGGAGTGGTTGAAGGAGTTGGGGGTGTTTAGCCTGGGAAAGAGGAGACTGAGAGGAGATATCTGAGCCAACTTCAGATATCTTAAGGGCTGTCACATGGAAGTGAGGGAAGCTTGTTTTCTCCTGCTCTGGAGGGTAGGACTCAAACCTATGGCTCCAAGGTACATGAAAGGAGACAGGGCCGTCAGCGAATGAAGGGCATTGTTGCCAGGAGATGGCAAGGCACCAAACAGCAGAGAAGATCAGAAGGAAGGGAAAGGAGAATGTGAGCCGCTTTGAGAGTCCTTCGGGTAGTGATAAAGCGGGATATCAAATCCAAACTCTTCTTCTTCTTCAGCTGGTAAGCTGGGCCCTTGATAGAACGTCTGGTGCTCTTTGGTTCCTCCACACCTGTTGAGCCCCACACCCCTCTTCAAACAGACCCCAATCGCTGCACAATCCCACGGGAAGTTTGCAAGGTTAAAAGCTTCAGTGACAATGGAAGCAGGTCCAAAAGGCCATAACGCGATGTTGGCATCACGGAGCATCATGAAAAGAACCAAGGCACCACGTCAAGAAGCGGCGAAGGTTGCAATTCCTCTCCTCTGGCATTTTTCCACCATGGCAGAACTTCAGTTGGAGACTGAATTTGGCTTGTGAGTCCAGGCCTCCCACACCGGCTGCCTCCTGGCCATCTGACCTTGGGAGGAGGTTACTCAAGAGCACAGCCCCGTCCTCAGAGCTTCCCGTTCAAGATTCTGCAGATCAAGCCACAGCTTGAAGCCACCATCGCGGGAAGCAAGGACGTCCCCCCTGCCCCTGCAGCTAGTTAATATTTATTCTCTCTTCCCTCCTGCGTCTCAGGTTTTTTTTTTTTTTTTTACGATGATGGATCTCTTGGCTGCTGCTTCTTCTTTTCAGACAACGGGAGCGGAGTGGTAATTAAAATCTGCCAAGAGAGAAGTAAATCAAAGGAGTATTTAAGGAAGAAAAGGGATGAGGACACCTGGGGAACCACAATGGTCCGAAACATGCAGAGCTGGTTTCCAGCGGCTTGTAAAAGAAAAGTCACCTGCTTCTCCACACACAGCAGATCAGGGCGAGGGAAGGTTTTTAAAAACTGCATTTCAATGTGCCGTATAGAACTACCTTTGGCATCAACGGTGCAATCGCTAAATTCATTCCACTTGCAGCTGTTGGAATAAACGTGTCGAAGGTGTGGGATGTAAAACGCAGGAGCAGTCAAACACAACATTGCTAGAGTGAACACAAAAGTCATCTTAGTCTACCAGCCAGAACTTCTTGTTTATTCTGGGCTGGGATGGACTTCCTCTGTGTAACTGGAGGTGGGTGTGGTCTCACCTGGGCAGGTTAACACAAAACCACAGGGACCAGACTCCATCTTCCTCTTTTGGACCACGCTCTCAAAGAAGCGAGACCGCTAGGATGCTCTCTTGGCTTCCAGCCAAGAGAACACAAAGGAACTGTTTTCCCTTATGGAACAGTCTCCTGAGTAAATGTAACTTTTACTAAGTTTAAGTCTGCTGTCTGGGATCCAATTGTGAACAGATGATTTCTAGTGAGTAAACGCTTTTATACTTTTTAGAAGACTGTATTTTGAGAGGGATTAATGGGGAAAATACCAGGACATTTATTACAGAGGTTTTAACAAACCTGAGCAAGCTATCTGCTGCGTGTGTGTTTAAAAGGGGAATGAGAACTCTGCTAATTTCTGGGACTTGTAAACACAAGTTGGAATAGGATACCTTAAACAATATATCCTCTCCTGCATCCCAAAACACTCCCATCCTGTTTTTGTTATGGGGGGGGGACAACTGGTGGTCAGGATGATGAAGGGTTGCTTCCTTCTTTTTCTATCTTCCAACCCTTCCCAATTTTCCCGTGGGCTTTTAAGAACAGGAAAAGATAATCCCATGATTCTAGGATTCAGCCCTCTCTTAAAACCATCTAGGTTGGGCGCCATCACTGCCGATTCTTCCACCACGTCCCGATTCTTCCAGCCTTCACCTTCACTGGATGTCCATGAGTTCTAGTGTTATGGGGGAGAGAGAGAAACTTTTCTCAACCCTCTTTCTCCATGCCATGCATAAATGTGATGTGGGACAAGAAGCTACGGTTAGAACTGGATATGGAATAACTGATTGGTTCAAAATTGGGAAAGGAGTACGACAAGGCTGTATATTGTCTCCCTGCTTATTTAACTTATATGCAGAATTCATCATGCGAAAGGCTGGACTGGATGAATCCCAAACCGGAATTAAGATTGCCGAAGAAATATCAACAACCTCAGATATGCTGATGATACAACCTTGATGGCAGAAAGTGAGGAGGAATTAAAGAACCTTTTAATGAGGGTGAAAGAGGAGAGCGCAAAATATGGTCTGAAGCTCAACATCAAAAAAACTAAGATCATGGCCACTGGTCCCATCACCTCCTGGCAAATAGAAGGGGAAGAAATGGAGGCAGTGAGAGATTTTACTTTCTTGGGCTCCATGATCACTGCAGATGGTGACAGCAGTCACGAAATTAAAAGACGCCTGCTTCTTGGGAGAAAGCAATGACAAACCTAGACAGCATCTTAAAAAGCAGAGACATCACCTTGCCGACAAAGGTCCGTATAGTTAAAGCTATGGTTTTCCCAGTAGTATGTATGGAAGTGAGAGCTGGACCATAAAGAAGGCTGATCGCCGAAGAATTGATGCTTTTGAATTATGGTGCTGGAGGAGACTCTTGAGAGTCCCATGGACTGCAAGAAGATCAAACCTATCCATTCTGAAGGAAATCAGCCCTGAGTGCTCACTGGAAGGACAGATCCTGAAGCTGAGGCTCCAATACTTTGGCCACCTCATGAGAAGAGAAGACTCCCTGGAAAAGACCCTGATGTTGGGAAAGATGGAGGGCACAAGAAGGGGACGACAGAGGACAAGATGGTTGGACAGTGTTCTCGAAGCTACTAACATGAGTTTGACCAAACTGTGGAGGCAGTGGAAGACAGGAGTGCCTGGCGTGCTCTGGTCCGTGGGGTCACGAAGAGTCGGAAACGACTGAACGACTGAACAACAACAACAACAATAGTCTGTGGCCTCTCAGATTTCAGTGGCACTCTGGGCAATGCCAAAACCCAGCATCCCACCCACCTGACTCCACATCTCACCTTCCATGGAAGTTCATAGTTGTGGCACCTGTTGCAGTGCGGCTGAACCAGTCATGCTCCCCCACATCCACTGTTCTACAGTTTTATCCTTTTTTTCCTCCACCTGATGTCTTGTTTATTTCAAAAGCTGCTTTGGATCTGCATGTGTGCATGATTGCGTTCCTTGCACACACCTGAGCGCTGGTGGAACATGGTGACCAAAAGGTTTGAGCTCTGAATCAGGAAGGGAACTCAGCTAGCAAGCTTAAGCAAGAAGCTCTCACAGCTTCAGAGAGTCATCTGCAATAATAATATTAACGTTCCTACAGGGCTGCTGTACGTTTTGTGAAATTCGTACACTGCTCTGAATTCCACCCCCCTAATAATAATAATAAGAAGAATAATAATAAGCACTTTGGTAAATATTTGTAAATAAAAATAAATAAAAACCACATATATTAAAAAATGATGCCTTTGTATAGCTTTGATGACTTAAAGGGCTGACTCCCGGACCACACAGCTGATAGCAAACTGCGATGGCTGGGGGTGTTTTGTGTGTCTCCTTCTTCCCTTTCTTTCCATGCGGATTTGCATTCTTATTTTAATATAAAATCCGAGGCAGAAATTTACATTTGTCAATTAAATAACCTGGCAATTGTCACAGGCGCGCACATCGTTTGAACGCCGTGAGAGTACCTGAGCAAGCAAAAGATGTGGCGCTTCAAAAAAAAGTGCACTCATTAAATAATTTTTATTTTTAAAAAATAAGAAAAAGAAAAAGAGAGAGAGAGAGAGAATTACCTTGCCGAATTAATCAGCCCATGCTGTAATGCTCATCCGTGGATTTTATTTCCTGTAATAAGTCCATTAATACGGATGTCTGCAGGAGGGGGCTTTCAGCAGCGAATGCCATTAGCCTAATGGGGAAGCTCTAATAGACTTTTATTGCAATTTTTACTCCGACATCACAGCCTTCTTTAAAACAGCTGTCTCAACAGGCGTCATTATTCTGATTAACATTTAGACAGCCCAAATTACAGCGACGCCCCAGGTGTCTCGTGAGCTTCAACTCCATCATTTGCTTTCCATACTTGAGCTGCTCCCCTGGGGGGTTTTCTTTGGGTGGCAATAGGTCATCACGAGAGGAGGGGGGGCAGGATCTCTCCCAAGGAAAGATTGCAGCCGGTTTTGGAAGGGCGGTGATAATCGTGCGGACGAGGGGCCAAGGCGTTCTGCGACAGAAGCAGCCTGGTAACAGACAGGTGGCTTTTTCCAACTCAGGGCAATGCATTGTCCAGATACGGGCTGCAAGGTGGAAATGCACGGAGATGCCTGGAATATCCTGGGGTGTAGCCCCACCCTATAGCTCAGGAATCAACACCATATTTTTAATCCTTTTATTTCGTCGAATAATAGAGTAGTAGAGTTGGAAGCGACCCAAGGGTTATCTAGTCCAACCCCCTGCAATGGAGAAATCTCAACTAGAGTATCCACAACAGGTGGACACCCAACCTCTGCTTAAAGGTAAAGGTAAAGGTATCCCTGACCGTAAGGTCAATTCGCGGACGACTCTGGGGTTGCATGCTCATCTTGATCTATAGGCTGAGGGGGCCGGTGTTTGTCCACAGACAGCTTCCAGGTCATGTGGCCAGCACGACTAAACCGCTTCTGGTGAACCAGAGCAGCGCACGGAAACACCATTTACCTTCCCACCTGAGCGGTACCTATTTATCTACTTGCACATTGACGTGCTTTCAAACTGCTAGATTGGCAGGAGCAGGGACAGAGCAACAGGAGCTCACCCCGTCGCAGGGATTCGAACCGCCGACCTTCTGATCGGCAAGCCCTTGGCTCAGTGGTTTAGACCACAGCACCACCTGCGTCCCTAACCTCTGCTTAAAACCCCCCAATAAAGGAAAGCCCATCACCTTCTGAGGGAGTCTATTCCACTGTCAAGAAGTTATTGCCGTCAGAAAGTTCTTACTGACAAAATCTCATTTCTTGTCATTTGAATCTGTTGGTCCGGGTCCTTTTCCTCTGGAGGAGCAGAAAGCAAGCTTGTTCCATCTTCCATGTGGCAACCCTTTGGATATTTGAAGAATGTTACTTACTATATTTCAAACCTGTCTTCGAAAACCCCACTTATTAGGGGTGCAGGTCCAAAAGAACAGCATGCAAAACGGTGGTGGAGACCCTGTGGCCCTCCAGAAACTGTTGGACTCCAATACCCAACATCCCTGAGCTGCATGGCAAAGGGATGGTGGGAGTTGTAGTCTAGCAACATTTGGAAGGCCACAAGCTCCCCACCTCTGGTGCAGAGGAAAGGAGAGCTATGGGGCAACACTGGACTTGAATCTCAGGCATGGGCAAAGAAGACATGGCATTTCCTTTTGGAATTCTCCGCTGCCTTCTGTGTTTCTCTCTCCATCCTCCTAGTTCAGTAGCTCTTCTCCTGCCTTCTTGAAAGAGTCGGCCCTTCTTCCTCCCAACCAAGACTTTGTCAGGTAGCTCCCTCCCTCTTCGAATCCTTCCTCTAAACCCAGAACACTTTTGGCAGGACTCATCAGTCTTCTTCCCCAGTTGAAACAAAGCTCAAGGACATGGAGCTGCAACTAGTCAAACTCAATTCTTGTTACCCTAAGAATAAAAAATAACCGGAGAAGAAGCCTGCTAGGTCTCTCAACCAGCATCTTATATCTCCCAACCAGAGGCCAATGGAAATTCCCAAAACAGGACAATTGCCCCCTCCATAAAGTCCTCGACCCATGTTGTTCAGGGCCTTGCAAACCAATGCAAGGATCACAAACCTCTTCCTGTAACTTATGAGCAGATAATGCAAACTTCTGAGCACTGGAGTTATGTGCCGGACGTGATCTGTCCCCATCAACAATCTAGTCTCAGCAATGTGCACCAGTTGGAGTTTCCAGACCAGGGTAGCCCCACATACAGGAATATTGCAGTAATCAAGTTTTGAGATTAACAATGCATGACTCACCTAAATCAGAGTGCCAAGAAATCAATAATTCCCCTCCTGGATAAAGCTGAAGGTTAATCTAGTCCAGTATTCTGTGTCCTACAGGGGTCACTCCAGATCCATCTGTGAAGCTCATAAGCAGCATCCATTGGTGCTGTTTGCCACCAGTGCCTCAGAACATAGAAGTTCCATTGAGACTTCTGACCAATCAAATTCCCCCCGACCATTTAAATTCAGGCAAACCAGCGACACTGCATCTTGCAGCAATGGCTTTTCTGTAAGTGAATTAACCAATGCTCCATAAGGCTGGCTTTGCTTCCAGGCTTTGCTTGCAAAAGGAAGTGAAGGCGCCAATGACAGCTGCCCCCACAGTACCCCCAAAGTAGGAAGGTGTGGGGCGGAAGCAGCTTTTGAGGCAGGGGGAAATCATTTGGGGCAGGGAAATGAGAGCTGGCGAAAGGGTTGATCATCTCCCCCTCCAAAATGCTTTGGAAAACCTAAAAATGCTGCAGGGTCTGTGGTAAGCATTTATCCAGAGAGGAGGGGGCTCTAATGCCCCCAAGATTCAGGGTCGGTGCAATTATTGGGCAGAAGGAGGCAACTGCCTCAGGTGGCAGTTGCAGTGGTACTTTGTCTTGAGTCCGGGATCCGTTCTGGAGCTCTGGACGCTCAATGAAAGGGACACTCGACAAAGTGTTGGTTTGCGCACACACGTGAGCGGTTTTGCGTTCAGGTATGTCTGGGTTTGCCACAGATGTTCCATGAAATGGATGCTAAATGGGGCAGACTCACAATGAGATACTGTCAGAACCGTGGGATGGAAAGCCAGCTGGCTTGGCCCCAGCCGGAGCATCTCCCTTATCAGCCTTGCCGCTGCGAAGATCCATCAGTCATGCTCCCCCAACATGCGTCTGCGATTCATGCTGCTGTGCATGCAAGAGCACACATTACGCAGCAGAGTAAACACATAACAGAGCTGGCTTGAGGCGTGGATACTAGGCTACGTTTATTGAACATAAATCAGGACAAAGAAAGCATGGCTTCTCTCCTTGCCGTTCTTCTTGGAGAGAGAGAAAACCAAAGCAATACAGAGCAGATGTTCCGCTCACAGGACTCCAGCAATCTGTGCTGGAATGTAAACAGACATGTGACTCCAGCAATCTGTGCTGGAATGTAAACAGACATGTGAACACGTAACAATCCCACATATCTGCAGCAAGGGTGGAATGAATTCCCAACAGGTGCTACCGTATTGGCCATTTCCCTCTGTTGGAGGGGAGAAGCAGAGGGCAGAGGTGGGCAGGGTCGCTCACCCCCTAAACTAGCTTGCAGACCTCAGGTGTGCTGGGGGATGCTGCTTGCCTATCATAGAGTTGGAAGGGACCCCCAAGGGTCATCTAGTCCAACCCCCTGCGATGCAGGAATCTCAGCTAAAGCATCCATGACAGGTGGCCACCTGACCTCTGCTTAAAAACCTCCAAGGAAGGAGAATCCACAACCTCCTGGGAGAAGACCACTCCAGAATTGGAATTTGGGTAAGTTCTCAGTCTCGTTCATGGAGGAGAGGGCTATCGATGGATATGAGCCAGGATGGCTCTGCTCTGCCCTCCACAGTTGGGAGGCAGCACTGACTACCAGTTGCTGGAAGCCACAGATGGGGAGAGAGGTCTTCTACTCGAATCTTGTTTTCGGGTTTCCCACAGGCATCTGTATTGCCACTGAGAGAACAGGATGCTGGACTAGATGGGCCATTGGCCTGATCCAGAAGGATTCTTCTAATGTCCTTACGTTCGCGACATGGAAGCGGGGAGCCCATCTCGCCCTTTGCCTCGGGCAGCAAAACGTCTTGGGCCAGCTCTGCCGAGACTCGTCCTGATCCCAAATGGGCTCCTGCTTTGATGGATTTGATCTCCCGCGGATAACAATAGCAGTCATAACATGACAACACTCAGACACCTTGATACATCCATTTGTCTGGTGTCTGATTTCCTTATCGCTCCTCTCAGCCTCCGCTCCAGCCCTCCCTTACATCCTCCTGACAATGCTTTGAGTGGCCTTCATTGTCTCTTTCCACCAGGACTCCTCGTTCCGCCTTGATTGATGCTCTCTCCCCCTCTCTCTCCATCATCTCGCTTATCAGCAGGGTCTCCACCAGGCTCCTGTTTCCCTCTGCTATTCATGAATATGGATTACTTTACTCCCTAATGTCTACATTTTCACCAAAATCCCCTCATCCCATTAGTCCTGGGTCCTCAGGATCATTATCTCCCAAGTGACGTCAGTGATGTGTTTGCCTGTGACCTGTGGCTGCAGATTCAGCTCCTTCCTTCTACTTCCCAGGTCCATACAAATCATCACATTGATTCTGGGAAGTCTATTATGTGTGTGATGCCATAAGTTTTGTTTCCTGAGCCCCCCCCGCCCCCCTTTACCTGCTCTATTTACCTGCTTGTGTGACACCCTCTTTCTCCCCTCCAGTTCCAGTCTCAGAAGGATCCAGGGTGTTATTGTAATAATAATAATAATAATAATAATAATAATAATAATATAATAATAATAATATACGCCACCCATCTGGGTGGCTTCCAACACATATAAAAACATAATAAAACACCAAAGTTGTATATAGTCATACCTTGGTTGCCGAACGCCTTGGAACTTGTACATTTCAGCTCCCGAACGATAGAAAACTTGGAGTGAGTGTTCCGGTTTTCGAACGATTTTCGGAAGCCGAACATCCGGCGCGGCTTCTGCGGCTTGGTTTTCGAACAGTTCCAGGAGTCGAACAAACTCCCGGAATGCATTCTGTTCGAGAGCCAAGGTACGACTGTAGTTATTTATCTCATTGATATCTGATGAGAGGGTGTTCCACAGGGAGGGCGCCACTACCGAGAAGGCCCTCTGCCTGGTTCCCTGTAACCTCACTTCTCACAGGGAGGGAACCACCAGAAGGCCCTCGGAGCTGGACCTCAGTGTCTGGGCTGAACGATGGGGGTGGAGATGCTCCTTCAGGTATACTGGACCGAGGCCGTTTAGGGCTTTAAAGGTCAGCACCAACACTTTGAATTGTGCTCAGAAACGTACTGGGAGCCAATGTAGGTTTTTCAGGACCAGAGTTATATGGTCTGTGCGGCCACTCCCGGTCACTAGTCTAGCTGCCGCATTCTGGATTAGTTGTTGTTTCCAGGTCACCTTCAAAGGTATCCCCATGTAGAGGAACCTATATTCACATTCTGGGGTTACTATTCTTAATCATCACAATGGACATCCGTGCTTTGCGGAGTTACATGAGCAAAATGCACGGTTTCTGCCTGCAAAGAGTTTACAATCTAAATCTTGACAGGAGACAGGAAGGGGACGGAGAGGTGCAGGGTAGCAGGGGATGAATACGTACAAGTGTAATTAGGCTTAATTAGGTTCTGTGGCATGCACACAAGTTAACATTAATTGCTTAATTAATCTGCTAGTTAATAGGCAAGTGATTAACCCATTTTAAATACTTGAAGCTGTGGGCAGCCACAAGTAAAAGGAGGTGGGTTGCTCCTCCTTGCATCGTATCCCAGCTGATACTCACAGGTGTTGCTGCAGCCAAGGAAAGGGCTTGCTTTGCATCCTGAGTGAAACAGGAATGATAGAATCATAGAACTGGAGAGTTAGAAAAGGTTGTTGTTGTTGTTGTTGTTGTTGATTGAGTTTATATACCGCCCTATAACCAGAGGTTTCAGGGCAGTTCACAGAAAAGATCACAACATATATAATCAGAATAAAAACAACAACCCATTAAACACCCCCACTCCAAAGAAAGAGTCACATTTTAAAAGGGAACAGGATGTCATCTAGACCAGGGATGGCCAACACCCAAGAGACTGCGATCTACTTACAGAATTAAAAACTGGCGGTGATCTACCCCTGTTTTTGGGGGGTTCAGGTCAAATTTGTTGGCCTTTTTTGGGAAGGAAAGCCATGTTTTGGGGGGCTCAGGTCAAAGTTGTTCAGCTTTTTTTAGGGAGGAGGAAAGCCCCGATTTTAAGGGTTTTGGGGGGGAAAGGAGGAACAGCCGCTCACCAACAAATCGCTGGGGAAACAAACAGCCTCACTTAGTTAACTCCTTCTTCTGCTCTGCAGATCATGCAACAATGGAGGGCAGGGTCGAGAGGGCGGGGCTGGAATCGATTTTAGCAGTGCTAAGGAAAGGGACCCAACTATCAACCGCAATCTACCAAAACCTCCCGGGGATCTACCAGTAGATCACAATCGACCTGTTGGACATCCTTGATCTAGACAATGCAGGAATCACAGCTGAAGAATCCCGGACAGATGGACAGTCAACCGCTGTTTGGAAACAGCCAAGGAAGGAGAGTCTACCATTTGCTGAATGAGTCCGTTCTGCTTTCGAACAGCTCCTACCATCAGAAAGTTCTTCCTAATGTTTAGTTGGAATCTCCTTTCTTGCCATTTGAATCCATTGGTTTGAGTTCTCCACTCGGGAACAGGAGAAATGAAGCTCGCTCGATCCTCTCTGTGACAGCCCTTCAGATCTTTGAAGGGGGCTGTCATATCTTCTCCCAGAGGGTGTGAGAGGCAGGCAAGTGTGTGGGTATGTGGCCAGCAGCAGATATGGGATGCTTATAGAATCATAGAATCATAGAGTTGGAGGAGACCACAAGGGCCATCTAGTCCAACCCCCTGCCAAGCAGGAAACACCATCAAAGCATTCCTGACAGATGGCTGTCAAGCCTCCGCTTAAAGACCTCCAAAGAAGGAGACTCCACCACACTCCTTGGCAGCAAATTCCACTGTCGAACAGCTCTTACTGTCAGGAAGTTCTTCCTAATGTTTAGGTGGAATCTTCTTTCTTGTAGTTTGAATCCATTGCCCCGTGTCCGCTTCTCTGGAGCAGCAGAAAACAACCTTTCTCCCTCCTCTATATGACATCCTTTTATATATTTGAACATGGCTATCATATCACCCCTTAACCTTCTCTTCTCCAGGCTAAACATACCCAGCTCCCTAAGCCGTTCCTCATAAGGCATCGTTTCCAGGCCTTGGACCATTTTGGTTGCCCTCCTCTGGACACGTTCCAGCTTGTCAGTATCCTTCTTGAACTGTGGTGCCCAGAACTGGACACAGTATTCCAGGTGAGGTCTGACCAGAGCGGAATACAGTGGTACTATTACTTCCCTTGATCTAGATGCTATACTCCTATTGATGCAGCCCAGAATTGCATTGGCTTTTTTAGCTGCTGCATCACACTGTTGACTCATGTCAAGTTTATGGTCTACCAAGACTCCTAGATCCTTTTCACATGTACTGCTCTCAAGCCAGGTGTCACCCATCCTGTATTTGTGCCTTTCATTTTTTTTGCCCAAGTGTAGTACTTTACATTTCTCCCTGTTAAAATTCATCTTGTTTGCTTTGGCCCAGTTCTCTAATCTGTTAAGGTCATTTTGAAGTGTGATCCTGTCCTCTGGGGTATTAGCCACCCCTCCCAATTTGGTGTCATCTGCAAACTTGATCAGGATGCCCTCAAGCCCATCATCCAAGTCATTGATAAAGATGTTGAATAAGACTGGGCCCAAGACAGAACCCTGTGGCACCCCACTAGTCACTTCTCTCCAGGATGAAGAGGAGCCGTTAATGAGTACCCTTTGTGTTCGGTCAGTCAGCCAGTTACAAATCCACTGAATGGTAGCCTTGTCCAGCCCACATTTTACCAGCTTCTTTACAAGAACATCATGGGGCACCTTACTTTATCCATTTATTTATTTCATTAAATTTAGGTACTGCTTCATTGGGAAAAGAAGCAATAACACACACACACACACCCAACAACCTCAAAGCAGTTCGGAATGATGCCGGAGTTGGTGAACTGGATTCTTATCTCCCCCACCACCTAGGACTAAGTTGGACAGGTGCGCAGGGCTGCCTACCTGTCCATCAGGTTACATCACCATAGTGTCAGGTGACCCATTTTTTAAATAGTGCCTTGATCAGATGATCAGTTGATTGTCAGGGTTTCCGTGCACACAGCCAAGCTGTCACAACAAAGACCAATGGAACAACGCAGTTTCATGTTTTCGTGATTTTGTTTCTGCACAAGCCGCAGAGTCTGAGGCAGCTGAAAGGCCAAAGAAAAATCTGAATGAAGCTGAACACTGGAAGATTCAGGGCAGGTGAAATAAAAGGACTTATTCTCACAGCACATAGTTAAACTGTGGGCCTCCCACCCACAGGAGGCAGGGGCCAACCTAGACTAGAGAAAAGACTAGAGAAATTCATGGAGGAGACGGCTATTGATGGTTACTAGCCAGGATGTCTCTGTTTTGGCACAACAGTTGGAGGCAGCAATGCTTCTGAATCCCAGTTGCTGGAAACCACAGGAGAGAGTGTTTTTGTGTTCGGATCCTGCTTGCTGGTTTCTCAATGGGGCATCTGCTCAACCACTATGAGAACAGGACACTGGACTAGATGGGCCACTGGCCTGATCCAGTAGGCTCTTCTAATGTTCTTAAGGCCTGGACCATCCCCCAAAATACCTGCCTCAATGTTCTTTGAAAGGATGGAGCCCCACACCAGCAATTAACTGAGCAGTTACTGCTGATTTGTTCTTGTAGTCAGGGCTGTTGTCCTGATCCAGTTCTAAACCTGCCTTATTCCCCTTTCCTCCCAGAATGTGCAGACACCTGGAAGAAGTCCCCATTGGGTCAATCCATCTGCATGTAGGTGGTTCACACGTTGGTGGACCCATGAACTCATCCTACGGCGAAGCACAAGAATAGCTCTCCGGTCCAAAAGCAGCTTCCCAATAAGAGCTGTCTCAGCCATTTCTTCTTCGCCCAACGAGTGCTCCTGCCTGAGCCAATTTGAATTCAATGGAGGACTTGGGGCTTTCACATTTCAGCCTTGCGCGACGCCAAAATTCAGCTTGCCCCCACCTCTCATCTTCTGTCCTGAGTCATTATTGTGGCGCCCTCTAAGCTCGGCACCCAGTGCAGGAGAACAAGTCACACTTCCCTAAATCTGCCTCTGCCTTTCTCTCTGCCTCCCAGCAGCCCAGAAAACTTCAAGAGGCTGGCAAGGATGAAACAGACCCAGAAGATTGGTGGGCGGGGCAGGAGGCAGAAGTGGGTGGGTTCAAATCCAAAGTGGGTTTCATTCATATGCAGAAATTCCTCTATGGTGTCTTATTATCCTGTATTTTGAAATTGTTTTCAGTTATTATACTGTTTGTATTTTAAGTTGTATTAACAATGGCACTAATGATATGGAACTTGCTGAGATGACCGCGAAACTTCGTGACCAGAAGGATGACGCAGTGGGAGAAGAATGGAAGAAATTTAAAATGTATTTGAAAAAATATAGTAAGATTGAAATTTAGAAAGAACTTGGAAGAAATGTTAGACTGCAGATTTAGAATTATGTTAAGTGTTAATGAAATGTGAAATAATGAATTAAGAAAATAATTTAAGAAATGGATAAGATTTTTTGGAAAATATGGTTGGTACAATGTAAAGAAATTACTAAAGATGAAGGACAATGAACGCAGGAAGGGCAGACGTGAGGAAGTCAAGCAACAATGTTAAGGAAAGAAGCAGTCTTTAACAAATAATTTTTTTGTTTTTTTGTTTTTATATTTTTGTATTTTGTAGTTTGTATAGTTTTTGTATCTGTGGTATGTTTGTGGTTGTTGTATTGGTTTATTTTATGTGTTTTGCTGATGTTTTGAAAAAAGTTAATAAATACATTTAATTTAAAAAAAACAACAATGGCACTAATGATTCCCCCCAAAATAATAGTAAGATGAAATTAGAAATTTGGCAGACCAATACATGTCAATGCTACCAAAGGTGCAGTAGGCTAAAAACACCCTTCTGTGTTGTCCCTAGAGGCAAGCCAGAGGTCTGTTGTGTCATTAGATTGCAAGAAAGGCCCTTCTGGATAAAGGCAGTGGCCCATCAAGTCCAGGACCCTCTTCTCAGAGTGGTCAACCCGATGGGAAACCCACAAGCAGGATTTAAGCACAAAAGTCCTCTCTCTCCCCCATGGTTTCCTGAAACTGGGAATCATGAGCATCCCTGCCTCCCAGTGTCCCTGGTAACAGAGGACCCTTCACAGCATCCTCCTCTCCCCACCATTGATCTCCAGCAACTGCCATTCACAGGCATCCTCCCTAGAGCTCTAATCCCTGCAAAGCACAATTGTTGCTTGTAGTTGCCTCCGGGATCCTATCTTCACCCTGCCCATACAAGCTTAAAAAGCCACTTCGCACCGATGCACGCATAATTTAAATGAGCTACTGGTAAAGAACAAATTGAGCAGCCAGCGGTGTGGTTGGGCATGCTTAGGCTGCAGGAGAGAAGGCGGAGAGGTGTTATGGTAGGGCAAGCTTGTTTTCTGCTGCTCCAGAGGGTAGCAATCGAACCAATGGGTTAAAATGGCAAGGAAGGAGATTTCAACTAAACACCAGGAAGAACTTTCTGAGGGTACAAACCGTTTGACAGTGGAAGGGACTCCCTCGGGAGGTGGTGGACTCTCCTTTGCTGTTGGATGGACACCTGTCAGGGATTCTTTACCTGCAATTCCTGCATTGTATGGGGTTTAACTTATATGCAGAATTCATCATGCGAAAGGCTGGGCTGGATGAATCCCAAACCGGAATTAAGATTGCCGGAAAAAATATCAACAACCTCAGATATGCTGATGATACAACCTTGATGGCAGAAAGTGAGGAGGAATTAAAGAACCTTTTAATGAGGGTGAAAGAGGAGAGCGCAAAATATGGTCTGAAGCTCAACATCAAAAAAACTAAGATCATGGCCACTGGTCCCATCACCTCCTGGCAAATAGAAGGGGAAGAAATGGAGGCAGTGAGAGATTTCACTTTCTTGGGTTCCATGATCACTGCAGATGGTGACAGCAGTCACGAAATTAGAAGACGCCTGCTTCTTGGGAGAAAAGCAATGACAAACCTAGACAGCATCTTAAAAAGCAAAGACATCACCTTGCCGACAAAGGTCCGTATAGTTAAAGCTATGGTTTTCCCAGTAGTAATGTACGGAAGTGAGAGCTGGACCATCAAGAAGGCTGATCGCCGAAGAATTGATGCTTTTGAATTATGGTGCTGGAGGAGACTCTTGAGAGTCCCATGGACTGCAAGAAGATCAAACCTATCCATTCTCAAGGAAATCAGCCCTGAGTGCTCACTGGAAGGACAGATCCTGAAGTTGAGGCTCCAGTACTTTGGCCACCTCATGAGAAGAGAAGACTCCCTGGAAAAGACCCTGATGTTGGGAAAGATGGAGGGCACAAGGAGAAGGGGACGACAGAGGATGAGATGGTTGGACAGTATTCTCGAAGCTACTAACATGAGTTTGGCCAAACTGCGGGAGGCAGTGAAGGATAGGCGTGCCTGGCGTGCTCTGGTCCATGGGGTCACGAAGAGTCGGACACGACTGAACGACTGAACAACAACAACAACATGGGGTTGGACTAGATTACTCAGAAAGTCCTTTCCAACTCCACAATTCTGTGATTCTACAAGGGAGGTTCGGCGGCCCATAAGTCCTTTGCAAAGTGGTTTCTCTCCTTCCAAAACTTCCCTTCATCTCATCCCAGCACATCTTCCACACAGTGGCGGAGGAAGCCTCTCCAGCACCTGGGGTGGGGCGAACCGTCCGGTGGCGCATGCATGGCAACCCGTACCCTCGACCACACTACAGCTGGGGGGGAGGCAGCTGGCCATCTTGTCACACACACCCCAGGGTGGCACCCAGGGCAGACCGCCCCCAGGCCCCCCTTCATGTGCCCCTGCTTCCACAAATGTTCCTGGGAGGCCTGTGTCCTCTGAAGGCATTTGCTTTAAAACCACAAATTCCCCTTTGGTGAAACCTTCCCTTTCTCCTCCATTCCAGCTGCCCACTGGACAAAGGCTATTTTAGAGCAAGCAATTTTGCACTTAAGTCTCTCTCTCTCTCTTTCTCTCTCTCTGTGTGTGTTTATGTGCAAAAAGCTTCCCTGGTGGCAGAGCGCCAGGGATAAATGACGGCTGGCACCAGGACTTGCGAGGTTTTCTCTGCAAACTCAGGAGGGAGGGCTGGAGGTGGGGGCACTAATGCATCAGCAATGTAAACGGAAAGCACTGCCTGCCCCCCCCCCGGCCCTGGTTTCGATTGTCAGTGAGTGAAGGGATAACAGCCATCCCAAGATCCCAGGGAAAACAGAGGACACCACCAGGCTCCTAATCAGCCGCATCCCCATTAGCTTGTATTCAATTAGCCGCTGCCTGTAACGAGATTTGCTCAAGGAGGCGATAGGGGGATTAGAGGCTGCGCTGCCTCCATTCCACTTTGCACAAATGGGCGATTCTGGGCCCCTGAGGATCCCAGGATAAGAAAGGGAGTAAGCATGTCCTCGGTGTGGATTTGGGGCAGGTGTGGTGTGCACAATGCTTCCTTCAAACCAGATTGTGGGGGACGATCTCCCAGTGGATTCTCCTGCGTGGGCAGCGGCGTTGCTTTGCCCAGATTGTATCAGGATTGTGCAGGAAAGGCTTGGGAAATCGCACGTTGCACAGGTCCAGTCTAGGGATGTTCGGAATCACAGAATCATAGAATCGTGAGATTGCAGCAATCTCAGCTGAAGAAACCCTGATTGGTGGCCCATCCAACCTCTGCTTAAAAACCTCCGAAGAAGGAGAGTCCACCACTTTCCAAGAAAGTCCGTTCCACTGTTGAACAACTCTGTTATGTACTGAGTTGAATAGGATCCAAAATGCACCAGTCTGATTGGTCTTAGAACAATAGGATTGAGATTGCAGCAGTCTGACTGGTCCCAGAACAATAGGATTGAGATTGCAGCAGTCTGATTGGTCCCAGAACAATAGGATTGAGATTGCAGCAGTCTGATTGGTCCGCAGGAGCCACCCAATCCAGCTCCAGGTGGAAGTGAATCCACATTCTGATTGGCATACAGGAGTATCCCGGAATTAGCCAATCATGTGTTGCCCATTGTGTAAATAGTGTATATAAAGCAAACGTTTTGGGGGAACTGCATTCCTCACTACTATGAGCTGAATAAAGAGCATGAAAGTCACACTGGACTCTGAGTATATTTCAAACTCTTACCATAAGGAGATATCCGTGATATTAATCATTTCATAAACTTCTGTCATGGCACCTCTTATTCACCTTTTCTCAGAGGAGAGCTCCAAACCAATATCCATCGTGCAAACTCCCAGGGCTGGGGCTTCTGGAGCGGGTGAGATTCTGTTGCCAAGGCCCAATCCTAGGTATCTGATGGCCCAGGAAGTCTCTCAGGCTAGATCAGGGGTTGGCAAACTACATCCTGGGGGCCAGATGTGGCCCACCAGACAAGGCCAGAGCACGGAAGTCAAAATGGGACACCTGGGATTGGGATCAGAAGCCAGGGAGATTTCCGTCACTCCAGGATGTACCATTCAAAACAGGATCTCCTTGATGGCTTTCTTGGCCTCCTCGGTCAGAGACAGCAATGCTTCTGGCTATCAGTTGCTGGAACGCGCAGGGAGAGTTGCTCTCCGGCTCAAATCCTGCTTTTGTGTTTCCCATCTCCCTGGCCACTATGAGAACAGGAGGCTGGACTAGCTGAGACCCCCTTGGCCTGATCCAGCAGGCTCTCCTTATGTTCTTCTTTATTGTGGCACTTGAAAAAAAAAAATGCTAGTGTGCCCCTCCAGAAGGCAATAATGCAGTCACACTGGGGAAGCGTCACAGAACAACTAATAAGGAGGAATGATATGTGGGCAGTCCGGTACAAAGACGCCACTAAGGCACTGCTGTTGCATCCATGCAACTCTACAGAATACACCTGCAAAAAAACAACAACACATCAGTCTGAAGGGGCTCCCGAGACAACGGCCAGGCTTTGTCTTCCAAAGAGGATTTCAAAAGCTCCTAATTATCTGCCACAGGCGCTTTGTTCTCTCTTTCATTTTTCTAGCCTCTGATTAAGCCCTCCGTGTGTAAACAAATTGGACTGGGCTTCCTGGAGCAGAGAGAAAGCCATCTCGGGCAGCAATCTGTCTCCCGACAGAAGGGATCCAGATGCCCCCAAGAGCCTCCAAACTATGGCTGCCCATTATTGCATCTCCACAGCAACCAGCACTTGCAGGTTATGCTACCTCTTTACAGGAAGCCTGCATTTAGTCATAATAGAATTGTAGAGTTGGAAGGGACCCCAAGGGTCATCTAGTCCAACCCCCTGCATTGCAGGAATCTCTGATAAAGCATCCATGACAGATGGATGTATTTTTAATCTTTGTCGGAAGCCACCCAGAGTGGCTGGGGAAACCCAGCCAGATGGGCTGGGTACAAATAATATATTATTGTTATTAATTATTATTTATTGCCGTCCAACCTCAGCTTTAAAACCTGCAAGGAAAGACAGTACACAACCTTCCAAGGGAGACCATTCCATTGTTGAACAGCTCTTACCATCAAAAAGTTCTTCCTGATGTTTAGTCGGAATCTCTTTTCTGGTACCTTGATTCAGCTCCTACCCTCCTGGGCAGGAGAAAACAATTTTGCTCCACCTTCCATGTGGCAACATGGCAGCCCTGTAGATCTCTGAAGATAGCTATCCTATCACCTCTCAGTCTCCTATTATCCGGGCTAAAAGTACCCAACTCCCTCAACCGTTTTAGGTCATTTCTACCCTTCGTGAATTTGCTTAATCCCATAAGAAGATGTGCTTCTCCAAATTTCTCCTGCAAAAAGTCTAGGCCAGCCTCCTGCTAACACTCCAGATATTTTGGGCTGTGGTTCCCCTCACCCTCAGCTATCACTGGGCCACCGGTTCCTCAGCCGTGGTCAAGAAGAGACCTGCACTCTCAAGAGCAGAACACACAGTTTTTGACCCTAGCATCCTTTTTAAAGTCCTCTGCATTTGATAACCATCCTGACACAAGCAAGCAATGGACAGTTCCCTGCCTCCTTGCAAATTCAGGATGACCTGATCATGGAAGCAATTGCTAAATCGCTTCTCACACGGTGCGTTTCCGTCATGGATGCAAACACTGGTAATTCGTTGCTGCTTCAACATTTCGGGAAATGTTCAGTGAAAGAGTTCTCTCCTTCAGCGGCAGCAGTGATAGGCCATGTTCAAATATATAAAAGGATGTCATATAGAGGAGGGAGAATGGTTGTTTTCTGCTGCTCCAGAGAAGCGGACACGGAGCAATGGATTCAAACTACAAGAAAGAAGATTCCACCTAAACATTAGGAAGAACTTCCTGACAGTAAGAGCTGTTGGACAGTGGAATTTGCTGCCAAGGAGTGTGGTGGAGTCTCCTTCTTTGGAGGTCTTTAAGCAGAGGCTTGACAGCCATCTGTCAGGAATGCTTTGATGGTGTTTCCTGCTTGGCAGGGGGTTGGACTGGATGGCCCTTGTGGTCTCTTCCAACTCTAGGATTCTATGATTCTATGAGTGACTTCAAGAGTCAGATAATTTTTTTTCTCTATGGCACATAGGTGCCAACTCCAGCGGGCCATGGGTGCTTGGGTACTCACAATAATATAATTGTGAGGGCTGGGAACCACAAAGTCAATGAAAAAAGCCGGCAGGTGGCAGGCAGTGCTGCCTCCAAGAGAGAAGGAGTTCAGCACTGCCCTCTGCAGCCAGCAAGCAAGGTGCCCTCTTCCTTTTCCATGGGGTGGGGCTCGGACACAGAGGCAGAGTCTCTCTGCCTCCAAGTCCAAGCCCCTCCCCATGGAAAAGAGTGCCTCTCTGCCTGCAGATAGGAGGAGGAAGAGGATTTGCCACCGCCGGCCACCACAATGCAGACATGTGACGTCACGTGCACACGTGTGTGTTACGTCACACATCTCTATTGCGATGGCGGGCACCCACAATCCTGAGAACGAGAAGCTACCCCTGCTACAGCGGCACTGTGGTCGGAAAGGAGAAGAGACAGAGTCCCTTCAAATCAAAGTGACTTTTGCTCAAATTTGGTGCAAATTAATCCACTAAGCTCACATTTTAATCAGGGCCCCAAACATCAGCTTCAATTACTGTCGTTTCATTAGTTCGGCCTAAAATGAACTGGTTGAACTAATTGGCACTGAAGTCTGGCTTTAATGAAATTGTGAACAAAGCAAATGAATTAGAGCCGAGCTTCTCACCCAAGTTTCCGAGAGAAGGGAAAGAAAACTTGACAAGGAGCCATTTCTAACATAAGAACATAAGGAGAGCCCGCTGGATCCGGCCAGGGGCTCATCTAGTCCAGCATCCTGTTCTCAAAGTGGCCGACCTGATGTTCATTATGGGAAATGCACAAACAGGATCCAAGTGCAAGGGCAACTCTCCCCTCCTGTGGTTTCCAGCAGCTGGTATTCAGAAGCATTGCTGCTTCCAACTGCAGAGGCAGAGCAGAGCCATCCTGGCTGTTGTTGTTTAGTCGTTCAGTCGTGTCCGACTCTTCGTGACCCCATGGACCAGAGCACGACTGTCTTCCACTGCCTCCCGCAGTTTGGTCAAACTCATGCTAGTCGCTTCGAGAACACTGTCCAACCATCTCGTCCTCTGTCGTCCCCTTCTCCTTGTGCCCTCAACATCAGGGTCTTTTCCAGGGAGTCTTCTCTTCTCATGAGGTGGCCAAAGTACTGGAGCCTCAGCTTCAGGATCTGTCCTTCCAGTGAGCACTCAGGGCTGATTTCCTTCAGAATGGATAGGTTTGATCTTCTTGCAGTCCATGGGACTCTCAAGAGTCTCCTCCAGCACCATAATTCAAAAGCATCAATTCTTCGGCGATCAGCCTTCTTGATGGTCCAGCTCTCACTTCCGTACATTACTACTGGGAAAACCATAGCTTTAACTATACGGACCTTTGTCGGCAAGGTGATGTCTCTGCTTTTTAAGATGCTGTCTAGGTTTGTCATTGCTTTTCTCCCAAGAAGCAGGCGTCTTTTAATTTTGTGACTGCTGTCACCATCTGCAGTGATCATGGAGCCCAAGAAAGTAAAATCTCTCACTGCCTGGCTAGTAGCCATCAATAGTCCTCTCCTCCTCCATGAATTTGCCCAAACCTCTTTTAAGTCAACTAGGTTAGCATGCCTCCTTTCCATAGTTAAATTCACACAATTACCAAAGCAGTAGTAATAAGGAACAAATTTAAACTAATAATAATAATAATAATAATAATAATAATAATAATAATAATATATTTATACCCCGCCATCTGGCTGGGGAAACCCAGCCACTCTGGGCGGCTCCCAACAGAATTAAAAGCACAATAAAACATCAAACATTAAAAGCTTCCCTAAACAGAGCTGCCTTGAGATGTCTTCTAAAAGTCAGATAGTTGTTTATTTCCTTTGACATCTTCATAGCTGTCAACTTTCCCTTTTTTTGCAGGAAATTCCCTTATACCAGCACCGTTTCCCACTGCAAAAAAAGGGAAGGTCGACAGCTATGCGATCAGATGGGAGGGTGTTTCACAGGGTGGGCGCCACCACCGAAAAGGCCCTCTGGCTGGTTCCCTGTAACCTCACTTCTCTCAGGCAGGGAACCGCCAGAAGGTCCTCGGAGCTGGACTTCAGTGTCCAGGCTGAACGATGGGGGTGGAGATGCTCCTTCAGGTATGCTTGGCAAAGGCCGTTTAGGGCTTTAAGGGTCAGCACCAACACTTTGAATTGTGCTCAGAAATGTACTGGGAACCAATATACCAGTCTTTCAGGACCAGTGTTATATGGTCTCAACGGCCACTCCCAGTCACCAGTCTGGCTGTCACATTTTGGATTAATTGTAGTTTGCGGGTCACCTTCACAGGTAGCCCCACGTAGAGCACATTGTACACAGCAAAATTAAGCTATCCCCACATGTCATAAAAAGATCTAAAAAATAATATACAAAAAATTAATACCAATAACACCAAAATCAACATCTCCAAAATGTCTCCCAAAGGTCCGAGGCTCAATCCCCAATGCCATTTCCAAGTAGAAAAATCTTAGAATTGTAGAGTCGGAAGGGACAATGAGAATCTTTTTGCCCAATGTGAGGCTCGAACCCACGACTCTGAGTTTAAGAGCCTAAGTCTCATGCTCTCCCCACTAAGCTATCTTGCAGGCTCCTCTGCCTGAAACCGTGGAGGAGCCTCTGCTGTTTGGTCCAGACTGTATTGCAGGGGTTGGCAAGGTTTATTGCGCCTGCACAGAAGCGTTATTCGGCATCTGGACATGCGCAAATGCGGTTTCTGGTATCTGCACGTGCGCAGATGCCATTTTCGGCACCACTCGGCGAGTCCCTGCGCCATGCTGCGCTGGTGCGGGGGACTTGCTGAGCAGGCGGCTCGGTTTGCGGGCTGCTCGTGGGCCGGTAAAATGGTCTTTGTGGGCCGCATCCAGCCCATGGGCCGGAGGTTGCCGACCTCTGCCGTATTGCGTTAGATGGGGAAAGGGTCTTACTCAGATGAAGGCAATTTCCTACGTTCCTATATCAAGCCAAGACCTGGCAGAGAATAACCAGGCTGGCCTTGCTCCCATTCCACCTTCCCTGCAAACCATATGTTCAGGTGGAGCCTTCAGGGGGGTGGTAGACTGGAGCAGATTTTTGCAGCCTGCAGGAGGCGGCAGGAGGAGCTTGGAGGTCAAACAAAGGCACCACATTTTCTCTGCAGCTGGTGGGAGCACTGGAGCCCTTGTGCCTTGCTGAAAAGATCCCTGGGGCAATCTGGCTGGCCATCGTGGGAAGCAGGAGGCTGGATTACGTTGACCACTTGGCCCTGGACCACTTGGCCCCAATCCAGCAGGAATTACCGGTAACCATCTTGTTGCATTTATCAGGAGGATGGGGGA
This sequence comes from Lacerta viridis, assembly GCA_900245905.1. Classification (NCBI taxonomy): domain Eukaryota; kingdom Metazoa; phylum Chordata; class Lepidosauria; order Squamata; family Lacertidae; genus Lacerta; species Lacerta viridis. The sequence continues at coordinate 136,902 of OFHU01004576.1, forward strand.
AATGTGTTGTGGTCGTTATCCTTTTGCACACTTTCAATACATGCGCTCATCTCGCTCTATAGGCCGAGGGAGCCGGCGTTTGTCCGCAGACAGCTTCCGGGTCATGTGGCCAGCATGACAAAGCCGCTTCTGGTGAACCAGAGCAGCGCACGGAAACGCCGTTTACCTTCCCGCTGGAGCGGTCCCTATTTATCTACTTGCACTTTGACGTGCTTTCGAACTGCTAGGTGGGCAGGAGCTGGGACCGAGCAACGGGAGCTCACCCCGTGGCAGGGATTCGAACTGCCAACCTTCTGATCAGCAAGCCCTAGGCTCTGCGGTTTAACCCACAGCGCCACCTGGGTCCCTAGACATTATAGTATCTGTTAGCAGCTCTGATTAGACCAGTCTGCTGCCATCCTCCGTTAATGCAGAAGAGAGACATTGTCTTGCAGTGCAGTTGACACAGAAGGAAATGCCATGAAGCTCAGTGGGGCTCATTCCAAGTTTTGTGGCCACAAAATTGCAGTCTAGGGGTTGCATGCAGCTAAAAAAAATTGTGTGCAGAAAGACTTCGGACAGAAAAATGGAGGTTTCCGTCCCTCCAACACCCCCCAACCTGCTGTTATACATTGGGGGGACCCCTAAACCCTATAAATTAATAAATGGTGGGATTTTTTTATTATTTGGGATGTGAAGGGGGAAAGGCAAGCTGCAGAGGAATTCCTGAGCTAGCCTATGCAAAAAAAACCCGACCTGGCCAAACTAGGGCCATTAAGAAACAATAGATTGCCATTGAGGCCATTGGCAATGCTAGAGAACTGTCCTTCCCTCCTTGCCCTGAGGTGTGAACAGAGATGGGGGGGGGCTTGGAAGGTTGCCAGGGTAACTGGGTGCGAGGTGACAGGAAAATAAAGTTTTTAGCAGAGTGTTCTGGGAAGAAGGAAGAAGAAACTGGGCTCCATCTTGGGCAGGCTGGCTGAGGGCTGGGTGGCTGGGAGAGATGCCGGACTCCATGGCTGCACTACTGTGGGGTCCAAACCCCTCTTGAAATGACCATGCTGTAAGATCTGGACTCCCTCCATGCAGGTTGAAGGTGTAAATAGGTGAATAAACCATATTTCATAAAGCTATGGCAGTCTCTGCCATGTCTCAATTCTACAAAGGAACACAGACCTAGGGTGAGAGCCCGGAACCCCATGGGCTGTTGCCACCACTCGGCAGAGGGGGGGGAGGCACCCAACTTTTGTAACACTACTTCGGGGGGAACCCCAGAGTGGATTTTGAGGTCATGCATGAGGAGGGAGGGAAGAAAGTTTCCATTGTGCTCACAGAAATTACACACACACAATTAGTTAGTTAGATATAACCCCCAATGTGCAGGAGGTGCAAGAGATTTTCTGTGGGTGCGATGTGTCCATGGTTCACCTTTCATCATCACAGTTTACAGCCAAGTTCGTCAAACCAGCACAGTGGTTCACTTTCTTCTTTAAGAGCAAATAGCAGCATCGAGCCCTTGAGTGGCAGCTCTTTCCGGCAGAGTTTCGGGAGGTGAAAAAACAACTTAATCCACGGCTGGCTCGAGTCCAGCTTCTCAAGGACTGAAGGGACTGTTCATCTATAGATTAGCTTTCTGCAAAGGTGATTGTGTTCACCCAGGACGAGATGCAACTGCATTTAGCAAAACAATGCTGGCCGGATGCCTCTCTGGCTTCAAGCCACGGACCCGAGTTGGGTCTTTAAGATAAAGAGCATTAAGAGTATACAGCAAATTGCCATCTGGCTACACGACACAAGGCCAGAGAGGAGGATCCAACCAGCAGAGCCTGGCAGACGAGTCCATCAGTCCATGCCATGCACGGAGCCCATGTTCAAATATATAAAAGGATATCATATAGAGGAGGGAGAAAGGTTGTTTTCTGCTGCTCCAGAGAAGCGGACACAGAGCAATGGATTCAAACTACAAGAAAGAAGATTCCACCTAAACATTAGGAAGAACTTCCTGACAGTAAGAGCTGTTGGACAGTGGAATTTGCTGCCAAGGAGTGTGGTGGAGTCTCCTTCTTTGGAGGTCTTGAAGCGGAGGCTTGACAGCCATCTGTCAGGAATGCTTTGATGGTGTTTCCTGCTTGGCAGGGGTTGGACTGGATGGCCCTTGGGGTCTCTTCCAACTCTAGGATTCTATGATTCTATGAAATGAAATGGTAGACTCATAGAGTTGGAAGGCACCCCAAGAGTCATGAAGAATCACAGCTAAAGAATCTCCGACAGATGGCCATCCAAACTCTGCTTAGAAACCTCCAAGAAAGGAAAGTCCACCCAGTGGCGAACGGAGCCGCTTGGCTGCCCAGAGCAGCAAACGTGGAGGCACCCCCCGGGGTGTCGCTCTGCAGCGCACATGCACCGTGCGTCGTGACATCACGGCGCACGCGTCAGGATGAACGGCGCATGTGTGGGATGCCGCACATGTGCAGTCCGTCTGTGCTGGCGCTGCTGCTCCCGCAGCAACCTTATGAGCCGCAGAGTGAGGCTTTTTTACCGGGTGGTGGGGCTCAGTGTGGGAGTCGCGGGGGGGTGAGTGTCACCCCCCTCCAGGATGGAAACCGGGGAAGTCCGCCCCCCAACGCCCCCACCCTTGCTCCACCCCTGAGTCCACCACCTTCTGAGGGAGTCAGAATCTCCTTTCTTGTCTTTTGAATCCATTGGTTTAGGTCCTCCCCCTCTGAAACAGCAGAATGCGAGCTTGCGCCATTCTTCCATGTGGCAGATATTTGAATATGGCTCTCATATCACTTCTCATTCTGCTCTGCTTCAGGCTGAATAAGCCCAACTCCCTCAACAAGGCTTGGTTTTGAGACCCTTGATCGTCTTGGTTGCCCGGTATACAGTATACCCAATTGGGCACTGCGTGTGCAGGATAGTTTCTCCTTCAAATCCCCAAAATTTCAGAAGCCCACCTCACAGCAACTTGGAGCAGGTCTTTCAGCATGGCTACCCCTGTTCTGTGGAACAGCACCCCTGACACAACAGGTGCCAACTCTCTGCAGTTTCCAGAAACAATTGAAGCCATTTTTTTCTTTTGACACACTTTTTCACCTGGGTGAACAAAGGTATCTGCTTTGGGTGTGCTTTCTGCATTGTTTTTGAACCTATCTCTACCTATTTCTGTACTGTTTTTAAAAAAATCATTCTGACTGTTTTTATTGTTGTTGTTGTTGTTCAGTCGTGTCCGACTCTTCGTGACCCCATGGACCAGAGCACGCCAGGCACGCCTATCCTTCACTGCCTCTCGCAGTTTGGCCAAACTCATGTTAGTAGCTTCGAGAACACTGTCCAACCATCTCATCCTCTGTCGTCCCCTTCTCCTTGTGCCCTCCATCTTTCCCAACATCAGGGTCTTTTCCAGGGAGTCTTCTCTTCTCATGAGGTGGCCAAAGTATTGGAGCCTCAGCTTCAGGATCTGTCCTTCCAGTGAGCACTCAGGGCTGATTTCTTAAGAATGGATAGGTTTGATCTTCTTGCAGTCCATGGGACTCTCAAGAGTCTCCTCCAGCACCATAATGTATAAAAGGCTATTGTTGCTGGTGAGCAGGTGAGCACATTTGTGGATTCTTGGGTGTGGCGATCCAGCGAAACTTATCTCCTACCCCATATCCCCAAGTTAATCTGTCCTTTACTTGGGGTGTGTTCGGGCAGAGAAACCCCAGTCCCCTAGACCTGCACACACGGGGAGGGAGTCAAACTTCTCTGCCTCTGAGACCAAGCAGAAATCTTTTCTCTGTGTGCCTTTTCCCATCTGTGGAGAGTCTGTCTGACTGCACTGTTGGGAAATGGGGAAAGGTACATTTGCGAAGCCTGTTTGTTTCATCTGGAGGGTTTCAAAAGCTCGTCAGGCAATGAGCCCCATTCATCACGGGCCTGACAGGAAGATATATTTTCATTAGTAGAATCTGTAATGAACATATGGCATTAGGATTTCGATCTTCCCTTCCGCAGATAATTACTGATTTGGAGGGCGGGTGGTGGGGGGGGCGGGGAAGGAAAGGAACCGGCATACATATGGAGTTTTCCTGGGCTCGGTGCCGATATATGTAGGATAAATATCTCCAAATTAGCCCTGGAATGCTTTGCTAACATGGCAATTGGGAAGGGATGTGCAAGGAAATGCATTGTGTGGATTTGTGTCCCGTTTCCCCCCCCCCCCCGCCCGCCTCCCATGCTTTGATCACCCTGGGTATTCTTAATGCTTTCAGATGCAGAACTTTAAATGACTTCGCACACTTCCGAAGACTGGGAGACTTTCTCATGCATCGCTTTTGGGCCTCACTCAGCGCCATTTATTTATGCGGAGTGTCTGCTTATGGTCTGTGCCAAGAGGAAATGGGAGAGAGGCATTTGTCATGCAAGTTAGCACATTGGGCAATCAACCGCATTCCTCAGAAAGTGACTAGCCTCATTCCCATGTTCTCCCTCCACTGTCAGAGGATGCAGGATGGCTCTGCATGCCAGTTGCTGGGGACCACAAGGTGCGGGGGGGGGAGGAGCAACTTTGCATTCAGATCCTGTTTCCCAGCTTCCCAAAAACATCTGCTGGCCACTCTGAGAACAGGATGCTAGTGTGCCCTTGGCCTGGTCCAGCAGAGCTCTTTTATGAGGAAGTCAGAAGCATGAAGTGGGCAATGACAGCGGCAATTAGATACCAGCATCTTAAAAAGCTATGGTTTTCCCAGTAGTAATGTATGGAAGTGAGAGCTGGACCATAAAGAAGACTGATCGCCGAAGAATTGATGCTTTTGAATTATGGTGCTGGAGGAGACTCTTGAGAGTCCCATGGACTGCAAGAAGATCAAACTTATCCATCCTTAAAGAAATCAGCCCTGAGTGCTCACTGGAAGGACAGATCCTGAAGCTGAGGCTCCAAGACTTTGGCCACCTCATGAGAAGAGAAGACTCCCTGGAAAAGACCCTGATGTTGGGAAAGATGGAGGGCACAAGGAGAAGGGGACGACAGAGGATGAGATGGTTGGACAGTGTTCTCGAAGCTACTAACATGAGTTTGGCCAAACTGCGAGAGGCAGTGAAAGATAGGCGTGCCTGGCGTGCTCTGGTCCATGGGGTCACGAAGAGTCGGACACGACTGAACGACTGAACAACAACAATTAGATACCAATCAAATGGGAAATTAAGGAAAGAATGGGAATGTGTGGAAGAATAGCTGACAAAACATTGTTCCAAAACAAGCTTATTGATATGCATTGACTGAAGTTCGGAAGGTTAAGGTTAAAAGCTGAAAAGGGATTAAAGGGGAATATGCAAATAACTTATATGCAAATATAAAAGGCATGAAAAGCAATGAAAAGCAATGGAAGCTGAGCATGAGTGGAGGGAAGTCACAATGGCACAAATATGGAAAATATATATGGATATATATGTATCGTATATATTGCAAAGAATGATTAAATGTGTAATTGAATGTAACATTGCAAAAAAAAACAAAGGAAAGAAGGAAAGAAGGAAAGAAGGAAAGAAGGAAAGAAAGAAAGAAAGAAAGAAAGAAAGAAAGAAAGAAAGAAAGAAAGATGACATGGGAAATTATCAGCCACTAACCAAAATAAACCTCTGATATATTTTTTTCTAACACACCCAATATGAACTTGACTACCTCTCCTTTTACACTGTCCTCATTTTTATCCAAGTTCAAATATTATAAGCCATCGAAAGCACATTAATTACTTTCTACAGATGCATTTCTTCTGCCTTTGGAGTCTGCCAGCAGAAGTATAAACAATGGAGGAGCTCCAGGAACCAAGATTCATAGATTTTGAAGAAGGGAAAGGATCACTGGTTTCAACCCACTTAACTCCAGCCAATTTAATTTCCTCTAGGAACTATTCAATCAAACCTATGAAATTGCATTTGGCCCCCTGGACGAAAGGACTGGGAGTCTTGTTTGGAGGCAAGATGCGTAGGACCCGGAATTCAAGTGACTTGGGAAAGATTGTGTGCGAAGGCAGCATCCAAACAGAGCATAAAAGCTGCAATCCTATTCCCCGCTTACTTCCGAGTAAACCCAATGGCACACAGGAGAAGAGATGTCAAAGTCGACATGCCTGGGATCACTCCTTCCAATTATCATTTGCAGTCACTTTTGTAAAGCTGTAGAAGAAACCAGATGCTCCCATGTGGCGGAGGTTGGAAGTGTGCAGCATTATTGCAAGAAACGCATGATGCGTTGCCACAAAGGAGCCTGGTTTGGATGTCAGGGAGAGCTTCAAATTCTGCTTCACCATAGGTCTTGTACTAAGTTCACCAGCTGCTTGGGACCCTGGAGCCTCCTGCACAGAACCCGTTCCACCCCAAGCACAGGGGCACTGGGAGTTGTGGGGTCAGGAAAAGGGAGTCAGACTTGGACCGGTCTCTGTCTTTGGGTGTGAAGATGGAACACACCCTCCAAGTGTCCCGGTTTTCCAGGGACAGTCCCAGAACTACAAAAGCCATCCCGATTTCTGAGTTAATCCCCAAATGACCCAGTTATCCTTTTTCCTCCCCTCCACATCTTGGAGAACAATTTAAAGTGGTGTGTGTGTGTGTCTGTGTGTGTGTGTGTGTGTGCAAAAACCCGGTCAAGTTGACACTGAAACTAAACTACCTGCACCAAACGAGGATCGTGTGCGAGTGAAGGAAATGGTGGAGTGGGCGTTTCAACCTCTTCCTATAATTTCAAAGGAAAATGTCACCAATCCACTTTAAATTCTTTCATTGCAATGCTTCAGCAGCCAGCCAATTTTTAGGAAACACATGGAGTGTTTATTCCTTTATTGTAAATTGAGCCTTACTCGGTCTACTCAGAAGTAAGTCCCACTTTATTCAATGCAGCTTACTCCCTGGTAACTGAGTAGTTATCTGAGCAGCCTTAACTGCAATCCTAAACATTTCACTCAGACATAAGTGCCACTGAGTTTAATAGGATTTTCTCTCTGGTACATTCCTGATCATTCTCACAGTTCCTATTATTATTATTATTATTATTTTTATTATTATTATTATTATTTGCCTTTTTCCCCTGACAGGGACTCAAGGCAACTTACGGCTAAAAAATAATAATTTCATCCCTTCTTCTTCTGCGTGCACACTGTACTGTGTATCTGAAGAAGTGTGCATGCACACAAAAGCTCATACCAAGAACAAACTTAGTTGGTCTCTAAGGTGCTACTGGAAGGAATTTTTTAATTTTGTTTCGACTACAGCAGACCAACACGGCTACCTACCTGTAACTGAAGCTAACCAAGCTATAGCTTAGGGCCCCACTCTCTTGGGGGCCCCCAAAAAATTAAAGGGGGAAAAACTGGATGTACATTTCCAAAATATAAGATAAAAAACAAATAAAATAAAACCTACATACAGCAACAGTGTTTTGTGTTGTGTAGGCTCCTATGATGTAAGTAATGGACCCCGCCTGCTAGCCTGCTCCCTAAAATATCCCTGGTTTGCTCATTTCTATATCAATTACTTGGATAACATACATATTTTGTTATGTGCAAAAGGCTTTAGATACCTATTAGGTCCATAAATTACCATATAGCATATATTCAACACAAAAAAACAGCGACAATTTGTTGTAGACAAAGGACAGCTGGACCTATAAAGGGCCCCGTTACCTTCAGTAGCTTAGGGCAGGGGTCCCCAAACTAAAGCCCAGGGGCCGGATGCGGCCCAATCACCTTCTCAATCTGGCCCACGGACGGTCTGGGAATCAGCCTGTTTTTATATGAGTAGAATGTGTCCTTTTCTTTAAAATGCATCTCTGGGTTATTTGTGGGGCCTGCCTGGTGTTTTTACATGAGTAGAATGTGTCCTTTTATTTAAAACTAGTGGTTTAAACCCGTTAAAATAACGGGCGCTAGAACATTTCTGACACAAAACCCAAAGTCCTGAAGTGCAGGGAGCAGGGCAAACCATGCGCTCCCTACACGGCATTAAGATTCCTGAGGGAGAAATGACGGCGTGTTTCCTTTTATTGTTCCTGTCCTAAACATACTTACTGCACGAAGGTAGAACAGGTTTCCTTCCGGATGTGTGGGGCTCCCAGCCCCTTTCGGAGTGTGGGGCGATGGGTGGGGAAGCGAGGGGGGTGAGGCGGCGGCGGCGGCATCATCTCCCGGGAGGCTTCGCCCCCCCCCCCGGTTCTCCTCCTCCTTCTGCCCAGCGGCGAGAGTGGCAGCGTGTCCTCCCTTCTCGGCCGCCCTTCAGCCTCTGGTGCGCCAGCGTTCCATTTCAACCGCCGCTTCAACTGCCGTATCTCTGCTCCAATCCCTGTGTCCGTGGGGCACATGCTCAGTAGCGCAAACCCAGAGACACACGGACTGGATGCAGAGACACTTGCGTTTTATATATATAGATGCATCTCTGGGTTATTTGTGGGGCCTGCCTGGTGTTTTTACATGAGTAGAATGTGTGCTTTTATTTAAAATGCATCTCTGGGTTATTTGTGGGGCATAGGAATTCGTTCATATTTTTTTTCAAAATATAGTCCGGCCCCCCACAAGGTCTGAGGGACAGTGGACCGGCCCCCTGCTGAAAAAGGTTTGCTGACCCCTGGCTTAGGGCCTCATCAAACCTAAATCTGGCCCTGAACAGCTGCATATTCCTGCATTGCAGGGGGTTGGACTAGATGATCCTCAGGGTCCCTTCCAACTCTGTGATTCTTTTATTTATTTATTTTGTAAACTTTACTCTTCAGGAAGCTGCTCCAGCCCCTTGATCATTTTGGTTGCCCTTTTCCAGTGGAAAGGCAGGCTTCCGCTAGCACATTTCGGTCTTCTGTGGCACTTGGTTGAAATTAGAGATAGCTTTGTGATTTTGTCGGCTACCACTGCCGTGAGGGGTGGGGAGATTGCTCCCCCCGAAATCCAAATTGGGGTCCTAAAGGGAAGTTAGAGCCGAATACAAAAGGAAAATAATCCATAGATTGCTGAGCCTGGCCCTGAGTGCTGACCCGAAGGCTACACTTTGCCGAGGCAAAAATGAAAACAGTGTCAAATAAAATCAATCCAAAATAATACACTTGGAATAGTTTAAAATAACCTGCCAGGGAGGCTGCAATTGGAGGCTGCAGAAAGCCGCGGCATAATCGAAACCTCAGCAGTCATAATAATAAATCAGTCAATAGCGAGGGGAAGTTTTTCACTGCAAAAAAATGCTTTTGCCTGCTGGGGAACATTTGAGAGAGAGGATGCCAGGCAGGGTAGCCTGAGAAAGGAGTTCTAGAGGAGAGTCGCACTGTGAGAAGGACCAGTTTCATTTCATTATGGAAGCTGCAATTCTGTGGGGTCTTTCAATATAACACACACACCGTGGACGTCAGGGGGGGGCAGCCAATTTGGGCCTGTGGGTGCATAGCATGTTTTTGCGTAACAGTTGTTGGCACAATCTCCTCTCATCGCTCTCCCCAACCCCTCAAAGACGGAAAGAGAAGCTGTGCTTCTCCTAGAGATGTGGGTAAAATTCAGATCCTGTAAAACTAAGCCTGGTGCTATATACATAAGGGACGTGGGTGGCACTGTGGGTTAAACCACAGAGCCTCTTGGGCTTGCCGATCAGAAGGTCAGCAGTTCGAATCCCCGCAATGACGGGGTGAGCTCCCGTTGCTCGGTCCCAGCTCCTGCCAACCTAGCAGTTCAAAAGCACGTCAAAGTGCAAGTAGATAAATAGGTACCGCTCGGCGGGAAGGTAAACGGCGTTTCTGTGCACTGCTCTGGTTCGCCAGAAACGGCTTAGTCATGCTGGCCACATGACCTAGAATCATAGAATCATAGAGTTGGAAGAGACCCCAAGGGCCATCCAGTCCAACCCCCTGCCAAGCAGGAAACACCATCAAAGCATTCCTGACAGATGGCTGTCAAGCCTCCGCTTAAAGACCTCCAAAGAAGGAGACTCCACCACACTCCTTGGCAGCAAATTCCACTGTCCAACAGCTCTTACTGTCAGGAAGTTCTTCCTAATGTTTAGGTGGAATCTTCTTTCTTGTAGTTTGAATCCATTGCTCCGTGTCCGCTTCAGCTGAGGAAGTCAGATGCAATGGCTGTCTAATAATAATAATAATAATAATAATAATAATAAATTTTATTTATACCCCGCCCTTCCCCGCCAAACCGGGCTCAGGGCGGCTAACACCAATAAAATCACAACAAAAACATAAAACAATTCATTAAAATACAGATTAAAATACAATTTAAAATTTAATCTAGACTGCAGCCTCATTTTTAAGTAGCCCACCAACCACACCAAAAGAATGAAACATCAGGGTTAAACTGAAACCAACCCAAAGGCCAGGTGGAACAGCTCCGTCTTGCAGGCCCTGCGGAAAGATGCCAAATCCCGCAGGGCCCTGGTCTCTTGTGACAGACTGTTCCACCAAGTCGGGGCCAGTACTGAGAAGGCCCTGGCCCTAGTTGAAGCCAACCTAGCATCCTTGTGGCTCGGGACCTCCAAAAAGTTATTATTTGAGGACCTTAAGGTCCTACCCGGGACATACCAGGAGAGGCGGTCCCTTAGGTATGAGGGTCCTAAGCCGCATAGGGCTTTAAAGGTCAAAACCAGCACCTTAAACCTGACCCTGTACTCCACCGGGAGCCACTGCTAGTGACAGTTGAGGGGAAAGGAGTGGAACTACAACTCCCATCAGCCCCAGCCAGTGTAGCTCTGATCATAAGAGGCCTGCTGGAGCTCGGAAATTTCTTGGAGCCCACAAGGAGGCGAGGTAGGGACCGTCAGTATTTTCATCCCTCCCATTGCAAGGATCACCTGATCCCATTGTTTACTTTCATATTGTGGGAAAGGAAGAGACTTGCGTCATTGGTGCTGTTGTACTTTTTTCCTTTGGTCTGTCTTGCAAAGAGACAGGATGTCTGTATGAGAGCTGCTCCTCTCGTACATGTTTGCTATGTTCTTTTATTTGACTAATTGGTAGAAATAAATTAGGTATGCCGCAAAACCTCCACAGCTTTGCTTCTGTTTACTCCGCTGAGTTTGGGTGTGTGCTGGTCCCGAAGGTAATGCAAGAGGCGAGGTCCAAGTCCGGTCCGAAGTCCAAGGAGTCAACAAGGGGTCAGTCTGATGTAGTCGAGGCAGGGTGCAGGGCAGGGATCCAGGCAGGGTCAGGAACAGGAACACAGGCAGGATCTGGCAAGCAGCAATGTTGCTCCCGCAACCTGGGGGGGGATCTGACTGCCCCTTTATCTCTGACGAGGTAATGGCTGGTCCCGATCCCCCAATGACTCTCCACCCCGCCTCACCTGAAGACGAGCACTCCTCCTGCGAGTACTCAGGTCCCTCCTTCTCTCAGCCCTGAGTCTCTGCAGCTCAGGAGACGCCGGTGTTAGCAAACGTCCCACTGGGGCAAGTTGTGAGACTGACCCCCCCCAGGCAGGGACGAAGCCTGAGTGCATTCCTGGCTACTCGAGTCCAGTGGCACATTGATATGCGATTGTTCCCCAGCGTGAAGAACAACACACACAAGCCATTAAGGCTAAACTATTTTATTGTAGATAAGATGCAGAGTGTGTCTCTGCTTGCCAGCTCAGTAAGTCAGAGCTGTGCATAACCCATCTAGCATCTCTTGAGCCAGAACTGAAAGTGAAAGTAAAGAGATACAGTAACATCACATGGTTGTGAAAGCAGACAAAACAGCTGTCTTTCTCATGGGAAAAAACAAGTCATACCAGCCTCGCTGCTGCTTTGGCAGCTCGGTCTGTACCAATATCCTAACAGCTGGAGGGTTACTAGACCCAGAGGCCGCCTCAGCCTCTGATGGCCCAGCTGACGGCAACTAGGTATCCTCAGCACCTGGAGCCAGGATGGGCTCAGGGCCCTGATTCGGCCCAGCTGGTGCTTGTTGCAGGGGAACCTGAGCAGACTGAAGCTCTTCAGGATCAGGCCCCAGACTAGGTTCAGCGGATGCCTGCGACAGAGGATACGATGCGGACTGAGCCTCCTCCGGTTCTGAGTCCAAGCCCAAGTCCCAGGCCATCTCAGGGTGCTCACATGAGCAGGTGTGAGTCCACAGCACCAGGACCTGCTCCACGGGAATGTTGCGTTGGTGTTCCTATGTTCCTGTGATCGGAAGGTCGGAGAAGGTGCTCTGGTCACCCAGCCCATGCAGGCGCTGAAGATGAAGCGGGCAAATGGGCATACGGAAAGGGTCGTCCTGCCATCCGTGGGGACCAAACTCACTCTCCGTCACGTTGCACGGAGGCCTCTCGCGGTCGACTGCTTTCCTGTTGGTTTCTCCCTCTTTTTTGTTTCCAGTTCCCTCTTGTAATAACAAATCTCTGGCAATTTCAATGTTGCTGCGGTTGGATGAGGAGGAAAGAACAGGTCGGGATCTGCTTTTAATTGCAAGTGGCTTTTGTGGTTAAAGTGGGGGAAACAATGTTGTGATAGCCTTCAGAGACAGATGGGGGGGAGTGCAGACTTCTGAGAAGAAGGAAACACACTCAAAGTGTGTGTTGGGGGAAGGACGTATTGTATACACATGTTCACGCAATCCTACATATTAAACTCCTGTGTCACATGCTAAACGAGGAGTGGGCAGAAAGTAGGCTGGGATCTAGTGGGAGATCCCCAAGTGATTCTGCAGCAGATTTGCAAAGAGTTTCTGACTCCCGTTAGTTTAACTGCTGCTCCAGATGAACCGTTTATTTAGCATTTACCTTGACTGGCTTGCAAAAAGCTTATGCAGTTGTTAGACTTTTCCAAGTCCTTCTTGAGCATTTGTTTGCGAGGTGGTTGTGCAGTCAAATCCCATGCTAGGGATCATTAGGAAAAGAAATGAAAATAAAACTGCCGATGTCGTGGTGCCGTTATACAAATCTACGGTGTGACAGCATTTGGAGTGCTGTGTGCAGTTCCGGTCGCCTCGCCTGAAAAAGGATATCATAGCAATGGAGAAAGTTCTGAAAAGAGCCACCAGACTGATCAAAAGGGATGGAGCGAAGAAAGCTTGCAGCATTTGGAATGTTTTAGTTTAGGCAAGCAAGAGGCGGCGTGACAGAAGTTTATAAAATAATGCATTGCATGGAGAAACATTCACACAATGTAATCCCAGTATGCATGTGTATCATGCGCCTTGTCGTAAAATACAACTGTGTGATACATTGTTTCCAGCTTCACACCAATTGGAGTCCTGAAACCATTCCTAATTCCTCTCTAGCCAAGGTGTAACACGTTTGCATAGGGTAAAGACACCCTGCCTGGTCTGTGTACAAACAGAAATGAATCCGACACTCATGAAGCCATGCTGATGTGAACAGCTGGTGGAAAAGAGGTGGGAAGTGCACGGGGGCGGAGGCAACTTCACTGCGCTGCAAGGTGGTCATGTGAATGCATCCTTAAGCCACGGAAAAGAAAGCTGCATCAGCAGTGGACTTTTGTGTGCAAGGACTGTGCACCCATTGGGTTTCGGTGCAGAAAGGAAATCCCAAGGTTCATCACATGCTCAGAGGCACCCTGGTCTCTGATTCTAACAGCATACCTTTTGCACATGATCCTGGTTGGTAGGTCTGGGGGTTCTAGCAAAAGCGCAAAGTAGATCTTACAAGTAAACTTGACATGAGTCAACAGTGTGATGCAGCAGCTAAAAAAGCCAATGCAATTCTGGGCTGCATCAATAGGAGTATAGCATCTAGATCAAGGGAAGTAATAGTACCACTGTATTCCGCTCTGGTCAGACCTCACCTGGAATACTGTGTCCAGTTCTGGGCACCACAGTTCAAGAAGGATACTGACAAGCTGGAACGTGTCCAGAGGAGGGCAACCAAAATGGTCCAAGGCCTGGAAACGATGCCTTATGAGGAACGGCTTAGGGAGCTGGGTATGTTTAGCCTGGAGAAGAGAAGGTTAAGGGGTGATATGATAGCCATGTTCAAATATATAAAAGGATGTCATATAGAGGAGGGAGAAAGGTTGTTTTCTGCTGCTCCAGAGAAGCGGACACGGAGCAATGGATTCAAACTACAAGAAAGAAGATTCCACCTAAACATTAGGAAGAACTTCCTGACAGTAAGAGCTGTTCGGCAGTGGAATTTGCTGCCAAGGAGTGTGGTGGAGTCTCCTTCTTTGGAGGTCTTTAAGCGGAGGCTTGACAGCCATCTGTCAGGAATGCTTTGATGGTGTTTCCTGCTTGGCATGGGGTTGGACTGGATGGCCCTTGTGGTCTCTTCCGACTCTATGATTCTATGATTCTAAGCATGACGTCTGCCCACCCCTTGCATTAAAAGAACCGTCTTCAGAGCACTAAAGTTGCATTAAAAAGCCCTGTCGCCCTGGATGGTAGAAAGAAGAACAAAATGACTGCTTCTCCCGGCTGTTTAGTCCAAGGAAATGCATTTCAATTCTCTTTAAACCACTCCTGAGCTGCACAGTAATTTTATTGGGAACTCTTAAAAAAACATGACCCTGTTATGAGGGAGGCTGTGATAATTTTATTATTCATTCCTCACCCAAAAAATTACCTCGGGGCATCGTAACTTCTTCCTTGCCTAAAAGAGAACTCTGGAAAATGAGCAGCTGAGTTTTGTTTCCAAATGTGCTCCCAGAACACCGATTGGTGCTCCTGAATCAAAGCCCATTCGTGTCCTTGCACTCCTTGCCTTTGACATCCCTGCTATAAAAAGGCCACATGCATTTTTCTTTCCCTCTCTAAACTGCAAACTCTCAGCTTCCGGTGTTATAATCAAACTCTGCCATTTCTTCCTTCTCCGTGATATTTTTGGCCCCAGCACAGAGGTTGCTGTGGGGTCCAGTGGGTCAATGTCACTCCCCATGCGCACCAGCTACAGCTGGGGAATGTGCAAAGTGATCTCTGCCTTTAACCTGCAAACACACACTGGTGCATTGTCCTGCTTCTTGAATTACCCAGAACATTTCAAAGGCGACTATGGGGTTCTGGCGCTCATCTCGCTTTCAGGCCAAGGGAGCCGGTGTTTGTCTGCAGACAGCTTTCCAGGTCACGTGGCAAGCAAGAATCAACCACTTCTGGCACAATGGAACACTGTGATGGAAGCCTGAGCACATGGAAACGCCATTTACCTTCCCTATTTATCTACTTGCACCGGTGTGCTTTCCAACTGTTAGGTTGGCAGGAGCCGGGACAGAGCAACAGGAGCTCACCCCATCACAGGGATTTGAATCGTCGACCTTCTGATCGGCAAGCCCAAAAAGCTGAGTGGTTTAGACCACAGTGCCACCTGTTGAAGGAGGAGAGAGGTTGGCTAACCCTCCAGGTGCTGATCTTCCCGGGCGTTCCATGCTACCCTCCATGAAAAAAAAATCACTCTCTTGCATGGCGGCTCTCCTACTTACTTGATGCAAGGCAATGGAAGTGGGGGACAACATCTATATTGCATTGGAGACCGTGCATGTGAACGAGCCCTTGACAAACACTCTGTGAGGTGAGTGGGGCTGAGAGACTTCAAAGAAGTGTGACTAGCCCAAGGTCACCCAGCAGCTGTATGTGGAAGAGCGGAGACACGAACCTGGTTCCCCAGATAACGAGTCTGCCACTCTTAACCACTACACCACACTGCCTTCAGGTTAAGAAGTTTGCTTCAGGATAAGAACAGAAATCATGCTCTGGTGGCGCAGCGGCAGCGGGAGGCCCCATTAGCTAAAGTGGTGCTTCAGGTTAAGAACAGTTTCAGGTTAAGAACGGACCTCTGGAACAAATTTAGTACTTAACCCGAGGTATCATTTCCGAGGGGGATGAGTCTGCCTATTGGGATGAGGTGGAGTGGCTCTGTGGTTGGTGCGGAGAAAATAATCTGGTCCTTAATATCGCTAAGACCAAGGAACTGGTAGTGGACTACAGGGGGGGAAAGGCGGACATTCAGCCCTTGTATATTGGTGGGAACCGGGTGGAGAGGGTGGCTGTATTCAAGTTTCTGGGTGTTACTATCGAGCAGGGTATGACCTGGAGCGCTAATACCATTGCTCTGGTAAAGAAGGCCCAGCAGAGACTTTATTTCCTCAGACTTTTAAAGAAGAACAATCTGAGTGAGAGACTGCTGGTGTCCTTCTATCGAGGCAGCATAGAGAGCATTCTTACATACTGTATCTGTGCTTGGTTTGCCAGTTGCACAGTCACCGACAGGAAAATGCTCCAGAAGGTCATAACCACAGCCCAAAAGATTATCGGTCATCCTCTCCCATCTTTGGACGAACTATATAGCTCCCGTTGTCTCAAAAAAGCAAACAACATTTTACAGGATTCATCTCATCCTGGGTGTAGTCTGTTTGCACGGTTGCCTTCAGGCAAGAGATACAGAACAATTAAATCAAGAAGAAATAGACAAAAAACAGTTTTTATCCAAGAGCTAGAACTATTTTAAATGCAATAACCAAATGATATGATCCTTGGGGAGTCATGATGGATGGCGTGTATGTGTATGTGTGGCTGTAAATGTATAAATGCGTATATGTGGATGTAAATGTGGAATGGCATTCAATTTCGTTGTACTATCTATCATCTATCTATCTATCTATCTAATCTATCTATCTACCACTGTATTCACAAAGGGCAGCATTCTGTGCCTCAGCAAAGAAGCAAATGTGGAATTTAACCAAGAAGACCGATTTCTGGAAAAGAATGGATTGCAAAAAGTCCCAGAGGAAAAGTTAACAATTCTCAACCACCCAATATCGACACAAGAGATAGAAGATGCAATAAACAATATGCAATTGGGGAAGGCTCCAGGACCGGATGGATTAACAGCAAAATATTATAAGACATTAAAAGACTGGCTATTGCAGCCGTTAAGAGAAATTTGCAATAAGATACTAGAAGGAGATAGGGCACCAGAGACGTGGAAAGAAGCCTTTATCACACTGATTCCAAAACCAGATACAGATAAGACTCAAATGAAAAACTATCGTCCAATATCCCTTTTGAATGTGGATTATAAAATTTTTGCAAATGTTTTGGCTACAAGGTTGAAAAGAGTGTTGAAAGACTATATACATAGAGATCAAGCAGGTTTCTTACCAGGAAGACAAATAAGTAACAATACGAGAATTATTGTGGACATTTTAGAAAAACTGGAGAGAGACATAAACTTAGATGCGGCACTACTGTTTGTTGACGCAGAGAAAGCTTTTGATAAAGTATCTTGGACATTTATGAAAAAGAATTTGGAAAAGATGGGAGTTGGAGAAAAATTCTTAAATGGCATTAAGGCCATTTATACAGAACAAAGAGCAAAAGTAATAGTAAACAGTGTGATATCGGAGGAGATTGAAGTTGAGAAAGGAACAAGACAAGGGTGCCCTATTTCCCCTTTACTTTTTATTACGGTCCTGGAAGTCCTCCTAAATATGATTCGAAAAGACAAACAGACAAAAGGAATTAGAGTGGGAGAGAAAGAATACAAATTGCGCGCCTTCGCAGACGATTTGATGTTATCCCTTCAGGAACCGGAAAGCAGTGTCCCCAGAGCTTTGGAATTAATTGAACAATTTGGACTTGTAGCTGGCTTCAAATTAAATAAACAGAAAACCAAAGTTTTAGGTAAAAATTTGAGTGCAGAACAGATTCAAAGAATACAAGAAGCCACTGGCCTCAATTTTGTTAAAACTGTAAAATATCTAGGTATCAATCTCACAACCAAGAATTTGAACCTGTACAAGGACAACTATGAAAAACTGTGGATGGAGATAAAAAAAGATATGGAAATTTGGACAAGACTTAAACTGTCGTTAATGGGAAGAATAGCAGTGGTTAAAATGAATGTCCTACCAAGGATGCTGTTTTTATTCCAAGCCATACCGATTTTGGATAAACTGGACTGTTTTAAGAAATGGCAAAAGGACTTATCGAAGTTTATATGGCAGGGCAAAAAGCCTAGAATCAAGTTTAAGATCCTAACAGACTCTAAAGAGAGAGGAGGCTTTGCCCTGCCGGACTTAAAACTCTACTTTGAAGCAGCGGCCTTTTGCTGGTTAAAGGACTGGTTTAAATTAGAGAATGTTGATGTGTTGGACTTGGAAGGACACGATAATATGTTTGGCTTGGCATGCATACCTTTGGTATGACAAGGCTAAAATTCACAGAACTTTTAAGACTCATATAGTTAGAAAATCCTTGTATCAGGTTTGGACTAGATATAAAGATTTGCTGGAGAGAAAGACTCCTAGATGGATTTCTCCAGTGGAGGCCAAGGCCTATAAGAGACCGAACATGTCTGCAAATTGGTTAAGATACATGGACATATTGCAGCAGGAAGGGGACTCATTTAAGTTGAAAAGTTATGACCAAGTTAAAAGTCAGGTCCCCGACTGGCTGCAATATCATCAGGTGTATGAAACATTTAAAATGGACAAAAAAGTTGGTTTTCAAGTAGAAAAATCAAAACTGGAGACAGAACTGATAGAATCGAACTTTAAGAACCTTTCCAAAATGTATAATCTTTTGCTAGAGTGGCATACGAAAGATGAACTGGTTAAATCGTCAATGATAGATTGGGCGAAAGATGTAGGACATAATATTATGATGGATGACTGGGAGAGATTGTGGCAGAAAGGTATCAAATTTACTGCTTGTCATAGTTTAAGAGAAAACATAATGAAAATGGTGTATAGATGGTATTTGACACCAGTTAAGATAGCTAAGATGAATACCAAAATGTCAGATGTATGTTGGAAATGCAAACATGCGAAAGGTACCTTTTTTCATATGTGGTGGTTGTGCCCAGTGGTAAATGCCTTCTGGGATAAGATTTATAATGAACTTAAGAAGGTAATGAAAGTTACCTTTTGTAAGAAACCAGAGGCATTCCTTCTGAGCATAACCAATGAAGAGATACCCAGTCAGGATAGAGTGTTTTTTATGTATGCCACGACAGCAGCTAGAATTTTATTGGCAAGAACATGGAAAGGAGAAGAGATACCAACGGTGGAAGAATGGCAGATGAAGATGATGGAATATATGGAACTTGCAGACCTGACCGCCAGAATCCGGGACCAGAGGGAGGAGAGGGTGTCACAGGATTGGAAAAAATTTAAAGACTATTTAGTTAAATCAGTTAAATTGAATATTTGAGCAGAATCAAATAGATTAGCGGCTTTAGTAGTTTTATGTTAGATAATTGTTAAGAAGATATTTCTTTTTCTTGTGTGAATGATCTAAGAATATGTTAAGATTTTGGGTTTTAACTATGATTTATATTCGACAAAGTAAAGTTAAGCGTATTAAGTAAGTAAGTAAAGTTAAGAGTATTAAGAAATAAGGTATATGATAATGGAATAAGAGATAAAGCTACCTATAACATATATATGATTGTGAAGACAGTGGAGGGAGCAGGGGAAGTCCCCTAAGTAAGAAGATAAGAACAAGAAAATTACAAAGATAGGTGTTGTTTTAAGGTTTGTATATGTTTTTCTTTATGTTTTTATATTGTTGTTGTTTATATTGTGTTTATGTATTGTGTTTCTTTATAGTGTGTATGTTGATTTGTATGCTTTTCTTTTTTTTGTAATATTGGAAAATAATAAATTCTTATTAAAAAAAAAAAGGAATTTAACCAAGAAGCCCAGTGCCTACCAGCACTCCTCCTTATTTGCTTGTCATCTTGGGAATATCACCTTCTGGCTGAGATGCAGCCAGCCTCTCCTAGGACTAGGAAGGCCATAGATAGATTTCAGCACCATGGAAAGCAACCGCTTCTAATGCCTACAAGTCCTGGGCAGAACAGCTGGGTGGGGATGTATCACTGCAAACTTTACACAAAGGCTCAGGCAGATTAGTCTAAGACCAGAAAAACACCTGCTGGTGTACCTTAGGGACAGACTAGGCGTAAGTACGCTGCTTTCAAAATGCCAAGGAGTACTCACCTTGTGTTGTGACATCATGGAGGGCGCCGATGTAAGAAAGAGTCAGAGAACTTCATGATGTTAACTCATCACAGTGTAATATAAGTTACTCGGTTCTGCTGGACCAGAGATCTCACATCTGGTGGCCTTCAGAGTTTTGGGACTACAGCTCAAATCAACCCCAGCTAGCATGGCTGTGCTGGCTGAGGCTTAGGGGAGTTCAGTCCAAGCCATCTGGGCATAAGAACATACGAAGAGCTTGCTGGATCAGGCCAATGGCCCATCTAGTCCAGCATCCTGTTCTCACAGTGACCAGCCAGATGTCTGTCCGAAACTGGCAAGCAGAAAATTGAGCACGATGGCATCTCTCGCCACCTGTGGCTTCCAGGAACTGGTTTTCAGAAGCAATTGCTGCCCCCATCTAGGGTGGCAGAGAATAGTCATTGTGGCTAGTAGCCACTGATAGCCCTTTCACCATGAATCTGGCTTTAAAAACGGGTTGGACCAATGTATAGGGCTATCAGTCGCTACTAGCCACAATGGCTATGCTCTGCCTCAACAGTTGGAGGCAGTGGTGGAAACCGCAGGAGGAGAGGGGGCTCTCGTGCTGAGATCTTGTTTGTGACAGCCATGTCTCTCCTTCCCTGGACAGATGGCCACAATGCACGATTGCACTTACTCTGTTCCCACAATATCAGAGAAGCATTTTGGGTAGCAGCCTGAATTTAAAAGGGAACATGGAAAGCCACCTTGATACAAGTCATACTGTTAACCCATCTAGCTCAACGCTGTCTACACTGACTGGCAGTAGCCCTCAAGGGTTTCAAGTAGCTCCTGCCAGGGATCAACCCTTTTAAAAAAGTTACACTTTTTATTACTGCATTATTTTTATTGTTTTTTTATGATGTCTTGTAATTTGTTGGTGTAGTTTATGCGTTACATTTGCATGTACTGGCTTATCTTGTGAAATGTGCAAACCAGCCCTGGATCACTGGGGAACGATCAGCTTATAAACTGAATAAATCAAATCAAGGCTGGCATCTTCTGCGTGGAAAAGCATGTGCTCCACTGCTGAGCTATGAGCCCAGCCAAGGAAGACAAACAGCCAATAGTTAATTCTTTAGTGACAAAAGCACACTGTTACAGCAGCTCCTAAGGTGCACCAGATACACACATGCACACTTCTGGCATCCGCATAACTGGCATTAACTTTTTCAGGTTCATACCTGAACTTTTTCAGGTTCAGACCTCACCTGGAATACTGTGTCCAATTCTGGGCACCACAGTTCAAGAAGGATACTGACAAGCTGGAACGTGTCCAGAGGAGGGCAACCAAAATGGTCAAAGGCCTGGAAACGATGCCTTATGAGGAACGGCTTAGGGAGCTGGGTATGTTTAGCCTGGAGAAGAGAAGGTTAAGGGGTGATATGATAGCCATGTTCAAATATATCAAAGGATGTCATATAGAGGAGGGTGAAAGGTTGTTTTCTGCTGCTCCAGAGAAGCGGACACGGAGCAATGGATTCAAACTACAAGAAAGAAGATTCCACCTAAACATTAGGAAGAACTTCCTGACAGTAAGAGCTGTTCGACAGTGGAATTTGCTGCCAAGGAGTGTGGTGGAGTCTCCTTCTTTGGAGGTCTTGAAGCGGAGGCTTGACAGCCATCTGTCAGGAATGCTTTGATGGTGTTTCCTGCTTGGCAGGGGGTTGGACTGGATGGCCCTTGGGGTCTCTTCCAACTCTAGGATTCTAGGATTCTATGCATACTGTACGCTTTATGAATAAAATAAATTAAGCCCACCCAATTTGCACTTCCCAGACCAAAGCGCAACCCAAGGGCCCACCTAGTCCAGCATCCTGTTCTCAGAGTGGCCTCCCAGATACCCCAATGGGATGCCAGGATGCAGGACATGAGCCCAACATCACAGCACACCTTTGGAACAGAGCTTTCCATCTCAGGAACTGAGATACAGAGGCATTCAAAGCCTCCGACAGCAGAGGTTTCCGTGGGCACAGAAAAGCCGAAAGCAACAGTATCATTATATCTTGATTTCATTAGGGCCGACAGAGGAGTCACAGAGTAGCGATGAAGCCTTTGAGTTCAACAGAAGTAAAAGAGGGGAAATGGAGGTTTGGGGGAGAGAAAGGATGTCGGGCATTTGTAACACAATGCTCTTTTGATTGCAGTGGAACATAAGGATGGAGACGCCGCCTGCAGTCGTGCGCTCTGCAGGATCACAGGATACAGCAGGTGGGGCTGATGAAACTCTAGGGTAGTTCATATAAATAAAAGGCGGACAAAAAGGCCGTTTCCCAACCGAAATTGCTACATTGTTTGTGTCGCAAGAGAGCGGTTGTTCGGGGATGGATAAAATGCTGGATTGATGTCGGCTGTTGTCAGCAGCACTCTTCCTCGTAAAAGGCTTTATGGGTCACCCTAAGCACCTGCCTTTGGTATATATGACTGGAGATGCAGGCTGTAATGGCACAGAGGAGATAAAGGGGTTCTGAAAGGCCAGCTCTAAATCACTTCTTGTTTTGCTGGACTACAAATCCCATCAGCCTCAGTCAGCATCCCTGGCCTGCCTGACAGTAGCCATTGTCGCAAACATCTGGAGGACTAAAAGCTGGCAAAGTCTGCAGTGGCAGCGGTAAGCGGCTTGGGGGACTTGTCTGATTAAACTGTATCCTTTTAAATTTAATTAATCCATTCATTCTCTGTTCTGGAGCTCCAGCGCTCCCTTTCTTTTAGAGGTCAAACGCCAAGCCTGAATACATTTTGGAAATGTTGCAAAAGAAAAGAAAAGAAAAACCCTTTTATCTCAGCAAGCATTTATTTAGCAAGCGAAATTGAGCAGAGGTCTGTTTTGTTCAGGGTGATTTAGAAACGGCTCTTTCCCACATTGCTGCCTGTGACTACAGTGGATTTCAACTGGGCCACAGGCCGCCGATGTGTCTTGAAAGGACCTCATGGAGTCATAAAATCGTAGTACTGTAGAGGTGGGAAGGGTTCCCAAGGGTCAACTAGTCCAGCCTCCTCTGGATTTTATCTTTTTCCTCCACCCAGCCATGGAGAGCTCCCAGTGAGGAACATTTTTGTGGGTGAGGCCAGGAAGGAGGACAGCCAGATGCACATGCAAGGTGGAGCAAGCTGGGTTTCTGCAGCTCCGGAAGGTAGGACCCAAACCGATGGATTCAAATGACAAGAAAGGAGAGTCCAACTAAACATCAGGAAGAACTTTCTGATGGAAGGTGCCGTTCAACAGTGGACTCCCACAAGAGGTGGTGGACTCTCCTTCCTTGGAGGTTTTTAAGCAGAGGTTGGATGGCAATCTGTCATGGATGCTTTACAGATAAAACTCGAAAAATTAGAATATCATGGAAATTTTCATTTCTTTCAGTAATTCAACTTAAAAGGTGAAACTAATATATGAGATAGACTCATGACATGCAAAGCGAGATATGTCAAGCCTTTATTTGTTATAATTGTGATGATTATGGCGTACAGCTGATGAGAACCCCAAATTAACAATCTCAACTTTGGGGTTTTCATCAGCTGTACGCCATAATCATCACAATTATAACAAACAAAGGCTTGACATATCTCGCTTTGCATGTCATGAGTCTATCTCATATATTAAACTCCAGTAGCTAATGAAAACAATTGCTTACATAAATGGACTTTTCCATGATATTCTAATTTTTCGAGTTTCACCTGTAGCTGAGATTCCTGCATTGCAGGGATTTGGACCTTCCACCTCTGCAATTCTATTACTTCATTGTTGTTGTTCAGTCGTTCAGTCGTGTCCGACTCTTCGTGACCCCATGGACCAGAGCACGCCAGGCACTCCTGTCTTCCACTGCATCCCGCAGTTTGGCCAAACTCAAGTTAGTAGCTTCGAGATCAGTCTTTCCCAACATCAGGGTCTTTTCTGGGGAGTCTTCTCTTCTCATGAGGTGGCCAAAGTATTGGAGCCTCAGCTTCAGGATCTGTCCTTCCAGTGAGCACTCAGGGCTGATTTCTTTAAGGATGGATAAGTTTGATCTTCTTGCAGTCCATGGGACTCTCAAGAGTCTCCTCCAGCACCATAATTCAAAAGCATCAATTCTTCGGCGATCAGCCTTCTTTATGGTCCAGCTCTCACTTCCATACATCACTACTGGGAAAACCATAGCTTTAACTAGACGGACCTTTGTCGGCAAGGTGATGTCTCTGCTTTTTAAGATGCTGTCTAGGTTATCTACCTGCAAAGGGGCAGAGCTCAGCTGGAGTACGTATTCTGGTTCCTGCTCTGGCCCTCTGTAGTGATAAGCCTTGCTCTTGCACAATCATTCATTCATTCATTCATTTCATAAAATTTACATGCCTCTTGATTGTTGTTGTTTTATTTAAAAAAGCAGTTTCCAAAAGTGGTAAAACAGTAAAAAAAAATCAATAAGAAAAATTACTAACCATGATTTAAAAGTTTTGAAAAAGGGAGGGGAGATTAAAGCTAGAATCTACTTTTGAACTATCTGGACAGGCTCATCTAAGCAAAATGGTTTTTTAGCAGCTGCCGAAAAGAGTGCAGTGATATCAATTGGCAGGGAGTTCCAAAGTTCAGCTGCTGCTGCTGCTGCTGCTACATTAAAAGATAAGGCGTCTTGCAAATGTGGAATGAGTATTACGTGGCATCTTCAACGGGGCCAGTTCCACCGAGCGAAGAAGTTGAGTGGGCATGTATGGGGTAAAGGTAAAGGGACCCCTGACCATTAGGTCCAGTCGTGTCTGACCCTGGGGTTGCGGCTCTCATCTCACGTTACTGGCTGAGGGAGTCGGCGTACAGCTTCCGGGTCATGTAGCCAGCATGACTAAGCCGCTTCTGGCGAACCAGAGCAGCGCACAGAAACGCCGTTTACCTTCCCGCTGGAGTGGTACCTATTTATCTACTTGCACTTTGACGTGCTTTTGAATTACTAGATTGGCAGGAGCAGGGACCGAACAACTGGAGCTCACCCTGTCGCGGGGATTCGAACCACTGACCTTCTGATCAGCAAGCCTTAGGCTCTGTGGTTTAACCCACAGCACCACCCGCATCCCTATGTACGGGGTAAGGCAATTTAATCTGGCTCAGTCTCGTTAATTTTTTAGGGGTGATAATCAATTAAATGTATGGGTTGGGCGATTTAATTGATTATCGCCCCTAAAAAATAAAGAGACTGAGCCACTTCTGTATGATCACTGGGCAACCCAGAAGCAGGGAGTGTTCTGGAGAGAGGCAGGGGCACGATGGCTTCATGGTGCTCACAGATGAAGGCTGCACCCCAGCTGTCAGCACCTGCACCCAGGGCTACATAAATGATGCATGAGCAAAGGTAGTTTCAACCTCGCCACCTTTGGAGCACCTGATTGGTAAACGTGATATCTCATTTCTTCAGGGCCCTTGATAGCAGCCGCTGTGAGGAAGGGTCCACTGTCAAAGGTCCACTGATCTATCAGTCACAGTGGGCCCTGCCTGCCTTTGATTCCTCTCCGATGTGCTCAGCGGGCTTCTTGCCATTTGATGAATCGTGACCAAGCGTGGAAAGGTTAACTCCCTGCAATTGGCAGGCGGGCAGCTGCTGCCCTCTCTGCTTCTTGCTCTACAACTCACGAAGCACAGCGCCTGGGAAAGGTTATGCTGCGTGGAGCCTCAGAACACAGGCCTTTTTTGCATCCCATGTATATTTCATGGCGGCTCAGAGCAGGAGGCTGCCTTGACATGCCCTGCATTGACAATGGGCAGCCCTCAGAGTTCAGGTTGCCACAGGCAGGCACCTTCTCTCTCTCTCTTCGAACAACAACAAAAAAAGAGAGTTAATGCCATTCTAGGCTGCATCAACAGAAGTCTAGTGTCCAGATCAAGGGAAGTCATAGTCCCACTCTCTTCTGCATTGGACAGACCACACCTGCAATAATGTGTCCAATTCTGGTCACCACAATTTAAGGAGGATGTTGACAAGCTAGAATGTGTGCAGAGGAGGGCGACCAAGATGATCAAGGGTCTGGAGATGAATGGTGGAAGAAGCTGGGTCTGTTCAGCCTGGGAAAGAGGAGAGGCAGGACCCAAACCAGTGGATTCAACTGCCAAGAAACAAGATTCTGATTTAACATTAGGAAGAACTTTCTGATGGTAAGAGCTATTTGAGACTGGAACAGACTCCCTTGGTGATGGACTCTCCTTCTCTGGTGGTTTTTAAGCAGGGATTGGCTGCCCATTTGCCAGAGATTCTTTAGTTGCAAATCCTGTGTTGCAGGGCATTAAATCAGGCATGTCCCACCAGTAGATCACGATCTACCGGTAGATCCCCAGCTGATCCTAGAATCCTAGAGTTGGAAGAGACCACAAGAGCCATCCAGTCCAACCCCCTGCCAAGCAGGAAACACCATCAAAGCATTCCTGACAGATGGCTGTCAAGCCTCTGCTTAAAGACCTCCAAAGAAGGAGACTCCACCACACTCCTTGGCAGCAAATTCCACTGTCCAACAGCTCTTACTGTCAGGAAGTTCTTCCTAATGTTTAGGTGGAATCTTCTTTCTTGTAGTTTGAATCCATTGCTCCGTGTCCGCTTCTCTGGAGCAGCAGAAAACAACCTTTCTCCCTCCTCTATATGACATCCTTTGATATATTTGAACATGGCTATCATATCACCCCTTAACCTTCTCTTCTCCAGGCTAAACATACCCAGCTCCCTAAGCCGTTCCTCATAAGGCATCGTTTCCAGGCCTTGGACCATTTTGGTTGCCCTCTTCTGGACACGTTCCAGCTTGTCAGTATCCTTCTTGAACTGTGGTGCCCAGAACTGGACACAGTATTCCAGGTGAGGTCTGACCAGAGCGGAATACAGTGGTACTATTACTTCCCTTGATCTAGATGCTATACTCCTATTGATGCAGCCCAGAATTGCATTGGCTTTTTGAGCTGCTGCATCACACTGTTGACCAGGGCCGTCTTAGAGGGATTGGCCGCCGTGGCACGGCGATCCCTCGGCGCCCCCAGCATGCCACCTCTCCACCTGCCTCCCTCCCGCGCTGGCCGCCCCTCGGGAGGGGGGTTGGGCGAGCGGGGCATGAGGGGCGTGGCGCTGGAGTGGCGCGGGGCTTTGCGCACCCTTCCAGCGCTCCAGCTGGGGCTCCGGGAGGCGAGGGCGGCTGGCTTTCAGCCCACCCACCACCTATGGGGGGGGGCTGGGGAGGGGGCGCCCAGTATGCCGGCGGGCTCGCGGGGGCGCCTCTGGGGGGCCCGACGCCCTGGCATGGTACCCCACCAGCCCCTATGGACGAGACGGCCCTGCTGTTGACTCATGTCAAGTTTATGGTCTACCAAGACTCCTAGATCCTTTTCACATGTACTGCTCTCAAGCCAGGTGTCACCCATCCTGTATTTGTGCCTTTCATTTTTTTTGCCCAAGTGTAGTACTTTACATTTCTCCCTGTTAAAATTCATCTTGTTTGCTTTGGCCCAGTTCTCTAATCTGTTAATATTTCTATATATATATATATTTTTATTAAATTTTCTGTTTTACAATTTAAAATACTCATTTTACATCCTTAAGATATCAATGACTTCCCTTCTTCTCTTTCCATGGTTCATTTTACATATCATAAATCCCTGCATATTTTACAAAAGCTATACCATTCAGTCTTCCATTACTGCATCCATCCAAAACTTGTTTACACTGTTGAATTTGTCTTAATGCTGCCAACGTTTTCAGCTGTACACAATTATTTCCCATATATTCATTCAATGTTTCCAGTCTTCTTTAATTATGCTTTCTATTGGGTAGAGAAGGTGGTACATTCAAATCCCGGCTGTCAAGTGTAATCTCTTCCAAAACTTCCAGGGATCAAAGGGCGATCGGCAAAGTCAATGGAGAAAGAAGAAAAAAAACTCTCTGGAAGCCATTCGAAAAACAGAGCGGTTAGTTCCGGGTTTTCTGCATTCGGGAGCGGAGGTTTGACTGTACTGGGGATGAGTTGATGGAACCACAGGGGGTGTGGCTGGGGGGGGGGAAATTGAGAGCTCCTGTGCTAGGCAGATATCAGTCCCATAAAAGGAAAGCACCTTTCAAAGGAACTTGAAGAAGTGACTAAACACCAGGAAGAACTTTTTGACAAGAAGAAGAAGAAGAAGAAGAAGAAGAAGAAGAAGAAGAAGAAGAAGAAGAAGAAGAAGAGGAGGAGGAGGAGGAGGAGGAGGAGGAGGAGGAGGAGGAGGAGGAGGAGGAGGAGGAGTTTGGATTTGATATCCTGCTTTATCACTACCCGAAGGAGTCTCAAAGCGGCTAACATTCTCCTTTCCCTTCCTCCCCCACAACAAACACTCTGTGAGGTGAGTGGGGCTGAGAGACTTCAAAGAAGTGTGACTAGCCCAAGGTCACCCAGCAGCTGCATGTGGAGGAGCGGAGATGCAAACCCAGTTCACCAGATTACAAGTCTACCGCTCTTAATCACTTCACCACACTGTTCGACAGCGGAATGGACTCCCTCGCAAGGTGGTGGGTTCTCCTTCACTGGGGGCTTTTAAACAGGGGCTGGGTGGGTCACACGTCAGGGATCCTTCAGCTGCAAATCCTGCATTGCAGTGGGTTGGACTAGATGAGCCTTGGGGGTCCCTTTGAACTCTACAGTTCTTTTATTCTGACTCTCTCCGTTCTTTGCCTGCTTGTTCCCCCTGCTCAAGTAACCCAGCCTCGCGTCCCACGCCTACGTTTCCTGATTTGTAATTCAGAGCTAATGATATTTATATGGACGGCGAAGCAAAACCAAACCACTTCCGAGCCACCTCGGCTAAGTGTCTCCCCCACGGGTTAGCAGCTGTCTGATAGTCAAGCGCTGGGTAATTAGCGACTGCCAAATTGCTCTCCGAAGCAAACAGGGGAGGCTTTGCTTTTGGAGGAGGGCGGCCATTACATGCTACGCTGGTCCTTCTTTCCTCAGTTTACCACGCCAAGCGCTGGGCAACCCCCAGCCTTTCCTGCCCACCTTAACTCTTCCCTCCAGTCATTTCCCTCGCCTGGTCTGTGTTTCTGCCCAGCGAGGGAAGTAATTGTACCAATTACACCACATCCACACACCGCCTTTGTTGGAGAAGGCTTGTTGCCGTTTCTGCCTTGCAATTTGGGCCTCAGCGAGACAGCTCTCCTGACAAGCACCCTGACAGCTCACACAAAGGAGAGGCGTCTGACAGCCACGCTCACCATGGCAACCGGGAAAGCTTGCCAACCCATCGGGCGCCGTGCGAATCCTCGGAGAGGCAGCTGTGGACACCAACTTCCCGAATATTTCCGCTGCAGCTCCTCTGCCCCAAAGGAAGAGGGCTATTTACGGGGCGGTGGCAGCTGGCGCCCATTGAGACTGGTAGGGCAGAAAGCAGGGAGCCTGACAGTAGGGGGAGCTAGAGAGCCAACGACAGGTGCCTCCAATACTTTCCAATTTTTGCACTCTGTCTCCTCCCTGAGTTCTGCAATGGCAACACGGAGGGTAAGGCGGTGCAGGAGAGTGACAGGCAGTGATGGCTACCAACTTGGATGGGGCTAAAAGTAGCTATTGATGGCTACTGAGCCTAGGGCTTGCCGATCAGAAGGTCGGCGGTTCGAATCCCTGCAACGGGGTGAGCTCCCGTTGCTCAGTCCCTGCTCCTGTCAACCTAGCAGTTCGAAAGCACGTCAAAGTGCAAGTAGATAAATAGGTACCACTCTGGCGGGAAGGTAAACGGTGTTTCTGTGCGCTGCTCTGGTTCGCCAGAAGCGGCTTTGTCATGCTGGCCACATGACCCGGAAGCTGTACACCAGCTCCCTCGGCCAGTAACATGAGATGAGCGCTGCAACCCCAGAGTTGTCTGTGACTGGACCTAATGGTCAGGGGTCCCTTATTCTAGTCCAGCGTCCTGTTTTCACAGTGGCCAGCCAGATGCCTGTAGAAAGTCAGCAAGCAGGATCTGAGCACAATTAGCTTCTACCCTCCTGTGGTTTCCAGCAACTGGAATTCAGAAGCATTGCTGCCTCCCAATGTGGCTGCAGAGCAGAGCCCCCATCGTTCGGCCAGGACACCACAGTGCCGATGGCCTTCTGGCGTTTCCCGCCCTGCGAGGTTACAGGGAATTATTATTATTATTATTATTATTATTATTATTATTATTTATTTAGAAGAAGAAGAAGAAGAAGAAGAAGAAGAAGAAGAAGAAGAAGAAGAAGAAGAAGAAGAGTTTGGATTTGATATCCCACTTTTCACTACCCGAAGGAGTCTCAAAGCGGCTAACATTCTCCTTTCCCTTCCTCCCCCACAACAAACACTCTGTGAGGTGAGTGGGGCTGAGAGACTTCAGAGAAGTGTGACTAGCCCAAGGTCACCCAGCAGCTGCATGTGGAGGAGCCCCATCTGGCTGGGTTTCCCCAGCCACTCTGGGCGGCTTCCAACAAAATATTAAAATACAATAGTCCATCAAACATTAAAAGCTTCCCTAAACAGGGCTGCCTTCAGATGTCTTCTAAAAGTCTGGTAGTTGTTTCTCTTTGACCTCTGGTGGGAGGGCGTTCCACAGGGTGGGTGCCACTACCGAGAAGGCCCTCTGCCTGGTTCCCTGTAGCTTTTATTCTCACAGCGAGGGAACTGCCAGAAGGCCCTCAGCGCTGGACCTCAGTGTCTGGGTAGATCGATGGGGGTGGAGACGCTCCTTCAGATACACTGGATCTTTAAAGGTCAGCAGCAAAACTATGAATTGTGCTCAGAAACGTACTGGGAGCCAATGTAGGCCTTCTCGGTGGTGGCACCCGCCCTGCGGAACGTCCTCCCATCAGATGTCAAGGAAATAAACAACTATCTGACTTTTAGAAGACATCTGAAGGCAGCCCTGTTTAGGGAAGTTTTTAATGACTGATGTTTTAATGTATTTTTAATCTCTGTCTGGAAAACCAGCCAGATGGGTGGGGTATAAGTAATAAATTATTATTATTATTATTATTATTATTATTATTATTATTATTATTTCCTGGCTAGTGGCCATTGACAGCCTTGTCTTTGTCTAGCCCTCTTTTAGATAGGGTTGTCATAGTTCAAAAAGTAAAAACCAGGACACCCCAAAATTGCTGAGCTTTTTTCCCCCAGGGAAAACCCCAAAGTTCGTGAGCTTTTTTAGACAAACTCCAAAGTTATTGGGCTTTGATTTACATAAACACCAAAAAATGAGATTTTTTCAATTGACTTGCCTAAGATCCATGACAAAGCACCACCTTTCGGAAATCACCCCCCAGGCGTCAATTCCACCTTTCAAATCCCGGTAATGTCTGGGAAAATCCAGACGTATGGCAGCCCTATTTTAAAGCCAGATTCATGGAAGAAAGGGATATCAGTGGCTACTAGCCATAATGACAATACTCTGCTTCCACAGTTGGAGGCAGCAATGCTTCTGAATACCAGTTGCTGGAAGCCACAGGAGGGGAGAGTTGCCCTCACGCTTGGATCCTGTTTGCCAGTTTCCGACAACTGTGGACGCAGAACATAGCCAACCTGGCTAGCAGCCATCAATAGCCCTCTTCTCCATAAATTTGTCCAATCCTCCTTTCAAGCCATCCAAGTTGTTGGCCGTCGCTGCCTCCCAGGGGAGCGAGTTCGAGAGTTGAACTATGCACTGCGTGAAGGACTTTCTCTTATCTGTCTTGAATCTTCCAACATTCAGCTTCATTGGACCCTAACCTACGTTTTGAGAACGAACCTCAGCCAAAGTCTGGCTTTTCGAGCATTCCCTTTGATTCAGGATTTTCTGCAAAGCCTAGGATGCTCCTCACACTTTCTATATTCAAAGTCTTTTGCTGGCCTTTGGAGGATAAGTAAGAAAGGAGAATGGACTTCCTGCCTTTCTCCATGTTATCTCCCCCAGACAACCAATTATCGGTCTGAAAAAGGGATGTACTGCTTTCTGTAAGTAGGCCAGTCAGAAGGGGGTTCTACAAAGACTTTTCAGGAGAAGAAAGCAAATGACATTATTTCATGGTCTTCCATGAGGTTTCCATGGATGCAGACATTATGGTGACTGTTCTGATTCTGCCTCGGTTCCCAGTTACCGGTATCTGCCTGCCTTACCTCAGAGAAAGTCAGAGTCCCTTTCATGCCACACAGAGGCAACAACCTTGAGGAAACATCTGGAGAGAGGGGCCCGGGAACTTGTCAGAAGCTGGGAATTTGGACACATCCCAAAGAGGTCGGTGGAGCTCCAAGAGGACAAGAATGGCAAAAGTCCTGGGCTGGGTCAGGCGATATTAGGTCAATTCGGCTCAGACTTCCTCCACCTTGTCCTGTCCAGATGTTTGAACAACCCCCAGCAGCCCTGGCATGGTTTAGGAGTTGTAGTTCATGGTTGGAGCTGTTGGGAGTCGCAGTGCAAAAAATCTAGAGGGCATCAGATTGGGAAAGTCCGGTTTAATGCAACAATCGTTAAACCTGAGTGGCTTCTAAGAAGCTCACAAGCAGAGCATGAAGGCAGTAGCCTTCAACGATGGATGCTTTAGTTGAGATTCCTGCATTGCAGGGGGTTGGACTGGATGACCCTCGGGGTCCCTTCCGACTGTATGAACCAAGAACACACTTTTATTATTTATTTGTTTCTTTGTTTAAATTAGTGAAATGTTTTGGGATGCAGGAGGGGATATATTGTTTAAGATATCCTATTCCAACTTGTGTTTACAAGTCCCAGAAATTAGCAGAGTTCTCATTCCCCTTTTAAACACACACACAGCAGAAAGCTTGCTCAGGTTCATTAAAACCTCTGTAATAAATGTCCTGGTATTTTCCCCATTAATCCCTCTCAAAATAAGACATTACACAGTCTTCTATAAAAGCATAAAAACGTTTACTCACGAGAAATCATCTGTTCACAATTGGATCCCAGACGGCAGACTTAAACTTAGTAAAAGTTACATTTACTCAGGAGACTGTTCCATAAGGGAAAACAGTTCCTTTGTGGTCTCTTGGCTGGAAGCCAAGAGAGCATCTCAGTGGTGCTCCTTCCTTGAGAGCGTGGTCCAAAAGAGAGAAGATGGAGTCTCCCTGTGGTTTTGTGTTAACCTGCCCAGGTGAGACCACACCCATCTCCAGTTACACAGAGGAAGTCCATCCCAGCCCAGGGGAAACAGCGAGTTCCGACTGGCTGGCCTAGAGTTCCCCTTCTATGTCCACTCTAGCAATGTTGTGTTTGACTGCTCCTGCGTTTTACATCCCACATAATTTGTATGCCACTTTATACATCAAGAAATCTCAAAACAGTTCGCAGTGAAAAAACAGTATTCTATGGAAAATACAAATTTCACTCCAGCTGCTAATGATGTACAATAATTGTACATTTTAAATACCGTGTATGAAATACAAAATTCATCAGAATACAGCAACAGAACACAGCATAATTACAATATATGTACATATCTTTAAAAATCACATGCACATTACAAAAAAGCATATTCACATGTAATGACACAGCTCAGGAATTCAATCACCATGCTGTCATTGCCACTCACTCAACAATCAAAATCTCCTTGCTCCTGTCGCATGGCTCCATTCACTCAATTCTCACTTCGGCAAAACACTCAAACATTCAGCAGCCAATAATCATGGAGAATCCCAACAGGTGAGAACCCAAAAAGTCAATCATTTCTTCCCTGTCTCTCACCTGGGGTGACACAGGCACCCGCTTCCCGTCTCTCACCAAGGGAGGGTAAGCCCTTCACCTTCCGCAATCACAACAAAGAAGCTTGGCACTCAAAAGCTCACAGGGAGCATTGCAACAGATCAAAACTTTGCTGCCCAGCATCTGGTATTCAGCAGCATAGTGCTTTTGAACATGCAGGCTCTGTGGAGTCAGCCACTCTCAGAGCATGGCTGGAATGTGGAATCCTGAATCTTCCCATCTTCTGCATCATTGGGTGTCCACAAGTTCTACAGTTAAGAGAGAGGGAGGAATCCTTTCTCTATCCATTTTCTTCATAACTGTATCAACTTGTTAAAGGTGGGTAGCCATGTTGGTCTGCCGTTTGTTGTTGTTCAGTCGTTTAGTCATGTCCGACTCTTCGTGACCCCATGGACCAGAGACACTCCTGTCTTCCACTGCCTCCCACAGTTTGGCCAAACTCATGTTGGTAGCTTCGAGAACACTGTCCAACCATCTCATCCTGCCCTGGGGGTGGGGCGTCGCTCCGTGCGCATGACGTGATGACGCATGCGCACGGAGTGACGCCTCTGCCCAGACCAGCTGGCCCGCCCCTTTCCATTTCCCGCGGGCTCCGCTCAGGGAGCGCAGCAGGGGTTTTTGCCACTGCACTCCCTGAGCAGAGCCATTCCGGGGCATGGAGAGGGGTTGGGCCAGCGAGGGGGGTGTCACTCCCCTCGCTGGTCTGCCCCTCTCCTTTCCCCACCAGCTCCGCTGCGCTTCCGGAGTGGAGCCGGCCCGGGGCATGGAAAGGGGTGGGTCAGCAAGGGGGTGACACCCCTCCTCACTGGCCTGCCCCTCTCCATTTCCCACCGCCTCAGGGACGCAGCCGCAAAAAAAGCCGCTGAAAGGGGGAAAGCCCCCTCTTTCAGCTGCTTTTTTCGCTGCTGGCTGGAGGCGGGGATTGCGGGGGGCAGGGCCCCCCAGGGTGCTACCCGGGGAGGCCCGCCCCCCCCCTTGCTCCACCCCTGGTTCTCCTCACTGAGCTATGGCCTTTCCCCCAGCACATCTGTGTTTCTTATTCTGTGCATTCAGATTCCCTCCGCGCACATGACTTCTGTGATTTTTAAACAGAGTTTGGATGGCCATCTGCCATGGATGCTTGAGCTGAGATCCCTGCATTGTAGGGAGTTGGGCTGGATGACCCACGGGGTCCCTTCCACCTCTAAGATTCTATAATTCCAAGCAAACAACTTTGACTCTGAATTCTTCCGCCATCTCTCCCCCTTCCTTTCTTGGAGCAGGGCTCAACTCCCCAGCAGATCAAGGACTTTGCATGGAACCCCATCGCACTTGTTGGAAGGGCAAGAGAGAAAGTCTGGCTTCTAGTTGCTCCAGGTGTCCAGGAAAGACCAAAAGACCCACTGCAGGTGACCGGCTGTTTGCAACAGACCACAGCAGCAATGCCACGCTGAAGCGGCGCAAACCCTCGCCAATCGCTTCGACAGCTGCTCGGCACAAATTATTTATCTCCTCTGCACCGCTACGAGTCCCCCAGGTGAAAATCGGATGATCAGAAGAGCAGGGTGAATATTGATGCAAGGTGAAAATCAAAACCTGCTTCTGCCAGGTGTTGCAAAGGCCAGCGCAAGAGAGGCAGGCAGGGCCCGGGGCATCATGCACATGACCTTGTGTGGGGAGGAAACACACAGTCATAGGTACATCAGCTGAAGGAATTTGCAGAAATAGAAGTGAGATCAGCATTCTGGAAAAAGCCGAGATCCTAAAATTCTAGGTGACCAGATCTAAGTTTTACCCTATTCCTGTCCAGCCTTCTGCACATTTATCCAATAGGAAATTTCAAAGTTTAAAATATGCCTAAACAAAATAAAAAATTCTTTCCAGTAGCACCTTAGAGACCAACTAAGTTTGTTCTTGGTATGAGCTTTCGTGTGCATGCACACTTCTTCAGATACACTGAAACAGAAGTCACCAGATCCTTAAATATAGTGAGGGAGTGGGGAGGGGTATTACTCAGAAGGGTGGTGGGAATGGGTGATCAGCTGATAGGTGTGGAAAACCTGTTGACGACTCTTAACGGCTGCAATTAGTCTTGCAGGGAAAGGCAAGGGGTGAGATGGCTAAAGATAGCTTTGTCATGTATAATGAGATAAGAATCCAATGTCTTTGTTCAGACCAGGTTTCTCCATGGTTTTAAGTTTGGTGATTAGTTGCAATTCAGCCACTTCTCTTTCCAGTCTATTTCTGAAATTTCTTTGTATTAAGACAGCTACTTTGAGATCTTTTATAGAATGTCCTGGGAGATTGAAGTGTTCTCCTACTGGTTTCTCTGTCTTGTGATTCCTGATATCAGATTTATGTCCATTTATCCTTTGGCGTAGGGTTTGGCCTGTTTGTCCAATATAGAGAGCTGAAGGGCACTGTTGGCATTTGATTGCATACACAATGTTAGAAGATGAGCAATTAAATAGTCCTGAGATGGTATGTTTGATGTTGTTGGGGCCAGTAATGGTGTTGTCCGGGTTTATGTGGCAGCAAAGTTGGCATCTGGGTTTATTGCAGGCTCTGGTACCAGTGTCCATGTTGAGTCCTGTTGTTGTATTATTGTGGGTGAGGAGTTGTTTGAGATTGGGTGGCTGTCTGTAGGCAATGAAGGGTCTTCCTCCCAGAGCTTGAGAAAGAGAATTTTTTATTTTGTTTTGACTATGGCAGACCAACACCTGTAACTAAAATATGCCTGTCAGAGCCCTCTCTCTCATGAAGTCCCTCGTGATGCTGCCATGGGTCCACTGCCAGGGAAAAGGCGTCTTGCAAGGCCAGGGGTGGGTTTATAGCCTGGGATGGGGATGGTCTCTGAGCATGCACAGAGTGCCTCCCCGCCCCTGCTGCCTTTGCACTGCCCGAGGATGGGCTGCCTTTGAGCATGCAGAAAGAATACTCCTCACACAAACATCCTCTCTCAGGGGAAATGGATTTTGCAAGGCTGGAGCTGCGGGAGTTGGCTTGAAGACCAGGCTGGTGGTGTTCTCTGGGCATGCACAGAGTGCCCTCCTTACCGCATCCTAGGCAGCATGTTGCAAAACAGGCAACATCTCTCTTGCCTTTTTTTAAAAAAGAAGATGACCCCTTTTTGACTCCCCAAGTTCAAGCCCCAATGAAAAGATAAACGAACAAATAATAGATACAGGACATGTAACTTCTGTACTGTTTGACCCGCTCCTAGAAGTTTATTTTATTTTATTTTATGTATGTATTTATTTATTTACATTTATATCCCACTTTTTTCTCCAAGGAATTCCAGGTAGCGGATATGGTTCTCTGCTCTCTTCATTTAGTCCCCACAACAACCCTCTGAGGTAGGCAGTGATTGCCCTCCCCCCCCGGCAGTGAGCGTCACAGTTGAGTGGGGATTTGAACCCTGGTCTCCCACGTCTTAAGTCTGAAACTCCACACCGCGCTGGAATCATAGAGAGATCAATGGCTGCAACTGGTAAAGGAAATTTTGACTTTTCTTATGCTTTTGCGAAGAGTCTTTAAGCACAACCAAGTGTGCCAGTGTTATCCGTTCACATCATGCAGACGTCCCACCTGTCCTAAGGCTCGGGGTGAGCAAAGACGTTAAAAATCAAGAGAGTCGTTAAGATGCTCAGAAATGTCGGGATCTGCCTGGACGCAGCAGTCTGCATGTCCACTGGTTCACGTAGCAATGGGCTTCTCCTGCACAACCACCGTAACTCAGGAAGATGCCCCGGGGGGAAGCCTCGAGAGAAATATCTTCCTGTCCGCAGCAGCTGCTGGCTCCGCAAAGGACCGACTTTGATCTGGGTAAGTCAGCACTTTTGGGCCCTGAAAGTCCTGCTAAATCAAAGGCAAGGCAAGGAGAGAGAGAGAGAGAGAGGGAGCCAGGCAGGGAAATGGCACAATAAACTTCTCGCTGTGAGCAATACTAAAACCACAGCTTGGCAGGGGCTGGCGGAGGCCAGGCTGATTCCTTTCTCCTTTATTAAAGCACTCCGGATACAGGTTAACCATCCTTGTTCTGGATTTATTGTTCTCTTTTGGCCCCGCGAGTTGTGAGACGTGCCGAACAGGTTACTGGCATCCTCTGCTCTCGAATCCTTAAAAAAAAAAAAAAAACTAGTAGCAATAATGGATGTTATTGTCATTGCGGCGATTCTTTTTATCTGTGCTCTAACCAGTAACTCCCTCCCTTCAGGGTGTAATGTGGTGCTTTAGTGCCAGGCATTGTTATGATCCCAGAGCCACCTCCTGTAGCTATTTTGGCTTCCCAAAATATCTATGTACAGCTCGCTCTCCCTGTAAAGCGGCTCAGAGTGGGATCGTTGCACATCAATAGAACATAAGAACGTAGGTTTCTGTTGTTGGCACCTGTCCGTCAGGAGGAGTGAGCTTTCAGGGGTTAAGTCAAACTGTCAGAAGGTTGCAGCTCCTGCCGTGGCTCTGGGATCAATGTGGGAGAGACATGTTTTGTTGCATCTGGGGCAGGTGAAGGCGCCCGGTTGGGCTGCTGCCGATACACCAGGGCATTTCTTCTCTATGCACTGCTCCCAGTGGTCATTTCTCCTCTGGTCACTGCTATGAATGTATGACCTGTCTCCAGGCACTGCGGTCCTCTGCAAACGATTACCCCACAGCAGGGTTGATGTTGCCAGCCTTCGTGCCATGTTTCCAGACATCTTTTTCCTTTTTTTTTTAAAGCATCTTTTTTGAAAGTTCAAAAAGTGCATCTAAAAAGTGCACTAAACATGGTGAGACGTAAATAAAAGAGAGAGAAAGAGAACCCATGTAGAAGGGGAAATATAGGGGAGGAACCCCCAAACTGTTTCCGTGTCGAGGACCCCAAACCACCCCTCAAATAAATTCACACCACGGACATAATTTTTGGTTTTTGGCATAATTTTGGCCACAACTTTATTGACTTACAAGAGACGTGAGTGGTTGCTTAGGCATTGGTTCAGACTATCTGTCCCTAAGGACAGAACTGACATTTGTCAGTAAGGGGAAAGCCTTCCGGGTAGAGAAAGTGAGTGGGAATCACCTCTCCCCTCTTCCCACAGGCTCCCAGGGGCTCTTGCGTGGCCCTGGCCCCCGACCGGGGGTTACGGACAAAAGCATATCGAGCCCCTGGGTTCCTTTAACGGAAATCCCCACACCATGAAGAACTTGGAGGGGCAAACAAGACAGCAGTCCCCTCCACCAACCATCATCAATGTGGAGGGGCAAACCAAGTCAAGAGTCCCCTTCACCAACCCAGCAAGATAAGAACCAATGCCTAACCGCCAACCTTACAAGTTGTGACTATTTGCTACGCAGTAGGCGAAAACCCATGGACTGCAAGAAGATCAAACCTATCCATTCTCAAGGAAATCGGCCCTGAGTGCTCACTAGAAGGACAGATCCTGAAGTTGAGGCTCCAGTACTTTGGCCACCTCATGAGAAGAGAAGACTCCCTGGAAAAGACCCTGATGTTGGGAAAGATGGAGGGCACAAGGAGAAGGGGACGACAGAGGATGAGATGGTTGGACAGTGTTCTCGAAGCTACTAACATGAGTTTGGCCAAACTGCGGGAGGCAGTGAAGGATAGGCATGCCTGGCGTGCTCTGGTCCATGGGGTCACGAAGAGTCAGACTCGACTGAACGACTGAACAACAACAACAGGCGAAAACCAGATGGCACCAGCCAATCAGCCAAATGGACAAAATTCCTACCAGGCCCCTGCCTGAAAAGCAGACGACCCCATGACAGGCATAGCAAGGTCAACACAGAGACCTAAAATTAGGGAGGGAAGGGCGGGTGATCCAAAGCTCGCAGTCAAAGAGGCGGAACACTCTTTTTATAACAAGCTGGGCTGTCCATCACAAAATGGCAACATATAAATCCCTCCAACAACACCCCGGGTCCAATCATAACAGTGGCCATCCAAACTAACCTGCCCAGCAACTAGGGGTAGTTTGCAGGCAGGGCCAGCGCGTCCATTAAGGCGAACTAGGCAATTGCCTAGGGCGCCAAAATGGAGGGGGCGCTGGCCAGGCTTGGGCGGGGGGGGGGACGGGCTAGCAGCAGCTTCTCCGCTGTAGCGGAGAGGTGCTGCTTGCCTCTCCACCACCCCCACCTCCCGCTAAAGCAGGCTTTGGCGGGGGGCAGGTGGCGGGGGGCACCAGAAGGTGGTCACGCCTAGGGCGCAAGAAACCCTAGCACCGATCCTGTTTGCAGGCCCCCACCACAACACGTGCTCTCCATGAAGGAGAACTCTACTTCACCAGACCTTAACCCCCATTCTGAGGTCCCTTTTGAATGCAAACTGAGTCCAGTCTCTCCCCCGTCCTTCTTTGCTTCACCATGAAAATCTTTAGGGATCCATTTCAGGTGCCTCCTGTTATCATGCACAGATTAGCGCCAAGTTAAACCCCAGCCTGGGCCCCAATCCTGCCAAATGTTCTGGCGAGATGGGAGGGAGCGCATTCCAACGTTCGCAAATCACCGTTGCGCCAACACACCCACCCACCCCACCGGTGCCTCACTCGCTGTTCAGATTTCCCTCCTTCACAACCAATTGCAAACAAACCTATAATGAGGCCAAATTTGGCCCGTGCTCAAAGAGTATTTTGTTTTAACGTGATAGCAGGCTAACACAATAAAGTACGCCGGGACAGCTGATCACCACCAAATGTGGGCTCCGGTTTTGTCTTAAAAGCCGCCGAAATCAGTGAGAGGAGAAGAAATCCCCAAATGCCTAACATGTGCCAGCTATAAAGGTTCCGAACCCCAAAAGATGACAGTAATGCGTTTTGGCAGGCAGCTCCATTAAGGAGTCAAAGTTTCCAGTCTCGTCCACCTTCTCTGTGGCTGTGGTATAATTCAGTTCTGGGTGTAAGGAGACACAGACACAGAGTCGCACCAGGGGCCCATCGAGTCCAATAATGTCTGAAAGTGGAATTCCAAAATCTGTGCCAGACATCTCCTGCGCCCCTGAGAGGTGGGATCCTCTATTTATTTATTTTTTAAATCATATTTATTGATTTTCCAATACAAATCTCCAATTACCAATCAAATTACAATCCAAATTAATTATACAATTCCCAATTAAAACAATTCCAATTATGCCAAATTTTTACAATTTTTTTGGACTCCCCATGTCTCGGACTCCGGAGCGATCTTCACCTCTCTTTCAGTTGCATTCATAGTCCTAATACTTTCACAGCCTCTGATATATGCCAGCAAGCAGACGAGATTATAATGAATAATGTCTCTGTATGGATAAGGTCCCTCTTTTTCCAAATGCCACATTCCAGCCGAGAGGTGGGATCCTTAAAGTGGCGTTTGTTGCCAGCAGCTGAATCTGCAAACTATGGAGAACACGGTAGCTCAGTGGTGCAGCATCTGCTTTGCTTGCAAAAGGTCCCAGTTTCAATCTCTTGAAGAGTCTCCAGGTAGGAAATCACACCTCTCTGAAACCCTGGACAGCCCACTGACAGCCAGGGCAGACCAAATAATTTCCCCAGCCAGTGCCTGCCTCCTGTGGCAGTGAGTTCCATAGGGGTTCTTTTTTTGGGGGGGGGTGCTATGAATCATTTTTTATTTCTTTAATAAACGAAATAAACCAAAGACATAGGGGATTAAGAAATACTATTACAGCAGGTTTGGAAGCAGGGTAAGGTTGGACCTTATCATTGAATTTGTTGTTCCAAAACATTACAAAAAAAAACCACCTTTTCTCTGTAGCTTTATCATACTCACTGTGGACCAAGTTTTCTCAATCCATTTAGATATAGTAGGAGATTCAGGTTTTATCCAGTACTTTTTTTCTGGGGGGACGCAGGGAAACACCCTAAACATTTTGTGAATCTTTGTACTTTTGTCCATTTCTGTATTTATTTTTCCCCATTTGAACTATAAAATGATGAGAGTACCCTTAAACTTTTTTTTTAGAAAAAAAGCACTTTTTTTTTTATTCCGATTTTTAGCTATTAAAAAAGCATCTAAATAACATGGCATCCACGAAAAAGAAAAAGAAAAGAGCGAAAGGTACAGCTGAAGTACTGCCCATGTCACCAGCTGACCGTGTGTACATTCTGATTTTATTTTTTAAAATGTGCATGTCACAATATATATTTATACACTGTATATGAGGCCCCTAGAACCACAAGAAATGCAAAAAAAATCACTTACAGGTGGGTAGCCGTGTTGGTCTGCCATAGTTGAAACAAAATAGAAAATTCTTTCCAGTAGCACCTTAGAGACCAACTGAGTTTGTTCTTGGTATGAGCTTTCGTGTGCAAAAAAATCACTGTTAATAATAATTATTTAATGTTTAATAGATTATTGTATTTTAACATTCTGTTGGAAGCCAGCCACTCTGTTAAAATACAATAATCTATTAAACATTAAAAGCTTCCCTAAACAGGGCTGCCTTCAGATTCTTCTAAAAGTCAGGTAGTTGTTTATCTCTTTGACATCTGG
This sequence comes from Lacerta viridis, assembly GCA_900245905.1. Classification (NCBI taxonomy): domain Eukaryota; kingdom Metazoa; phylum Chordata; class Lepidosauria; order Squamata; family Lacertidae; genus Lacerta; species Lacerta viridis. The sequence goes on from OFHU01004576.1 coordinate 178,900, forward strand.
TGGGAGGGCATTCCACAGGGCGGGCGCCACTACCGAGAAGGCCCTCTGCCTGGTTCCCTGTAGCTTTGCTTCTCGCAGTGAGGGAACCGCCAGAAGGCCCTCGGCGCTGGATCTCAGTGTCCGGGCTGAATGATGGGGGTGGAGACGCTCCTTCAGGTATACAGGACCGAGGCCGTTTAGGGCTTTAAAGGTCAGCACCAACACTTTGAATTGTGCTCGGAAACGTACTGGGAGCCAATATAGGTCTTTCAAGACCAGTTAATAACTCATTCCCGAATTGCCCCCCTTCAAAATCAAATTGCCCCCCTGTAGGGCATGTTCCCCACATTGGGAACCACGGCTCTAAACTGAGACGTCCCAAATGCGGCGACCTTTCCTCATCAGGGAGTTGCTTCTCCCCTTGATAATTCTGGGCGCTGTAGCCTGAATATTTTCCAACTCTTTGTAGCGAGGAGGCCAGAACTGCCCCCTTCGCCCTCTCCTGGTGGATAGGACACGCATGGTTCCTCTCTGCTCTTCCAGCACTGGAGCCCCTTGCTGTAACTACTGCATCGCACTGCCTTCCTCCTCCCGCCCATTGCAATCTACATTTTTATAAGCCGCACAGCATGGATTCCAGGCTACTGCAATCTGCAGCAAGCCACTAAAATCTGCCCATAAACCATCTCCAAACTTCCTTGTTATAACTAACCCTACATTAAGAAGGAGGCTGGGCTTTTTACAGCCGCTCTTTGATTCTGAAATCTACAATGAAATGGATACAAGATACGGCAATGAATCTCGGCTGGGAGACATTTAAACAGAACCGGCATAAACTTTAAAGCCTCTCGCTTTTTTATTTCCCCCTCCCTCCTCTGCACTCTCTATCTCTCTTTAAAAAGTTATTGCTCCTCATCCTCCCCTCCTTTCCTTTAAAAAGGGACGACTACCCCCTGCCTGACAATGTCTGTTCTATAAATCCAGGGGAACAAAGCGACGTTCAGATCGGCAAGGCGACGGGCAGAGAACAAAGGCGGATTCTGACAGGAGCATTTGGGCTTTCATCCCCCCAGGAAAAATTATTAGTAGAGCATGGAGAATGACATCACTGCTTTCCAGATGTGAATTTCATATTTGGATCGCATAATCGGCAGGAGTTGGAAGGGAGGCGACAGGAGACGAGCGCCAAGGTCAGTCCGAGGGAAGGTACCCCCCCTGCCCTACAATGCGATGTCCTCTGCTGCAGGGGTGCAGTCCTGGATCCGACAGGTGGGCTGGATCCTGTCTTCCTTCACCCAACACGGGGCAAGTCTGGCAGGTGATTAGAGCTATGTACCAGTCAGTCGACTGACATCACAATGACATCAGCCGACCTGTTTTTCCAGAGCTTTGCAAGCCCCGAGAAGCAGCTGCTCACCGGGCTTTCAAAGCTTCTGCAACACAGGGCTTTTCACGGGGTTTTGCAGGTGCTGTCAGTCAACTGGTTGGCATTGCTTGCAGCATGCGCACGCACAGACACGCCCAGTTTGGCTCATACACACATACCATAAAAAAACAAGGGCACGTTATAGGATTTTCTCCAAAAAATCTTCTCTGAAAATTGCCTGTAGGTCAGCAGTCACAAACCCCAGGAGCCCTTGCAAGATACAAGCTTTTCCACCCCACTCCACCCATCTGTCGTAAAGCCCACTCTTCCTTTGCTAGTGGGCAAGAAAGCTGAAATAATAATAATAATATTTATTTATTTATTTATTTATGCATGCATGCATGCATGCATGCCCCGTCCATCTGGCTGGGCTTCCCCAGCCACTGGGCTTCCCCAGCCACACATCAGACATTAAAAGCTTCCCTAAACAGGGCTGCCTTCAGATGTCTGGTAGTTGTTGTTCTCTTTGACATCTGGTGGGAGGGTGCCACTACCGAGAAGGCCCTCTGCCTGGTTCCCTGTAACTTGGCTTCTCGCAGTGAGGGAACCGCCAGAAAGCCCTCGGCGCTGGACCTCAGTGTCCAGGCTGAACAATGGGGATGGAGACGCTCCTTCAGGTATACTGGGCCGCCTCACAAGTCCTGAAAGCTCTGGAACAAGATGACAGCCTTCTCCGCAAATTAGAACTGCTTAGTTGTTTTTACCAGCGAAAGAGATAATTTTGCTCTAACAGGGTTTTTAAACTCTTCCATTTACTTAGCGGCGCAGAGAAAAGAGATGAAAATGCGAGAGAATGCTGGGGCCTGCCCCCTCTTCTCCCTAAATGTCTTTTCATCTCCTTCGCCTCCTGGTGTGTTAATAGCTTTCTGCTTTCATGGTGCAGAGAGCCTGCGTTTGCTGACCCAGCAACCCAATCTCCTGCTGAAACACCGCAGCCCTCGCCGAGGAGGGTTATTAGCACACCGTGGCAAAAGCAAACAGGCTGATGGGATTTTAATGGGCTCCTAATGGGTCAGCACCACGACTGGCAGCCAACATGAGGAATAGTCTGCCTCTACACCTCCTCTGCTGCCGCCTTCCGTTCCTCGTCTGCAACCTGTTTGATGCTGTGGTGGAAGGAAGGATCAACGCTGCATAGTGGGTCTTGTTTTCATGGGCCCCTTTCCTTGACCTGAAACACCAGGGAATTGTTCCTCTGCTGCGTGAGAGCATCAGAAGAGCCCTGCAGGATCAGGCCAGTGGGTGGCCCATCTAGTCCAGCATCCTTTTTTCACAATGGCCAACCAGATGCCTCTAGGAAACCCACAAGCAGGACTCAAGCCCAAGAGCTCGCTCACCTCCGGCAGTTGACAGCAACTGGTATTCAGAAGCGTTGCTTCCTCCAGCTGTGGAGTCAGAGCACAGCCATCATGGCCTTGGATAGCCCTCTTCTCCATGAATGGGTCCATTAAATCCATCTAGGTTGGTGGCTATCATTGCTTCCTGCAGCAGCGAATTCCACAGTTTAACCATCTTCCAACTTTCAGCATCACAGTTTAACAATCTTCCAACTTTCAGCATCAATGGGTGTTCACAAGCTCTAGTGTTATGAGAGAGGGAGAAACTCAGACCCTCCAAGTGTCCCTATTTTCCAAGGACAGTCCCGGATTCACAGACGCCATCCCGGTTTCTGACTTGATCCTGGAATGTCCCCCTTTTCCTTAGGATGTCCCTATTTTCATCAGAGAAATGTTGGAGGGGACGGAAATCTATCCTCTTTCTTGCCACTGTGCATAATTTTGTACACTTCAATCTTGCTTGCCTTTCCCTAAACTAAAAGGTTCTGAATGCTGCAGCTTTTCCACATGGGGGGGGGTCACTCCACATTTGCATGCCCAGACGCCCCCACCCCCCACCCTGGCCCAATGGACCACCCAAATTCCATGAACAATGAGACACGACAACTAATGTTTAGGTCAAAATCAAGCCACAACTTTATTGAGTGCAGATGTAAGAGGTTTGACATAGGCATTGGGTGGAACCAACCACTTCTGGCCTGCCTGCCAAAAGGTCTTAGATTTGGGGTCAACCGGAAGTGAAGGAGTCCTTGATCCACATCAAGGAGTAACTGGATTGCTGGATTGCGCCTGGGGAGTGCTGTGGCCCTAGCCCTGTCCAGGCAGAAGCCTCTCCCACTTCTGAGCCCACCCCCTGGGAGAAACCTGTCCCCTCGTCCCGCTTGCGATTGGCCAATTGAGCGATTGGACAGGACCCGCTTCCCAGACAGCAAGCTCAGTCCAGGGACCTCCTTTGCTGCCCGGAAAGCTGCCCAAGGGGCCTTGTCCATCAGATCGTGGAGAGCGGATGGAAAGAAGAAGAAGAAGAGTTTGGATTTGATATCCCGCTTTTCACTACCCGAAGGAGTCTCAAAGCGGCTAACATTCTCCTTTCCCTTCCTCCCCCACAACAAACACTCTGTGAGGTGAGTGGGGCTGAGAGACTTCAGAGAAGTGTGACTAGCCCAAGGTCACCCAGCAGCTGCATGTGGAGGAGCGGAGACGTGAACCCGGTTCACCAGATTATGAGTCTGCCACTCATAATTTTGGGGTGACCCCCCCAAAAAAAAAACAGTGCCCACCAAGAAGGGTTGAGTGGACTTCTCTGTGCATAGGAGCAAGAGCAGTTAGAAAAAGGGCGACCTCAAAGCTGCTCTTACTCGCTTGGCAGGGAGGGAATTAAACTTCTGTTACAAACCGTTGGCAGAGTAGGATTGAAGAGCGTGTGTGAAATGCAATCCTATTGTTGCATCTACAAGTCTCATTTATACGGAAGGCTGACCAGCTGGAAATAGACCTTGTCTGTCCTGTTTCTGCCACCCCCTGGGACAGAGCGCTCAACTTTCCCTTTTTTTTGCAATGGGAAATGGCGCTGGAATAAGGGAATTTCCCGCAAAAAAGGGAAAGTTGACGGCCTGTGAAAGCAATACGAGCTCTTGAGCCCGATTTAGAAACAGCTCCATTTTTTTTCCATGTTTGAATAAAATGCCTGGAGGTTCTGATATCCTAATTAATGATTCCCCGGGGCTGACTCCCGGGCAAGCGTCACTGGATTGCCGCCTAAAGCTACAATCCCATCTGGCCCTTTTTAGGAGCAAATAGCTTTGAACTCCGAGGCGTTTTCTTTGGAGCAGCGTGCGAAAGGTTGGGTTGCATGCGAGGAGAAAATCTCAGCCACTTTGCAACCTTCTCTTCTTCCGAAATGGACAGTTGGTGGCAGGTACGGGGAACCTTTGTCTCACCAGATGTTGACGAACCTCAACTCCCAACAGCAAGGATGGTAGGTGGCAAGGGAGTTGTAGTTCAGGAAATATCTGGAGGGCCAGAGGTTCCCCACACCTGGCTTACGGGATGTTTAATGGAAAGATCCTGCTTCTGTTGGACAATGAAACCCCCAGAAAAGCATCCTGAATGGATCGGGGTTGTGTTTTTTTACCATGAGTAATTCTATGTCAAGTTTATAAACAAATTTCACAAGTTGTTTCCTTACATAAAGCAATTCAACATCTTTAATTATTGTTATTACTATTATACCAGTGTTGTGTCCATCCCATGCCAGTCACAGGGAAACTTTTTTTTTAATGAGTTTGCTAAATAGTTTAAGATTCCATTCCAATTAATGTTAACTGAGAAGTGAAGCCCAACGAAGCTCAATTGGCCTTACTCCCCGGTAGGCATGTATAGATCTGTAGCCTAAATCTTATTAAGACTGTATTTGAGAAACGTGTGTGATAAAATATTTAAATTAAAATAAATAACTAGTATAAGAAAAAGCACATATGTTTTTATAATGTAAACATTCACGGGTAAGAATAGAAGAATTGTCCTCCCTGACCACAAATTCTGAAATGGACAGAAGAGGGAGGAGGAGGAGATAAGGAACAAGATGGTGATAAGAATGAAGAAGAAGAAGAAGAAGAAGAAGAAGAAGAAGAAGAAGAAGAAGAAGAAGAAGAAGAAGAAGAAGAAGAAGCAGAGTGGCTGGGGAGACCCAGCCAGATGGCGGGGTACAAATAATAAAATTATTATTATTATTATTATTAAGAAGAGGAGGAGGAGGAGGAGGAGGAGAAAGAAGAAGAAGAAGAAGAAGAAGAAGAAGAAGAAGAAGAAGAAGAAGAAGAAGAAGAAGAAGAAGAAGAAGAAGAAGAAAGAAGAAAGAAAGAAAGAAAGAAAGAAAGAAAGAAAGAAAGAAAGAAAGAAAGAAAGAAAGAAAGAAAGAAAAGGAGGAGGAGGAGGTGGTGGAGGAGGAGGAATGATGCTGTGGTGAAAATGAAGGTGGTAATGAAAACAGAGAAGGAGATGTTAACTTTCTGATTTACTCCTTTCCCTATAATTTAGCTCTTGGTTTTCTCTCATTTCCAAGCCTGCTAATTACATCTGCTATACTGGAACAAGATGTCCTGCATTTATGGTGTTCCTGCAGCCCTGGGCACTCAGTCTCTGTACTTCAAGGGTAGGTCGGACTCTGGTCACAGAACTGCCAGCAGAGACGTCCCGCTCCTATAGATCTCAAACAAACACCCCCACACCCACTGGGCAAGTCTATCTGAGAAGAGACCCTTGTCCTTGCAAGGCTCTGGGCCACGATCCGGGCTCCTCCTCCCCTCCCCTCCTCCCCTCCCACCAGAGCCCCAGCCCTTCCATCTGGTGGGGTGCCTATTCAGCACTTACTCGAAATTGCTTTCCCAATTGCGCTGAGCTGTACCTGCTGCAATATTAAAAGGTTATGGAGGTTTTATGGAGGCCTGCCACTGACAGCGCCTATGAATTTCAATGCCATTTGCATTGCAGGCGAGAGAGCCAGCATTATCTCCCAAATCTCTCGCGTCCGGAGGCTCCTGGCACTTCTGTAAAGCTTCCATGAATCCCCACAAAAAGCAGCTCCCAGTCACGCTTCCACCTGGAGAAAAGACACTGTGATCGTAAGATCATGAAATGTCTCGCGGGATCATTAGCAGCCCACTTAGTCCAGTATCGCTGGGCAACAGGAAGCAGCTCTACCAAGGTTGGTAGCCTCGAGAACCCTGTCCAACCATCTCGTCCTCTGTCGTCCCCTTCTCCTTGTGCCCTCCATCTTTCCCAACATCAGGGTCTTTTCCAGGGAGTCTTCTCTTCTCATGAGGTGGCCAAAGTATTGGAGCCTCAGCTTCAGGATCTGTCCTTCCAGTGAGCACTCAGGGCTGATTTCCTTCAGAATGGATAGGTTTGATCTTCTTGCAGTCCATGGGACTCTCAAGAGTCTCCTCCAGCACCATAATTCAAAAGCATCAATTCTTCAGCGATCAGCCTTCTTTATGGTCCAGCTCTCACTTCCATACATCACTACTGGGAAAACCATAGCTTTAACTATACGGACCTTTGTCGGCAAGGTGATGTCTCTGCTTTTTAAGATGCTGTCTAGGTTTGTCATTGCTTTTCTCCCAAGAAGCAGGCGTCTTTTAATTTCGTGACTGCTGTCACCATCTGCAGTGATCATGGAACCCAAGAAAGTAAAACCTCTCAGAATAGAGTGGTATAGTGGTTAAACCACTGAGCCTAGGGCTTGCCGATCAGAAGGTCGGCGGTTCGAATCCCCACAATGACGGGGTGAGCTCCCGTTGCTCGGTCCCTGCTCCTGCCAACCTAGCAGTTCGAAAGCACGTCAAAGTGCAAGTAGATAAATAGGTACCGCTCCGGCGGAAGGTAAACGGCGTTTCCGTGCGCTGCTCTGGTTCGCCAGAAGCGGCTTTGTCATGCTGGCCACATGACCCGGAAGCTGTACGCCGGCTCCCTCGCCAGTAACGCGAGATGAGCGCCACAACCCCAGAGTCGGACACGACTGGACCTAATGGTCAGGGGTCCCTTTCCCTTTATTACTTCCCTTGACCTGGACACTCGACTTCCATTGATGCAGCCTAGAATAGCATTAGGGTCGTTTTTTGGTTAGTTCTTTTTGCTATTGCATTACACTGTTGACTCATGTTAAGCTTCTGGTGTGCTAAGACCCCTAAATCCTTTTCACGTGGACTGCCGTACTTTTCACATTGCTGGCTGCCTGCAGTGATGAAATACCTTCCATATGGGAAAAATCTTGCAAAAGGGCTCGCTGCTTCGTTTTTCTGTAGGAGCAGCTGCGAGGCAAAGATACTTTGATATCGTTCCACTTCCAGCTTCGATAAGCCACTTCTCTGCAGAGCGTCCAAAGTGGTGTGCAAAGAAGTAGCAGAAAACTCGCCATCAAACATGAAAGGGAAATAACCAAAGAGCTTCACGGGACAAAAAGTTCCTTCCAGTAGCACCTTAGAGACCAACTAAGTTTGTTATTGGTACGAGCTTTCGTGTGCATGCATCTGATCTGCTGACTTCTATTTCAATCTATCTGAAGAAGTGTGCATGCACACGAAAGCTCATACCAATAACAAACTTAGTTGGTCTCTAAGGTGCTACTGGAAGGAATTTTTTTATTTTACTTTCTTTCTTTCTTTTTTATCTGTGCTGAATCTTCCAAAGTTCAGCTTCATAAAATTTATGCAACACTTGGTTGTCACAAACACCAAAACATCTTAGGAGAAGACAATGAAATTATCAGTAAGAACAGTTAAAAAACATCCATTTAAAATATTCAAAAGAAAATGTAAAGTCAGCGATAAACTAAAAACAGATTAAAAGACACCCACCGACATTCTACATATCTGGGTATAAATCTATGTATGACTTTCATATCCTTCCTTCCTTTCACTCAGATTTCTAAACTTGTTGTCAAGTTGCAACCACCAGTGGAGGCCAGACTTGCCCATCTGTCTTGGTTTTGCTCTCCAAAGAGCTGGAGGGTTAATTTTTTGTTTGTTTGCTGCCTGCCGGTCTTGGCATCTCTCTGCCAGCGGAGCAGCTTTGGAGAGACAGGAGATCATTCACAGCCTGCCAGCCCCTGGCCCTGAAGACCGAAATCTGGTCTGCTGCAAAGGAAGGAGCTGAGATTGCAGAAAGAGATGGAGGCAGCAGCACCCAGGAGGAGTCAGGATGGAGGGCAGCAAGGCGGCAACATCCGTGCTGAGGCGACAGAGCCGTGGCCTAAAATTTGTTTCTTTTTTTAAGATTGCCTCCCTTTCCCTTCAGTCGCAAGGCAGCTTACATGCCCCCAAGAGGAAGCAGCAATATAAGAAAGAGATTAAAAATGCCGCAGCAATATATAAAACAGCAAGTTAAGTGCACAGACTAAAGCAGCTACACTAGAAGTTAGAAATCAAGAGCCTGAGGAAATCAGAAAGGGTTTGCCTAGTGCTGCGAAGGCAGCAGAGTTGACACCAGCTTTGGATCCAGCACGGAGCAAGCAGGTCTCTGTGTTTCCAGCTTCCAGCCTGCTTCCAGCTCAGCTCTTACACATTATTCTGGCTATCATTCTCCTACCTAGCAGCTAATGGAGTGGAAAGAAGCCCCCCCCCCATTGTTCTATGGCACTTTGCAAATCGTGTCCTCCCTCAAAGAGGTCACGTGTTGCGCTGCGACCTGGCAACCAAACCCTGTGTTGTGGGTGGGTCCGATTGGATAGCCACAACACCCTATTAGTATGTCCCTTGAAGCTGGGTGTAATCAGGCCAATGGGACGCTAGCCAAAGGGATCGAGGGACCTACATAAGCCCAGGCACGTGTCCCTGAGCTTCCTCTTTGGGCAAGTGCATCAGAACACCCGCCCACCTCTCCCTATATTTAGGGCTTGCGCTTGACCTTGCTATGCCGTCGTGTGTCATCTGTCATTGGGATAGGGGCACAGCAGGGATTTTCCCCACTTGGCTGATTGGCTGTTGCCTCTTGGGTTTCGCCTGCCGCGTAGCAAATCGTCACAACTTGTAAGTTTGCGGATAGGCTCTAATTCAGGTAATAGGGATGGGGGAACACTCTCGCCATCCCTAAGCGAAGGGTATTCTGTTAAAGGAATCCAGGGACTCAATGGTTTGGTCAACCCTGAGAGGGGTTGTGCCCGTGCCTGAGTCCAGGGGGACATCTGGGTGGTGGACTAGCCTGACCCCGGCTTTCCGCTGTTCCAGGTGTTCACCCTAGGCTGACCTATGCTGGTGCCCTGGGTCAGCGCTACCTGCAACGGTGCAGGGAGCTAGTCGAACCAGAGCCTATGCAACCACTCACTTGCTGTAATCAATAAAGTTGTGGCCTAAATTCTGCCAAAAACCAAACCAAAATTTGAGTCTTGTCTGAATTTATTTAAGGGGGAGGTTAAAGGTCTAAACACGCGACTTTTTTTAGTGCTTAACTAGTCAGTCAAAGCCATTGCCTAGAGACCATTGGCCATTGGCATCTCATACCACCTGCCCCCACAGATGCAGGATCCCAAGACTTGGAAGGCACTCAGGGCACCAGCCAAACTGAGCCTCCTGTACTGCATTCTTGCATGTTATTTTCACAGAAGTGTGTGCATTTTGATGCGCGCTTTCCCCCTAACAGACACATTTGGGATCACATGTTTTGGTTGGAGAACCAGATATTGTCAAATCTTGAGAAGTGTGAATTTCGGAGGATAACTGTGTTTCAGTTCATGGATTGTTTCGGGAAGTGCAAATGAGGGAAGTTGGCATCAAAATGCAAACTGAACGGAATATCTCCCCGTTGCAACATGCCCAACCCAGTTTTCGTCTTTTAAAAGCAAACACTCGTCTCCAAAATGGAAGCAATGAGTTATCTAGTTTCCCAACCAAGAGCAGAATCTCCTTTTCAAGCTGTTTAAAAAAAAAAAAGAGGTACAAAGTTATTTGAAGCCAATAAGTTTGTTTTATTTATTCTATCGTTCTGTGTCCCACTTTCTCTTCCTCTGGTAAAGGTAAAGGGACCCCTGACACTTGTTGCTGGCATGACACTGCCTCCTCGCTGGCCCACCCCTCACACAGAAAAAAAGCCGCTGGAAGGGGGGCTCCGCAGCCCAGCCAGTGCCGAAAGATGCGGCCGAAAGGGGAGAAAAAAGGAAGCAAAGCGGGCGCGTTCAAGCCCCCCTTCCAGTGGCATTTTTTCTGTGTGAGGGGTGGGCCAGCGAGGACGGGGTGTCATGCCAGCAACAAGCGTCAGGGGTCCCTTTACCTTTAACTTTTCGGGGGCCCGCCTGGAGGGGGGGTAGGGAGGGGGCGGCCAAAGTGTCACCCCCTCCCCTGGAACCTGGGGCGGGCCGCCCCGCCGTTCCCCCTTGCTCCGCCCCTGGCCATCCGTGAGCCGCAGGACCCCGAGACACCCCAATGCTCCTCCTGGGGTTTTTGGGGAAGGCATGTCGCCCTAGCGCTCTCCCTCAGAGGCTCCACAAAGCCGAATCTGACAGAGCTGTCAGATTCGCAGTCCGCCCACCAGATGGAAGATGGAAGCCAAGCCTGATGAGGGACAGTTGAGGGAGTTAGGGATGTTTAGTCTGGAGAAGAGGAGGTTGAGAAGAGAGATGAGTGCCACCTTCAAATACCTGAAGGGCTGGCCCATGGAAGAGGGAGAAAGCTTGTTTTCTGCTGCTCTGGAGGGTAGGACCTGTAAGATCTCCGTTGTGTTGCTCATGAGTAACCAGCCGATTCCGTAGCTTCTTTTAAAAGTTTTATTGTGCAAAACTATTTACAGTGCAGAGCTTACGAAAACACGTCTGTATCATCCATCAGCAGAATCCGGGAGTGCCCCTTTCCAGTTACCTCCCCCCCCCAACAAAAAAGGCGTGGGATGCGGAATCTCCTCCTCCTTGCCCTGCGTGGCACCCCTCTGAGCAAATGGGGCGATGGAAGTGGCGTGCTACCCTCTGCACCCGCAGGGCGCAAGGGCTCTCTCACATCCCTAGAGCTTTCTCATCCCGTTCCCTGAGAAACCTCCCCCTCCCCGATTGAGGTCTCAGTGCTGGTCCACTGGAGGGAAGAATTGCTGCTCCTCAGGTGTTGTCGGGGCTCTCTGTAACATCCCAAACGCCTGTCACCCTCACTGCGCTGTGCCGAGGGCAGTTCCCTGACAGGACTCAAACCAATGGTTTCAAGTAACAAGAAAGGAGATTCTGACTAAACATCAGGAAGAACTTTCTGAGAGTAAGAGCTGCTTGAGTAAGAACTGTTGGACTTTTGGTTTTAACTGGAAAAGCCTCAAAACCAGTTTAGCACTTGGAGTGGTGTCCAGCTACGCTTCCTTCTCCAGTGCTTTAGCAGAGTTTTTTCAAACTTCTTCTTCTTGCGCAACGGTATGTGTGACTTGTGCCAGCAATAAATTCCACACAGTCTGGCTTGATTAAAGCAAGTACGCTTTATTTACAAGCATGTAACTCACAGACACTCTCCGGGACACTTGGGCGACATCTCCGCTCCGGTTCAGTCAAAACCGAGAGTAAGACTGACCAGGAAATAAACGGTGCGTCACATGAATCACAAAGACATTCGCATACAGCAGATACCAGGATGTTGTGACATCATCCCTGTGGGAGGGGCGAACTGTTGAGCTTATTTAACCCTGAAAGCTCCAAACCTCACAGGAACAGACTCCCTTGGGAACTGGACTCTGATTCACTGGAGGTTTTTAAAGAGAGGTTGGGTTCTTTCACTGTGATTCTTGCATTGTAGGGGGCTGGACTAGATGGCCCTTGGGGTCCCTTGTAACCCTACAGTTCTGTGATTCAATTGTCCTAATGCCTCTCTATAGCAACCTTCTCCAACCTGGTGCTCTCCAGACCACAAGTCCCTTCAGTCCCATCATGTAGTCGAAACATTTGGAGGGCCCCCGGTTGACAAAGGCTTCCATATACCTCCACTATCTGGATTCTCCCTCTTGAAATATTGGAGTGTGTGTGTGTGTGTGTGTGTGTTGATTAACACTCCAGTTCTTGGAGGAAAAACAAGGGTGAACTCTCAGCATCTCTTTCTGAAAAATGGGTCCCCAGTGGGAAATGCCTCTGACTCATTTTGGGTATAGTTGTAATCTTTTCTTGCAAATGTTAATTAAATGATTGATTTACTGAGAGCTTTAACGAACTCTGATAAGCTCACACAATTTTCTGGCCAGTAATTGCATTTTCCTCCAGGGGTTAGCTAAGAAAGTGATGTTGAGGGGCAAAGGGAGGCTTATTCCACACTGGAAGTTCAGTGAGAGGTTTCTGCCTTTGGGCCTTGAAGAATGCGAGATATGAAGCAAGTTGGACTGTTTTCTAGCACGGCCTTATCTCTACTGTTTCCTCTTTCTTTCATTTTCTCAAACATTAGAAATGGACCGTAAAATGCTTGCAGCAAAAAGAGAAGCTATCTCAGTGAGCGGTGAGATTCTTTTTATTTTAGTTTAGTTTTGTTTTTCAAGTCTCTGGCATGGCATGCCACCATACCTCATGAAGACTCTTTGGTTCACTTCAAACATTCAGGGAAATGCTATTTGTGGCTCTAAGAAAAACCATGGGTTTGCGAGTTTGTCTTTTGATTCCTGAGCCTTTCTGCCCCAGTGTTATTTGTGCAGCAGATTGGATAGGTAGTGAAAATCAGTGGCCATCTCCCATCACCAAGTTTGTCAATTTTTAGGACCCTCTGTTCCTACATACATGGAAAGAGAGGCTGTTTGTCCTTTAAAATATGTCCTTGTGAGTTCCTCCCAAAGTTCCCCTCTTCCTCTAGCATACAAAAAGACCTCTAGCATTAAAAGGTAAGTTTAAAATGGTTTACTTACATAGTCTCCAAAGTGCTTTTCCATACAGCATTCAGAAAGTGTTGCACAGGCAGTAAAACGTGGCTTAGTTACAGTGGTGAAAGTTCCTAAATTATTGTTATAGGAACACAAAAAATGGCTTGTAACAGTCATGTGGTCTGAACTTGGAGCAACCAGCTCAGAACTCTTTGCATGCTGAGCTTCTCAAGTAGCTTGAGGGGAAGAAAGGCCTTCATTACCTAGTCCATCTCAAGGTGAACTAAACCTGGCAGGACACCTTACTCTATGGTCTTAACCGCTTCATGCATTAGACTTATGCATGTTGGTGATATGAGGCTGGTTACTGTACACCTACACCCTTGACAGAAGCTTAATACAGGAGGCAGTGATGACCACAAACCTCATAGAAATAGACAAATTCATGGACTATCAATGGCTATTAGCCCAAATGGATGTGCTTCGTCTTCCTTGGTCAGAAGTAGCAGTTGCTGGAAAACACAGGCAGGGCGAGTGCTCCTGTGCCCAGATCCTGCTTGTGGGTTTGCCACTGTGGGATGTAATATCAATGAAGGACTCGATCTCCTTCCGTAGGGCCTGTAAGACAGAGCTATTCCGCCCGGCCTCCAATTTGAATTAGCCTGATCCTCTATTCCCTTTTTCCCTTTCCTCTTCTATGAAGAAACCCTTTCTGGGACCCCACATTTAAATTCTTCCCTGGTCTCCTTGCTGGCCCTAGTAGGACCAACTTGGCCAGTTAGCCCTGGTGATCATTTGATGTCTACTGACTGGGGGTTTTGTTTTGTTTTGCTTTGTTTTTCCCAAAATGACCCCTGAATTTTTGAATTTTATTGATATTGATGCTGCATTTTGCGTTGTATTTTATGCTGTTTTTAAGTCACATCGCTGTTAGCTACCCTGAGCCCAGTTTTTAAACCAGGAAGGGCGGGGGATAAATAAAAAATTCTTATTATTATTAATTTATTAATGAAGCAGTCAAATACAACATTTCCTGTTTGCCCAGAGTGGACACGCAGGGGAATGTTGCTCCAGCCAGGAGGACTTCCTGTCACACCTGGTCTGGTGCATCCTCCTCCTGCATGTGACCAGGCAGATGGGCATGACCCTGGCACACCCTATAAAGGGGCTAGTCACGCAGCCATCTTCCTCTCACTCTTCTGGACTCTCTTGATGCCTTTTGCTGTCTGCTGGCTCTCAGCCAGCAGCACATGGGCTCATCCCTCAAAGAGGATGGACCCCCACTTTTCTCTGCAACTGTAACTACAAACTAAAGCCTGCCTTCAGGATCATACTGTGAACTGAATGTAAGTAAACCTTATCATTACTTTAAAAAGAAGGCTGTTGTGTCATTCTTGTTTTTAAGAGGGAACTAAAGGGGATTTGGCAGGAACAATCCAATCTGGACAAGCCAGACTGGATCGCTCAACTCAAATGATTCTAACGAATCCATCAACTAGTTTCCAGCAATGTGCAAGGGAATGTGCTCTGCTACAATCTCACTACTATCACAAGAGGCATCTGGTTGGCTTTTGCGAGAACAGGATGCTGGTGGACCATTGACCTGAGTCAGCTGTCTTTGCTTATATCAGGGGTCATCAACCTTTTTCAGCCATGTGCCGGTGCACCATCCCTCAGCCCATGTGGTGGGCCAGACTGTATTTTTTTGGGGGGGGGGAACGAATTCCTATGCCCCACAAATAACCCAGAGATGCATTTTAAATAAAAGCACACATTCTACTCATGTAAAAACACCAGGCAGGCCCCACAAATAACCCAGAGATGCATTTTAAATAAAAGGACACATTCTACTCATGTAAAAACACTGATTCCCGGACCGTCCGCGGGCCACATTTAGAAGGCGATTGGGCCGCATCCGGCCCCCAGGCCTTAGGTTGCCTACCCCTGGCTTATATTCTTGCAGCAGTGGAACGGACTCACCCAGTAGGTGGTGGATTCTCCTTCCTTGAAGGATTTTAAACAGAGGTCGGGGGGCCATCTGTGAGGGATTCTTTCCTGCATTGCAGGCATTTGGACTCAATGGCCCTTGAGGTCCCTTCCAGTTCTGCATTTCCATGATTCTTAACATACCAATATTAATAGGTGTTGGTTCAAAGCTGTCCATGGGAACTTCTGCTGTGAAAGACACAGCGACAAACAGACCTTGGGGTTCTGTTCAGCTGGCAATCGGAGTCCTAGCCAAAGGAAATTAGCTGGAAAGGGGGCAAGTTTGGGATAAAGGCAGTGGGGTGACATTGAATCCTTGGTGTCACTGCAGCCAAGGGCTTCGTTCTAAAGTAAAACAGCCCTGGATAAGACAGCTGGAGAGTGTGGAACAGCAGATATATAGGCAGATAGATATTGTCATTGATTCATATGATACATGACCCCTGACTTGGCTGTCTTGAGTCTGACCTAATGCCAGAAGTTTCTAGTTTAGCCTGTCAGGAGAGCTTACAGGAGATGATGGAAGCTGGAGTTTGTGTCAATACAAGAGGGCCTTTGGTCTGCTGCAATAAAAATTGCTTTAAATTGGAGACACGGTTTGCTAAAAGAGATTATTGTAGGGGTTCCAGGAACTCTGGTGTCCTGGCAGCAGAGCGGTGAAAACCGTAGAGGGAGAAACTGGGGGTGTTCCTGTAAAACCCTGAGCTGAGAGGGGGCTGGTGAAGGAGAGGAGAGGAAGGGAGATAACGGATGAGGAAAGTTTACCTGCTTCCTTCTAGTGTGTCACAAGCAGGATTGGGGAGGGGGGGAGATGGCAACCAAACCCCACTATCATTAACCCAAGTCCTCAGTCCTGATCTGAGCCAGTGTCAAGCTCGGGGCTTTTTTTTCAACCAGAACTCTCCGGAACTCAGTTCTGGCACCTCACAGGTGGACGCCAGTGCCATTATAAGAGAGCAACGGAGGCGTTCATGAGTTCTGGCACCCCTTTTTCTAAAAAAAAAAAAAATAGTACTGGTGAAGTCTGCTGAATCCATGACACAATCTCACCTGCGACTAACCAACCTGGGTACAGGACCCTGAGAACTGGAAGGTTCTCAAGGCATCTTCAAATATCTGAAGGCCTGTCACACGGAAGATGGAACAAACTTGTTTTCTCCTGCTCTGGAAGGTAGGACCTGAACCAACGGATTAAAACTACAAGAAAGGAGATTGCGACTAAACACCAGGAAGTACTTTCTGACAATAAGAGCTGTTTGACAACTGAATGGCTTTCAACTCCAAGGAACTCTCCTTCCTTGGATGTTTTTAAGCAGAGGTTGAATGGACACCTGTCATGGATGCTTTAGCTGAGATTCCTGCATTGCAGGGGGTTGGACTAGATGACCCTTGGGTCCCTTCCGACTCTATAATTATATGATTGTATGACTATCCAGACTGACCTCCCAAAACTACATTATGCTGCTCTGTGTTTGTGTAGATCATGGAGAAGCTCCTTTCCTAACCCAGAAGTTGGTTTGTGGGGAGACAAAGACGAGAGGCTCCCTTGATTCTAGTTACAGTGCTACCTTGGGTTAAGAACTTAATTCGTTCTGGAGGTCTGTTCTTAACCTGAAACTGTTCTTAACCAGAGGTACCACGCTGCCACCGTGAGATTTCTATTCTCATCCTGAAGCAAAGTTCTTAACCCGAGGTACTACTTCTGGGTTAGCGGAGTCTGTAACCTGAAGTGTCTGTAACCCGAGGTACCACTGTACAGGTATGTAGCCATGTTGGTCTGCCATAGTCGAAACAAAATAAAAAAATTCCTTCCAGTAGCACCTTAGAGACCAACTAAGTTTGCTATTGGTATGAGCTTTCGTGTGCATGCACACTTCTTCAGATATCCCTTGAAACAGTGATAGCAAATCTGCGTAGGGGTGAATATGAAATCTGTTTCTTGGTCACCTTACCATATTTTTGCTTCATGAACTCATGGCCTTTATGAGGAAGATGGTAGAGTCCTGCCCCTTCACATTTGCCAAGCAAACTCAAAACATTACTTCCCTGTGATAAATGCTCCGATTTAAAGTGTGTGCCCTTATTTGAAGACGCACAGAATGGAGTGGTTTCATTATCGTTTCTGCATCCTTTCTGAGAGAGCTTTCCTTTGATAGCCGGTGACAATGGGGAATGGCAGAGAGGTTGCACAAATGGGAAACAGCACTTTCGGACCTGCAGTTTTTTAAAAAGAGGGCGCCTTGTGCGAAGCCCAAAGCCAGTTCTCAACAGCAGGGGCGGCAGGAGGCGGGGGGCTAGCAATCTGCCTTGACGCAATTTCATTGCAGAGTTTTAAAAGAAAATCTACACCAGAATTTAGTGGCGCACGGACACGGTGATCTGAGCCGGAGCTCAGCCTTGGATCACTAAAAGGGAGATATTAAATTTCATCTGAATTAAAGTGTGTGAGAGAGGCGGGGGGGGGGGAGGGAGAGAAAGAGAGAGAGACTTTGCTAGAACTGGTTTCAGGTCATTATGAATTATATTTTGCAAGCATAAAGAAGAGTGCAGAGCTGGTGGATTAAATTGCAGAACTGGCCAATCCATTCTGACCTGCACATGTGTGGCATTGTAAGGAAGCAGGGCAGCTGAGAAAAAATTGTAGGACAGACTGAGATTGTCTGACAGCCGCCATGAACACAGGAGCAGTTATTTATTTAGTATTTCATAACAGTTCTACGCCGTTTGATTGGTGGGGAGGGGGACCCAACCCTCAAAGTGGGTTAAGGCAATGAATTGCTCAACAATAAAAATTAGCAGCCATGATTGAAAGCTTTCAGAAAGTTAAAACAACCACAGACTAAAGCTCATGTCCACCTTCTAAACATCTGGGTAGGCTTGTCTAAACAAAACTGTTTTTAGCAGATGCTGGAAAAGAGTACAGGGAAGGTGCCTGCCTGACGTCAATAGGCAAGGAGTTCCAAAGTGCCACACTAAAAGATCCGAGTTCTTACAAATGCAGAACTCCCTGTGAGGTGGCTGCCAGTTGGTGGTTGAGTGTGCATTTATGGGGTAAGGTGTTGCAAAACACAGAAATAGTCTCCAGGGGCTAGTGAGTGTATGTTTCTGGTTCTTTTCCCTCTACTCTGCTCATTTTTTCAGATTTTCTATATTCTAATAAACTCCTGTTCCTCCCATTATATTTTACAGCTCTCTCAAAAAGACTATTACACTACAGCAAAATGTTGCTTATCAGCGAGGAATCCGCTTCACTGATAATATATCAACAGACAGAATGCACAGAGAGACAGCCTCAACCAAATGACTTGCACATTAATGCTATCTAAAACGCACCAGTCAAAAAATGTGAAATAAACTCATAATGTTGGAGCCAGGCTGCGGCTGCAATCCTAACCCTGCTTACCTGCAAATGAGCCCCATCAAATTCAGTAGGACTTACTTCCGAGTAGACATAGTTAGGATTGCGGGCTCAGTCGTGCTTGAGGTATAACCTGTTGCAATCAAGGGGTCTACTTTGAGCATGAGTACACCTGGCTCCCAATCCATAGTGGATAAATAAAACTCAAGTTCTCATCCTTGAAAAATCAGAATCCTTTTTCAGATGCTCATTAGGTGTAAAATGGAGGAAGGTGGCAGGAACTGGGCTATAGCCAGGCTCTAACTCTGTGATAGTGTCACAGAATCTTAGAGTTGGAGGGGACACCAAGGGTCATCTAGTCCAACCCCCTGCAATGCAGGAATCTCAACTAAAGCATCCATAACAGGTGGCCACCCAATCTCTGCTTAAAAACCTCCAACAAAGGAGAGCCCACAACCTCCCAAGGGAGACCATTCCACTTTCAATAGGCTCTTAGTGTCAAAAAGGTTCTTCCTGAAGTTCAGTTGGAATCTGCTTGCTTCTAACTTGAAGCCATGGGTTCAAGTCCTACCCTCCGGAGCAGGAAAATACAAGCTTCCATGTGACAGCCCTTGAGATGGCTGAAATGTCCTGAGTCCCTTCCAATTCTTCGGTTCCTGGGATTTGATTTTTATTTTTTTTTTACGAAAATGGCTTTTAATAGTGCTATGCTGTTTTTACTATCTGCGTTTGAATAGATTTGTATTTTGTGTAGTTTTAATTCTATTAGAGTTTAATCATTTTCAACCATTATCCTTTATTTGCTTTTTGTATTTTTCTCGGTGTTGTTTCAATTTTTGTAAGTCGCCTTGAGTCTGGGGGGGAAAGCAGGTTGTGAATAAAAATAAAATAATAGTAATTCCTGAAGAGTGCAGAACAGCTAACAAAGGGGAATAGTGTGTGAACGGCCCAGCATAAATCCCCAGCTAGTGTACTCCTGTTGCATTGACGAGTCATTGCAGAAGACAAATTGGAAAGGAAGGAAGAAACCTGCAACAGTCTGGAGGATCCCAATCTCGCTTAGCAGCTGAACAAAAAGGAAATCAAGTCTCGGGTGCACGTAACCCAGAAGTGGCATATTAATTCAAATTGCAGCAAATTTATGGGTTGTGACGGACCTCCAGCTGAGATAATGATTGCATTGTAAATAAATAAACCAAAGGATGCACAATTTGGGAGCCTTTCGCTCCAATTGCTCTTTACTTAACAGCCGTTGATTGCCATCTGGAACACGCACAAATCTTCTCCTGCTTCAGGTGCTCAAGGGAACAGGTGAGGATCCAAGCCGGGTGCATCAGCCCCGCCCACAACGTACCTGTACCTGCTGGCCCCACCCCCTCCCACCCCCAGCGCTTACGTGTTCAGCATGGAGCCCCACAGTGCGACTCCACCACATCCAGCCGAATGAGGTTTGAATCCACCTTGGGTCGGGGATTGTGACTGTGGGAAGGAGGCTAACCACAGTGGCTATCTGAAGTAGTGTGCATGCACACGAAAGCTCATACCAATAACAAACTTAGTTGGTCTCCAAGGTGCTACTGGAAGGAATTTTGTTTCGACTACGGCAGACCAACATGGCTACCTACCTGTAACTAGCACAGTGGCTTGTGGTTGTGGTTCCTGCATTGCAGGGGGGCTGGATGGGTCCCTTGCAATGCTACAGTTCTGAGATTCTATGAGTCCTGCAAGAATCTCCATTCATACTGAGGAGATTCAATATGAATTCAATAAAGGAGCCGATGGTGGGGAGGGGTGGATGTTGCATGCCCTGCTTTAAATGCCAGTGCATTCTTCCGAAAGCTTGAGAGGGCTCTAGAAGCCCTTGCTTTTGACACTTTCCAATGTGGCCACAAATATCTTTATTTCCTTTCCGTATCTCCTTTCCTTTCTGCAGAGACCTGATGGGGCAAGACAGGAGTATCCAGTGATGCTCTGGATGCCTGATCTTTCCATGGCTCTGCCGCTTAAGGAAGGGATCAGGAGCCTTTGGTCCTCCAGACGTAGCTGGACTACAACTCCCAGCATCCCTCCCATTGGCCCTGCTGCCTGAAAAGGCTGGTGGGAGTTGGAGTCCAGCCGCCAGCCGAGATGCCCAAACACCACCCAAACCATTGCCGTTTTAATTAGTGAAAAAGCAAGCACATTCTCTTTTGCAGCTGTCACTTGATATTGCCGTTTTAATTAGTGAAAAAGTAAGCACATTCTCTTTTGCAGCTGTCACTTGATATGGCAATTATCAGGGGAATCGGGCCTCACCAGGACACACAACTGGTAGAAGTTAACTCAAAGAGGAACTCTAGGATCAGAATTCTGAGTCAGTAGTGTCAGATTCAGCAAATTTGAATTCTGCTGTTGTTCTGACTCACCCATTCCGTCTCCATCCCTGCTCTGCCAGTTTTTGCTCCTCCATTGA
Source organism: Lacerta viridis (assembly GCA_900245905.1). Lineage (NCBI taxonomy): Eukaryota > Metazoa > Chordata > Lepidosauria > Squamata > Lacertidae > Lacerta > Lacerta viridis. The sequence goes on from OFHU01004576.1 coordinate 199,734, forward strand.
GTTAGTCACAGACTCAAGACCTCTTTGTCAGCTCAACCACCTTCCTCCTGAATTCTCCAACAGCCGCCATCTGCATAATCCTTGTCCTAAATCACAGCCCAACAACCACAGCGCTCGTTAGCTGCTGTTTAATTAAGCAATATGGATCCTGCCTTGATATTTACAATTCCACTCGCTCTGATTGATTGGTGAAAATGTCTCATTTTTAAATACGGCAGCCATAAAGTTTAATACCGCTTGACTTATTGCGAGTTTCATTTACCGCTCCAGATGCCAATCCGGCCCAACCCAAAGCTAGGAGCCGCTGGCCTATTAAATCAATGCTAACAGCGCGTGCAGAAATAGATGATGAGCTTCATTACAACCGGTTTGCTGGGCAATTATTGAGATCTGGATTTACACACTCGTGCAAATCCAACACTTCTCCTCCTGGACTCTGGCAAAGAGGCGGGAGAGGAACAGGTGAAGAAAACATTTCATGCAGCCCATTGCAAAGTTCACACGCTCCGCTTCCGAAATCGTGGACTGCTCTTTTTCAAAACGCTCGAGATCTAATTACATAGACAAGGTGCCCATCCTGGAAACACGGTTCTGTGATTCTGGGAAAGGTGAAGATCTTCAACAGCCAGAGGTGAAAGGGAGTTGGAGGGCTGGAACATCTGCAAGGCCAAAGGATCTCCAGTGGTAGGGCTTTTCGTGAGATATGGTGGCATAGAGGCAGTGGTGGCCAAGGCTTTCATAGATTATACAAATTCATGGAGATGGCTATGCCTCTGTAGCTTCTGAATCCAAGTTACTAGAAACCACAGGAGGATAGAGCGCTCTTCTGCTCAAATCCTGCTTGCAGGTTTCGCACAGGCAACCGGTTGGCCACTGTGAGAACAGGATGCTGGATTAGACGGGCCACTGGCCTGATCCAACCTCAGGGCTCTTCTTATGTTCTGCTTTGCATGCAGAAGGTCCCCGGCTCATTCTCCAACACCTCTAGGTGGGTCTGGGAGGGACCCCGTCTGAAACCCTAGAGAGCTGCTGCCAGTCAGTGTGGACAGTACTGTGATGGCCTGGGAGCCAGACTCAGATGCTGAACCTGAGGGATCCCAGCCTGCACAGGATCCCCCGCCTCCAGAACCAGCTGAGCCAGGGCCAGGGCTTGAGCCTGAAGGATCCCCACCTGTGCTGGATCCCCAGGTGCAGGCATCAGCAGAGTCTGCTCTGGCTCCTGATGGGAGGGAGGACCCATTGCCTGCAGGTGCTCCACTCCCAGACTCATCAGAGGAAGCTGAGGCGGCCCCTGGGTCCAGTAACCCACCAGCCTCTCCTGAGCTGCAGAGGCTCAGGGCAGAGAGGCGAAGAGGAGCTAAGTGCTTACAGGAGGAGTGCTCGCCTCCAGGCCCGGAGGAGAGGCGAGTCTCCAGAGGATCGGGGCCGCCCTAAGCATAGGGCCAGATAAAAGCCAGCCAGACCCAGCCCAAGTTGCGTGAGCAACTTAGCTGCAAACGTATGCTTGACCTGCAACCTCGTGCCTGCACCTGCCTTGGACCTTGACCTGCTCCCTGCCTCGCTCCCCACCGGACTGACCTCCTTTGGACCCCTAGACCCAGGACTGGACTTGGACCTTGCTTCACGGACAAACCCCTGGGGCCAGCACAAGTACTGAGCTAGATTGACCTGTGGCCTGCTGACTCAGCATGACACGAGTCTGGAATAGGTCAGTCAGTAGAGCATGAGACTCTTCATCTCAGGGCCGCAGCTTCGAACCCTACGTTGGGCAAAAGATTCCTGCCTTGCAGGGGGTTGGACTACATGGCACTTATGGTCCCTTCCAACTCTACAGTTCTATGACTCTACAGTGGAGCCTCGGGTTACGTTGCCTCCGGCTTTCGTCACCCTCGGCTTGAGACCGGAGCAAACCAGGAAGTACCGGAATGGGTTACCTCCGGGTTTGGGCCGTTCGAGCATGCGCACTAAATCACGTGTGCGCAGACGCGATGCTTTGGGTTGTGCAATTTTCGGGTTGTGGCGGGGCCTCCGGAACGGATCCCCGCCACAACCCGAGGTTCCACTGTATACTTTTGTGTGTGCCCTGCTCCGCAAGTTTACCAAATGTATGAAGAGGGGCAATCGAAAAGCCCCTAACGTCTTCCCAAGAAACAAAAGCCGGGGAAGTCAGCAGAAATTGCTACTAGCCGGAGCAGAGGTAATGGAGGTTGCAAAGGAAAGGCTGCTTGGTGTTAGGGAGTTTTAAAAGGCTTTTCGGATTAAGTGGACCACTCTATTAGAGAGGAAGAGAGATTTGCATCCACCACATAAAAGTCTTCGTATTATGAACGCCAATGTTAATCTGCTGCTTAATAATATAAGTTCAGCCATAATATATTCAGTCTTTTTTCAATCTTCTAAAGCCTAATTAAAACGAGCTGCCACACCAGGAGATGAACTCAATTACTGTCCAGTGGTATGTAAGCTTCAGAGACTTATTTCCAAAGCTCTCTGATGATCGTGTAATTTGTTAACAAGAAAACAAGGTAGAGCGCTTCAGGAGTATGCCGAGATGTCTCGTGGCACAGGTTCCTGCAAAGGTTGGATTATTTCTTGGCCCTGGAGACGTCTGGAAGGGGCAGAACTTGCAAGCAAGCCCTGGGCTGAAAAAGCCAGAGTCAAAAAACCCACATGCAAAACCAGACTAGGCAAGGGACGGATGAAGGAAGGCTCGTTCCCTGATCGTTGAAACAATCTGACTTTGTTCGGCAACACAAAAGATCGTGCTCGCTTGGTCTCAACACAATACACAAGCCTAATGACGCAAGTAGAGCCTAGTGGATCGGGCCCATGGTCCATCTAGTCCAGCATCCTGTTCTTACAGTGGTCAACTGGGGAAAACCACAATAGGATCTGAGCAACTGGTATTCAGAAATACCTAAACGGCCTCAGTCCAGTATATCTGAAGGAGCGTCTCCACCCCCATCGTTCTGCCCGGACACTGAGGTCCAGCCGAGGGCCTTCTGGCGGTTCCCTCGCTGCGAGAAGCCAAGTTACAGGGAACCAGGCAGAGGGCCTTCTCGGTAGTGGCACCCGCCCTGTGGAACACCCTCCCACCAGATGTCAAAGAGAAAACCAACTACCAGACTTTTAGGAGACATCTGAAAGCAGCCCTGTTTAGGGAAGCTTTTAATGTTTAATAGATTATTGTATTTTAACATTCTGTTGGAAGCCGCCCAGAGTGGCTGGGGAAACCCAGCCAGATGGGCGGGGTATAAATAAATTATTATTATTATTATTATTATTATTATTATTATTATTATTATTATTATTATTATTATTAGCATTGCTGCCTCCAACTGTGGAGGACAAGCAGAGCCATCCTGGCAAGCAACCTTCGATAGCCCTCTCTTCCTCCAGGAACTTGTCCAATTCTCTTTTAAAGTGGGAGCAAGTTCCATAGTTTAATTATGTGCTGCCTGACGGAGCTTTCTTTTATCTATCCTAAATCTTCCAACATTCAGCTTCACTGAATTTTCATGGGTCCTATCGCTCCAGAGGCCAAGGCTAGAATGAACAAGTAGAAGTGAGATGGTCGAAGGTCTGGAAACCAAGCCTGATGAGGAACAGTTGAGGGAACTGGGTATCTTTAGCCTGGAAAAGCGGAGACTGAGAAGAGACGTGACAGCCATCTTCAGATATCCGAAGGGCTGTCACATGGAAGATGGAGCAAGGTTGTTTTCTCCTGCTCTGGAGGGGAGGACCCACATCAAAGACTTCAAGTTACAAGAAATGAGATTTCAACTAAAAACCAGGAAGAATTTTCTGATGGTAAGACCTGTTTGACAGCGGAACAGACTCTCTCCCAAGGTGGTAGACTCCTTCGTTGGAGGTTTGTAAGCAGAAACTGGATGGCCATCTGTCAAGGATGCTTTAGCTGAGACTCCCAAGTTGCAGGACACCGGACTACATAATCCTTGGGGTCCCTTCCAACTCTGCAGTTCTGAGATTTTATTACTTAAAATGGCAAGAAAACAGTCTTCAGCTGAACACCAGTGGGGACTGGACAACTTTTAAAATCCCTTCCAAATCTATGGTTCTAAAGGCAGTTTGCAGCAAGGGTAAATCCATATGGGAAGACTCCAAAAGAAAAGCCATTGCTTCTAAGGAGGGATGGGCAGACATTCGATTCAGTTTGCATTTAATGACAAACCTACCTACCGTAATTTGGCCTCTCCAAAGCGACACAAAACCCAGCCCTCCTTTGAAATTTGCATTTCTCAGAATTTCACAATGCTGTTCTCCGGCCAAGTAATGTGCATATGCCAATAAATGCAAATATTAGTGAAAACAGCTTACAAAAATAGCTTACTGTTTGGGGAAATTGCTTTGCAAAAAAAGTGTATACATTAGGCAAACTTGTGTATTAGGAGAAATTCGCTGATGAGTTTGCATAAGCCTCAGGGTTTCCATTTTTTATTTTTATTTTTTTGGAAAAATTGCAAGCTGATGTGAAAAAGTGAACTGAACTTGGAGGAATGAGAAACAGGCAAAATTTGTAATAGTCCCTGCCGGCCTTCATCCATGAGAATTCAGTCTCCCTTCCACCTGAAGAGCAAAAAAGGAAGCTGCCATCCCAGGTGCCCAACAACCTCACTGAGGTCAGCCCTGGCACAGCAAAATTTGGAAGAGTGAGCGACTGGTGCAAACCATCTCCATGGGGCAAAGAGGATGCAGTTGGTGGGCTAGGCCTGTTCCAGGGAGCGCATCTGCCAGGGAGAGGTGGTGGCTCTGGGAGGGGAGGGTCCCTGCTCCAGTGCCAACTGGCCTGTGCTTGTTTCCTCCACACAGGGGACGGGTACTTGGACGCAACAGCATGAAGAATGCCTGGACTGCCAAGAGGCCATTCCCAGCACAGGAGAAAAAGGAAGGTTTGCAAGCCTCAAGTTTTGCTCACTTGCCCGAAGCACAGGAGAGGGAGCAGGTAGCAGCAGCAGCAGCAAACACAGCCACAGTCACTGACATTCAGCCACCTCCCCAAACTGGCAAGCGGTGCCGCTGTGAATGTACATGCAGAACTCACTTTGCCATGGAGAATATTGCTTGGCATTTTCCTTGCTTGTCCTATTGCCAAAGTGGGAATTTGTAGCCGTGGAGTTGGCAGTACTTAGCTTCCTGGGGCTGTGAAGTGCCGCCCCCCGCTCCTAAATTCGATCTAATCCTGCATCCAATTCAGCAGTTCAGAGGAGTCCCAAAATGACCCGGGCCTCTCCTGCTGCAGAGAGTAGGACCCGAACCCATGGCTTCAACTTACAGGGAAGGAGATTCCGACTAAACACCAGGAATAACTTTCTGACGGTGATGGCCTCTCCTTCCTTGGAGGTTTTTAAGCAGAGACTGGATGGTCATCTGCCAGGGATTCCTCAGCTGTGATTCCTGCACTGCTGGGGGTTGGACTAGATGACCCAAGGGGTCCCTCCCAGCTCTACAATTCTATCATTCCAGGGCCAACCTGAATCTGGATCACGCAAGGAAAGTGTGGCCTAGGGAGAGTCCCAGGAGGCAGATAAGAGAGCCAGAGGGCTGCTTTCAAAATAAACAGGAAAACACCAGAGAGTGAGGAAAGAGAAGACTCGTCTCTCCCACCAAGGACCTTCAAATGTTAAACGCAAACAGAAACCCTGTTCCGTTAAACAAAGAGGACGCTTCTGCGTGCCCTTTTAAAAGCTAACAGTGAGAGGACTCTAAGGGGGTCCTTTCAAAGGTTGGGTGCTGCAATGGAAGAAGCCCCCTTCATTTCAAGCAGTCAAATCTCCATCTGTGGTTGTGGAGAGATGCAGACAGGGAAAGGAACTATTTGCACTCGTCGTTTTCAGTCGGGAGCAAATTGCACTGCGCTAAGACGCCATTTGCACCCTTTCCTCCGAGGATATTCCCTGCCTCCGGGACACAAACCAAACACAGTAATGCAATCCTCGTTGTGGGATTGGTGGAATTTTCACTGCTCGCAGCTAGAAGAAGAAGAGTTTGGATTTGATATCCTGCTTTATCACTACCTGAAGGAGTCTCAAAGTGGCTAACATTCTCCTTTCCCTTCCTCCCCCACAACAAACACTCTGTGAGGTGAGTGGGGCTGAGAGACTTCAGAGAAGTGTGACTAGCCCAAGGTCACCCAGCAGCTGCATGTGGAGGAGCGGGGACGCGAACCCGGTTCACCAGATTACGAGTCTACCGCTCTTAACCACTACACCACACTGGCTCTAGAGAACAGAGAGGGTTTTTTTTTAAAAAAAAAAAAAAAAAAAAAGCACCCTTGCCTCCTGGGACGGCTGGGATGGCCAGCTGCCCTGTAGGATGGAACACACTTCCATTGCTATCTGGTGACGGCAGAGAGAACGGAAAGACCTTAAGAGCAGACTCTGCCTAACAGCCTTTCTTCGGAGGCCAATGAAGATCATGCTTAGAATTAATGTGGCAATCTGCTCACCTCATGCAATTAGGAATCCTATTGGGAGCTTTTGAATTCTGGTGCTGGAGGAGGACTGCAAGATCAAACCTCTCCATTCTGAAGGAAATCAGGCCTGAGTGCTCACTGGAAGGACAGATCCTGAAGCTGAGGCTCCAATACTTTGGCCACCTCATGAGAAGAGAAGACTCCCTGGAAAAGACCCTGATGTTGGGAAAGGAGAAGGGGACGACAGAGGACGAGATGGTTGGACAGTGTTCTCGAAGCTACCAACATGAGTCTGACCAAGCTGCGGGAGGCAGTGGAAGACAGGAGTGCCTGGCGTGCTCTGGTGCATGGGGTCACGAAGGGTCGGACACGACTAAACAAAACCACCTTGGGAGCATGGTAGAAACTTTTCTGAGCTTAAGGATCACATTTCCTTGCAGGCAAGCTCTGAGGGGCCACATGCCAGAGGTGGGCAGGGTGTGGGGTTTTCTCTTCCCTTCTGGAGCTTTTGGCAAATGATGCGTTGTTGTGGCAGGTGGCTGTTGCAAGACACCAGTTGCTGGAAACCGCTTGAGGGGAGAGAGCTCTGTTGCTCAAATCCTGCTTGAGGATTGGGCAATGTGAGAACAGGACACTGGACTAGATGGGCCATCGGCCTGATCCGGCAGAGCTCTTCTGGTGTTCTTAGCAGCTTACCAAATCAAAACCCTGCAGCCGTTTGAGCCACAAATGGCAGAGCAATTCCTCGGCTTACACCCAGCGGTTCTGAGGACATCTCCAAGGTCAAGTAAGGAATCGGTGGCTGAGCCAAGACTCCCACCCACGGCCTTGCATGCACACACACACACACACACACCCTCTGGTGTTTCAAGCCACAAAATGCCTCTCTGCACCCTGGGGCTGTTTTCGCACCAGGCATCTGTTTCCGCTTGGAAGCAGTAGGTCGGAGGCGGGCGCAGAATCTCAATTCCTCCAGGCGGCGTAAAGATTAATTACAAATGGGCCTTTAAAAATAAATTTGACAATTTAGATGCAGGAGGAGAGAGGGAAATAAAGCTGTGACTCCCATTAGGAACAAGATGACTCCTAAATACACTGTGTTAACAGTGTTCAGAAGCAGCCGAAATGTCGGCCTCCAGCCAGCTGCCTCGGGCACGCGAGCAGGAGGAGGCCAGAGGGAGCCGCTGAGGGCAGACGAGTGTGAAAATTAATTAGGCACCAGGGCTTTTGCCGGCGAGGCGGGAGGGAAAACAGGGAAAGCCTCCCTGGACTGGCTTCTGAGCCAAATGCCCGGTGCTGCCTCAAATGACATGTCCAGGCCTAGAACAAGGGAAAGTGTGCAATGGCTGCACAGCTGATCCTGCAGACACCATTTGCACATTTTGCTGCCTCTCAGATGCCCCGTCCAACTTCACTCAGTCAGAGGCCTAAGGAAATACAGTGGAACCCAGGGTTACTCACACCCCGGATTGCGGACATTCGAGTTAAGAATGCCGGCAACCCAGAAGCGTTTCCGGAGCACGCAAGACCCCCGGATGCACAGAACGCTTCTGCGCACTTCGCACATGCACAGAAGCGCTCAAATCACACTACTTCATTTTTCGGTTTTTTCCATGCGTTCGGGATACGCCCGCCCGCATTATGTACGGTGACCCAGAACGGATCGCGTGCGTAACCCGGGGTTCCACTTTACCTGCCGCAAACCGGCCGAAGCAGACCCTGGTCTGCTGGACCATACGAAGGCAAGAAGAGCCCAGCCAGCCGCCCCTCCGGTCCATCACTTCAAGGCCCCTCCCCAGGAAGTGTGTTCTCTGCTCACACCTCTGCTCAGCTGCCCAGGAAACTGCGAAAAGCTAGAAACTAGCTTCAAAATGAAACCCGCTCAAATACCACCCACATTAAGGGACCCTGCATGGCTTTGCCGTCTAAAGGGTCTCTGAGCAGCCTGTAAAGAAACCAGCCCTCTGGAGGAGGCTCACTGCAGTCAGAACGTGTCAGGCTAAGCTCATATACATCCCACCCTTTCTAGTATCTCTGAGATACGCAGCGACAGACTACAAATTCCTCTGTTAGAACTGAGCGGATGAAAACTGAAAGTACAGGCTGTTTAGTAGAACAGATTTTCCTTTACGTTTTTATTTGAAAGGATTTGGATTTTGTTTAAAAAAAAAAAAAAGAGGGGTCGAGAATGGAGCCAAAATTCATCCCCGCCTCTCGCCAAGTGCCGCTTCTTAACCCTGTCCTGTTCAGGCTCCGGGAGACGATGGAGAAAGGAAGTCAACCTTTCTCCTTCGTTGAGATTTATCTGTTGCCTATTCATTGAGCTGATTCAGCACCGCACAAAGACTGGAAGTGGCGGGGGAGAGGGGGAAATGAAGGCACTCAGAGGCATTTAAGAAAGATCTCCTTGGCCGCAAAGAACAGCAAGAAGCAGGTGCCTCTGCCAAGCTGAGCTTTGAGCTGCTCTCTCTGGCTAGGACATTTCAGCGCCCTCTAGCCGCAGCACTGACCAATTCCCCATTTTCAGATAGGGATGCAGCTATGCGTCTGGCATCTAGAAGAGCTCCTGGGAGCAGCTCTGAGAGCCACGTCTCCCATTTGCTCCTGGCCTCTTCACCACGACACAGAGCAGCCATCTTCAGCCATTTCCTGGCCGCTCCTCTAAATTGGACACTCTTCTTCTTTCTTTGGCGAACCCTTGTAGCCGAGTAAGATTGTTTTCCATTAACAGTGAGTCCATAAGGGACTGTGAAGGCCAATTCTGGATCCACACGTCCTTCCACAGTGGGGACATAGGTTTCCGGGTGGACGTTGATCACGGTGAGGGTTTTCCAAGCGTGCCTTCCTCTTAGCACGTTTCTCCCTTGAGTCCTGAGTTCGAGAGTCTTCGAAGCCCATGACACTTTTGGTAGAGGCTGTTATCCAATTGGAGCGCTCGCAGGCCAGTGTTTCCCCATTGTCAGTGTTTATACTACATTTTTTTAGACTGGACGCATGGGGGTCTTTGCTCAAGCAGGACAGATGTGTGACGAATGTTCCTTGTGTTCAAGACCTCAGTGAAAACAACTGAAGCCTTATGACAGCCGGGGAGCAGGGAGAGGCGCGGAAAAGGAGAGGAAGGTGAGAATCACCCAGTTACCACACATCCACTACAGCTTCTAAATAAGGTCCACCTTAATATCTGTAGCTCCTTGAAGTAGGGAGGAGGACACAGTGAACAGAAGTGATCCACCAGTGGAAGCATTAAAAGTTAGGTGTCGGAAGGGTTTGTTTCCAATGCCCATTTCTTAGAGCAGCTTGGGTCACAGAATCATAGAACCGTGGAACTGGAAAGGACCCAAGGCTCACTGAGAAGTCCAACCCCCGTAATGCAGAAACCACAGATCATGTAGCCTTTGCAGGAATAGTGGACCCAGAACGTTTTGCAGAGCCTTTTCGCCAAGAGGAGAGGGTACGTCTCCAAGAAAAGCTCGATTGGCCTCAAAAGACCTCGGTTTAGCGGGGCAGAAAGACAATTCCAGCTCCGCCCCGGCTACCAAAGCTATACACAGCCCACGCCATGCGCCCTGCACAGCTCCCTAATTACAGAAGCTTCCCCCCACGATTCACTCTGATCCCCTTTATCCAAAACCACAGTGATCAACCAAGTGTCCCAAACCCAAAAGGTCCCTATTGTGCTTTTGTGCTACAACGTTTCTCTTCGTTTCAGCTGATAATGCTCTTCGGGCAGGTTTCGCAAGCGTTCGGCAGCCTGTGGGGAAAAAGGGAATTGGTGTGTGCGCAACACAGTCAAAGAGAAGGCCCAGGAAAGGGAGAGCCTCTCTGCCCCAATCCAACCAGGCCTCAAACTTGCCAAAGAAGAAAGAACTTAGAATAACTCTATTCCAACAAAATTCACCACTGCCCCTCCTGCCGCCTTCTTTCTCGTTTCCACAAATCTCTGCCATGAATTGCCTTCTTAACCCATTCACAATGTGTATCTAAGAATGTAAGAACAGCCTGCTGGATCAGGCCAATGGGCCATCTGGTCCAGCATCCTGTTCTCACAGTGGACAACCAGATGTTGGGGGGGTACCCAGAAGCAGGATTCAAACACAACAGCAGGACTCTCCTGTGGTTTCCAACACTTGGTATTGGTGCGTAGAGAGAGCAGAGCCATCATGGCCAATAGCCATCGAAAGCCATGAATTGGTCCATCTAGATTGGCGCCCATCACTGCCTCTTGTGACAGGGAGTTCCACAGTTTAACTATGTGCTGAGAAAAGGCCTTTCCTTTCCTCTGCCCTGAATCTTCCAACGTTCAGCTTCACTGGATGTCCACGAGGTCCAGTGTTACGAGCGAGGGAGAAAAACTTCTCTCTTTCCAGGCCAAGCACTGTTTTACAAACTTTTATCCTGTCACCCCTTACTTGCCAAGTTCTACTCACCTGCTCGGGTGTCAAGTCCCTCTGAGCCTGAGCCAGCATTTCGTAGCCAACCATGAACTTGCGGACGGTGGCCGAACGCAGCAAAGGTGGGTAGTAATGCGCGTGCAGCTGCCAGTGGCTGCAGTCAGCGTCGAGGTAGGACCCTGTTGGGGCTCCTATTGGAGGAGGAGAGAAAAGGGGGTGAGGCTGGGGCACCACAAGGCAGAGCACCAGGTGCCGGCTAGTGCGGGGGATGCAGATGCGTTGACTGGATCAGGGCCAAATGGGTAAATCTGACCCTCACCGTCAGGAAGGAAAGACTGGGAAGGAATTCAGAGCCAAGAGTTGGCCAAGGAGAGAGGACAGAGCAAACAAAGACTCCCGTCCTCCTAACAGAAAAGGGAAGGTTGAGCAAGGCACCTTGCTGCCAGGAAACCTTGCATCACAGGGGGCTGGACTAGATCGGGGCGGCCCAACTTTTTATACCAAGGGGGCTTCAAGAGAACTTTGACAAAGAATCAAAATCCTTGGGCACCTGAAATGGTGCCCCTCTCTCTTTCCCACGCTTACCGTGCCACCCCATGGAGTAAGGGAAGGAGATCTGGAAGAGGTTGTCGTACTTGGTGAGAAGCCTCTTCATGATGGAAGCCAGACCTGAAACACAGGAGACCCAGAGACATCAGCCCCCTTGCCTTGTGTGCGAAATCTTGCTCAGAAAGCTTCCGTGGGTTATATAAAGCTCACAGCCCAAGCTCCGGCCAGCAGCAGGAATCTCACCTTGGGCATCTTTCCCAGGAAAGAATTGCCCCGATTCTGCTGCGGCCACCCACAGTCTCAACCTGGCTCCATCAATCAAGCCCACCTGAGACACAAGGCCGATAACATGCGCAGCAAGGCCCCCCCCCCAGGAAAGCCTCCTCCCGGGGCAACAGTGACGGAGCTGCTCTCAAAGTTCGGTGGACCAGGAAGAGGCTTGAATGCGGCCCCACAGATCAAATCATCTATCCTTGACCTTAAAAGACCCCTCCAGGTGCTCTGGCCCACCTGCTCTCCAAGACCTTCAGCAGGTGACTTATTTGTTTATTTAATTGCACTTACAGTCTACCCTTTTCTTACAGGGAGAGGTGGCATAAGTAGAATCATAGAATCCTAGAGTTGGAAGAGACCCCAAGGGCCATCCAGTCCAACCCCCTGCCAAGCAGGAAACACCATCAAAGCATTCCTGACAGATGGCTGTCAAGCCTCCGCTTAAAGACCTCCAAAGAAGGAGACTCCACCACACTCCTTGGCAGCAAATTCCACTGTCGAACAGCTCTCACTGTCAGGAAGTGGTTCTTCCTAATGTTCTTTCTTGTAGTTTGAATCCATTGCCCCGTGTCCGCTTCTCTGGAGCAGCAGAAAACAACCTTTCTCCCTCCTCTATATGACATCCTTTTATATATTTGAACATGGCTATCATATCACCCCTTAACCTTCTCTTCTCCAGGCTAAACATACCCAGCTCCCTAAGCCGTTCCTCATAAGGCATCGTTTCCAGGCCTTTGACCATTTTGGTTGCCCTCCTCTGGACACGTTCCAGCTTGTCAGTATCCTTCTTGAACTGTGGTGCCCAGAACTGGACACAGTATTCCAGGTGAGGTCTGACCAGAGCGGAATACAGTGGTACTATTACTTCCCTTGATCTAGATGCTATACTCCTATTGATGCAGCCCAGAATTGCATTGGCTTTTTTAGCTGCTGCATCACACTGTTGACTTATGTCAAGTTTATGGTCTACCAAGACTTCTTCCCAATGCTTCCCCCCCCAAAAAAAACACACCATGAAGTTGTTACAGTAAGTCGTTGGGCGACTCAGGGCAGCCCTGAACAAATGCCGGTTTGACAACATCCGTGCCTCCACCTTCCCTTGCACACACAGACCTCACACCTCCTAGCGACGCAGGTTCTCCACTCATACAATGCCAAGGGCAGTCTGTTCCTCTGGGAATGCCCCCTCCATTCCTTCTTATTGGATTGTCCCTGCTCCCCTTGTCCCCACGTTTCAGGGAGGAGCAAGAGCCAGCAGCGCCGGTTCCATGACCCCGCCCCCTTCCGCCAGGGCACTCACTGTCTCTTTCCCCATCCTGGAGGTCCTGAAGGCGGCGGACGTGTCGTCGTCGGGGAAGCAGGAGGGTTTGGAAAGGCCACACTGCCCAGTAGGGCACCACCACCACCCAGTCAGAGTTCTCCACCACAATCCGCTCCTGCCAGGGATCACAAAGAGGGGCTCAGCCACAGGACCAAGCGCCGCTGCCGCCACTGCTACCCTCCCTGCACGCCAGGGGTCCCTGACCTTCCTCTCGGCCTCCAGCTGGGCGTATTCGAGCAGCATGGGTTTGCCACGCTCGCAAAGGTGCTTCTGCTGCGTCCGGTTCTCCAGGGAGGCTTCGTTGGGCAGGAAATTGCTGGCCCAGACCTAGGGAGGGGGTGAGAGGGGATGCATCAATGCAGCCGGTCAATTCAAAAGCCTCCACGCTCAAGTCTAACCGGCTGAGGCATAGTGGCAGAACATCTGCTTTCAATGCACAAGGTTCCAGGTTCAATCCCTACCAGCATCTCCAGGTAGGGCTGGGAATGTCCCCTGCCTGGAACCCTGGAGTCACTTGCTAGTCAGTGTGGATCTGACCCTGGGGAAGGCAGCTTCCAATGCAACTTTCCCTGGAAAACACAGAGCCTCAACGCACCCGCACGGTTTACAGTAGGCTACTTGCAGGCTTACATTGCCACCATGTGGCCAACATTTTAAGAGCAAGTAGGTAAAAGGTAAAGGACCCCTGGACGGTTAAGTCCAGTCAAATGAGACTGTGGGGTTGTGGCACTCATCTCGCTTTCAGGTCGAGGGAGCCAGCGTTTGTCCGCAGACAGCTTTCCGGGTCATGTGGCCAGCATGACTCAACCGCTCCTGCCGCAACGGGACACCGTGACGGAAGCCAGAGTGCATGTGGCCAGCATGACAAAGCCGCTTCTGGCAAAGCAGAGCAGTGCACAGAAATGCCATTTTACCTTCCCGCCACAGCAGTACCTATTTATCTACTTGCACTGGTGTGCTTTCGAACTGCTAGGTTGGCAGGAGCTGGGACAGAGCGACGGGAGCTCGCTCCGCCGCAAGGATTCGAACCGCCGACCTACTCATCGGGAAGCCCAAGAGGCTCGGTGGTTTGGGCCACAGTGCCACCCGTGTCCCCTGAAGAGCAACAAAAAGGAGGACGTTCCACATGTCGAATCATAGAATTCTAGAATTGGAAGGGACACCCCCCAAGGGTCATCTACTCCAACACACACACACCCCGCAGGAATCTCAACTAAAGAATCCCTGACTTTTGGCCATCCAACCTCTGCTTGAAAACCTCCAAAGAAGGAGAGTCCGCCACCTCCCAAGGGAGTCCGTTCCACTGTCCCAACAGCTCTTACTGTCAGCACGTTCTTCTGGACGTTTAGTCGGAATCGCCTTTTGTGCCATTTGAACTCACTGGTTTGGGTCCCACTCTCTGAAGAGCCACTACCAGTCAGTGGAGGCAATACTAAGCTAACTGGCTCAGTAGAAGGCAGCTTCCTAGAAAGGCTCCTTACCTGGCAGTGAGGGTGAGGGTTGGAACAGCCCATCATAGCTCCTTTGTTCTCAAAGATCTGCAAGGAGGAAAAGGAGCGATCTTGTGAAAGCTCATGACTGGTACCTCTCAAACCCCCTTTGAACTGACCAGCGGTCCAAGTTCCAAGGCAGGGAAACTGGTTCCCTATTCTGGATTCTTAGTGTAATTGTGCTTTTGTACAGTAAGCCGATTTCTACACACCCACAAGTCCTCCTCTAGCCTACTCCCAGGCAGACAAGAAGCAGGAACAGAGTTGAAAGATGCATTGCAGCCAGGCAAAAACGACGAGGATGCAAAGGCAGATCAGCTCAGGAGAGTGTCTGGCCTTGGGAGAACCCCAAGAGCCAGTTAGAGAGGCCAAGGGTTCCCCATCCCTGCCCCAGATCGCTCGCCATTTTTGCCTTCTAAAACAGAAACTATTGCTTCTCTCCAGGAAGAACAGGCAGCCTAAGAAGGGATGGAGCAGGCGATAATGTAAGAACGCAAGAGCCTGCTGGATCAGGCCCATGGCCCACCTAGTCCAGCATCCTGTTCTCACAGTGGCTAAGCAGCTGCCATTATGGGAGACCCGCAGAGCAGGATCCGAGCCCCTCTCCTGTGGTTTCCAGTAACTGCTATTCAGAACAAAATAAAAAATAAAAAATAAAAAAATCCTTCCAGTAGCACCTTAGAGACCAACTAAGTTTGTTCTTGGTATGAGCTTTCGTGTGCATGCACACTTCTTCAGATACACTGAAACAGAAGTCACCAGACCCTTATATATAGTGAGAGAGTGGGGAGGGGTATTACTCAGAAGGGTGGTGGGAATGGGTGATTGGCTGATGGGTGTGGAAAACCTGTTGACGACTGTTAACGACTGCAATTGGTCTTACAGGAAAAAGCAAGGGGTGAGATGGCTAAAGATAGCTTTGTCATGTATAATGAGATAAGAATCCAATGTCTTTGTTCAGACCAGGTCTCTCCATGGTTTTGAGTTTGGTAATGAGTTGCAATTCAGCAACTTCTCTTTCCAGTCTATTTCTGAAATTCCTTTGTATTAAGACAGCTACTTTGAGATCTTGTATAGAATTGAAGTGTTCTCCTACTGGTTTCTCTGTCTTGTGATTCCTGATATCAGATTTATGTCCATTTATCCTTTGGCGTAGGGTTTGGCCTGTTATCCTGCTATTCAGAAGCATTGCTGCCTCCAACCGTGGAGGCAGAGCATAGCCAGCATGGCTAGGAGCCATCATGGCTTTCTGTAGCAGCAAGTTCTGTAGTTTAACTATGCTCTGTGTGAAGTAGTAACTCACAGCAAGCAAGCTACAAGTTACAGAGTTTGGGGGTGCAGGGAGAGAGAAGCACAAGAAAACCTCCTTAATTGTTGTTCCTTCTACTCTTGGACATTAATGTGAGGGTTAGGAAAAATTGAAGTCTTGGGGCAGGAGGGGTTGTAGTGATTGGCCAAGGTAGGTCCTTTCAGCGACTGACCTGCACCCAGGAGTAAGAGGCACCCAGCTCCACAGCTATCTCCGACCACTTGTCAATCACGCTGCGGATCTCGGCAAGTGACATGAGGGGCAAAGTCATGTCAGACCAGGGGTGGAAGCACATCACTTTGCTGGGAGGAAAGGAAACAGGAGAAGGAGCAGAGATCCTAGAATCAATTGGCTAGAAGGACCCAGGTCATTGAATGCACCCCGAACCCTGCCCATGAGTAACGAATATAATCCAGACTAGTCTGAATCCCAAGTAAAGGACAGGTCTGAATGAGGTATGCCACTCTTAAGTGGCTGCAGAGCACAACTCCACGTTTTAATACATAGTAACTGCACTGCTTCATTATGTATTTAAAACACACACACACACACACACACACACAAAGCAGTTTACAAAAAGAGTAAAACAGCAGAGGTGGCCTTGAGATCCCTGGGACTAGAAATCAAAGCAGCTAACTTGGTTGAAGTCATGCATAGGGAAGTGGAAAGCCAGACTGTTGGGCAAATCATGATAAGATGGGGGGCAAGGCAAGATAAACCTAGGAATTCCTACTCTGCAAAAATTATTCGGAGTTTCTGGAAATTGGGTCCTCCGTTAAAAGAGGCCACGTGTTGCGGTGCAACCTGCAACCTGACCCAGTGTTGTGGGGGTAATTGGAAATCAAGGCCACAACCCCTGATAGGTCGGTCCCGCGTTGCTGGGGTGAAATCTGGCCAATGGGGCGTCGTAAAATGCAGCAACGCGGGACCTATTTAAGCCCATGCGAGGCTGCTGAGCTTCCTCTTTGGGGCCTAACGCATCGGAACACCCACCCACCACTCCCTATATTTAGGGCTTGCGTTGACCTTGCTATGCCGTCGTGTGTCGTCTGTCGTTGGGACAGGGGCACGGTAGGAATTTTCCCCACTTGGCTGATTGGCTGGTGCCATTTGGGTTTCGCCTGCCGCGTAGCAACTAGTCACAACTTGTAAGTTGCGGATAGGCTCTGGTTCAGGTGATAGGCGTGGCACGTGATGTGGCCACGCCTATGGAAATGCAGGATATTCCGGTACAGGAATCCAGGGACTCAATGGTTTGTCAGTCCCCAAAAGGGGTCCAGCCAGTGGCCGAGTCCCAGGGACATCAGGTCGGCTCTTTGGTGATCCTTCCATCAGCTGTCCCTGGTTTTCATCCTTGGCTGTCCTATGAACGTGGCTCTGGGACAGGGCTGCCTGCAAGGGTGCAGGGAGATAGTCGAACCAGAACCTATGCAACCACTCACTTGGTTGTAATCAATAAAGTTGTGGCCTAAATTCTGCCAAAAACCAAACCAAATATCTGTCTCCTGTGTGAATTTATTTTGGGGGAGGTTAAAGGTCTAAACACGCAAAAGGCAGAGAGAGAGAAGGACTGGGCCAAGAAGGAAGAAGTGCAAAAAGCAGCAACACAAGGCAACCCTGAGCCAGCCATTCGGCTCAGCAGGCGGGCAGGGCTGGGGAACACAAGGTGCCAGATTTACCAGACGCCTCGAGCGGACGCTGCACGGAACAAGGGGTGGTCGCCAGCATCTGGGGAAGGAGAGGAAATCCAGTGAGAAACGCAGGTAGGCGGGCAATGGGTGCAATCCAGGAAAGTCAGAAGGAAGCCAGCGCACCAGGAGGCTGCACAGCTGCGATGTCGGCCTCCCTCAGACCCCACAAATTCATCTTCTAGCCCTGCCAGGGACTTGTCAACAGTGCTACTGCTCGACTGCAATCCCACCCGCCATCTCCTGCAGCGAACTCCGCCGCCCCCAACTCAGGAGGGACTTTCAGGCCCAATATATATGGCGTACACTGTGAAGGGCAAGTGAGAGGTTTCATGGTGGTGCAGCATCCCTTCAGCGTATTGTAAACCAACAAAGGGAAACTGTGCCTAATCCTGGGCTACACAGAGATGTCATACTGCATGGATGCCTGCTGACAGCTCAGGAATTGACAGTGGGTCTCCAGGGATGGAGGGGTATCTTTAAGTGCAGCAAACAGGACAAAGAAGATCCCATTATTCTGCAGACTTCAACCATGGCTCCCCACAGTGCAGGAACATCCAGCATGAGATGGTCCCAGGCCCTTGCCTGTTTTGCACAGAAGCAGTAAGCCAGTTGGGGGGCTCCCCAAGAGCACCCGACCGACCCCTGGAATAGAATGCTGGACTGGATGGACCCTTGGCCTCATCCAGCAAGGTTCTTATCGTGCTGCATTGTATCCTGCCTGACAGAAAAGACAGGAGTCCTCCTCGGAGTACTTTAGCAACTTTTGTCACATCATTTGAAACAAATCCAACCCAGCTGCGACTTCAGAGCTGAGCTCCTTTCCCTCCATCCATGGGCAGCTAACATTTTCCAGCTAAGTCACAGACCCTCAACTTTGAAAAAATGCTGCAATCTGCAGCAGAACTGCCCCGTGTCTCTTTTTTTTCTGACAAGGCCCTTTTGCTTTTAACTTCTGGAATCCTTACTGCTGAACAGGTAGCCCTGCCAAAAACAAGAACACACAGCAACCCTAATTGGAAGCTATTCACTATATTAGCAAAGGATCCTGGCTCATTCCCTGCGGAGGAGGAATCATTAAATGGGTTCTCATTGAGCCTCATCTTCCTTGGTAAACGGTTAAGTGCTAATAAGAAAAACTAGGTGAATTCTTACCAGGCTCTGGGGCATCTGGCTGCAGCGCAGGGAAGTCGTTGTCAAAGACAAATGTGCTCTCGTAGTGGGGATTCACCTGCATGAGGACAAACACAGCAAAACACAAATTGCAGTCAGGCTGCTGAGCTGCAAGATTGTATGGCCACAACTTTAGTTTCAACCCTCTACCAAAAATTTCCAAGATTTCAGTCTTTAGGACCAGGGGAGAAATTCCCCAAGAATTGGGAGGATAGAGAAGAGAGAGTCAGTCATACCATAAAATCCAATGATAACCAAAATTCTGCTTTACTGGGATTCCAATATTTCAAGTTGGACAGGGTGTACTATTTTCCAGAGGAGCTTGTTTGAAAATGGTTCTCAAGGGGTGGTGGTGGAGAGCAGAATGATTTCAGAGAGCTGTGCTGGACAGAAAAAAATTTAAACCCACCCCACTACTGCCTGATGTTTCTGTGTAAAGCCTCCTGTTGGCTTTTGACTGTCCTGCAGACACTGCTGGAGAGTATTTTTTAAAAAAAAATATGCAGGCACAAGATAGCACAGTGTTTTTCAACCACTGTTCCGCGGCACACTAGTGTGCCGCGAGATGTTGCCTGGTGTGCCGTGGGAAAAATTGAAAAATTCAAGAGAATTACTTTATATATAGTCAATATAGGCACAGAGTTAAATTTTTTAACATTTTCTAATGGTGGTGTGCCTCGTGATTTTTTTCATGAAACAAGTGTGCCTTTGCCCAAAAAAGGTTGAAAAACACTGAGATAGCAGGCTCTTTCTGCTTCACAACATACAGGAGGTTGATTAGCCAGTGTGGTGTAGTAGTTAGAGTGTTGGACTAGGACCTGGGAAACTAAGGTTAAAATCCCCTCGTATCCATGAGCTTAGGTGGGTGAATTTAGGCTAGTCACTGTCTCTCAGCCTAGCCTAATTCAAAGAGTTACTATGAGAAGGAATAGAGGCGGGCATTCTCCTTTAAGTATTTGGAGAAAAGGTGGGCTGTAAATCTAATAAATAAACACAGCTGATGTTCATGAACTGCTTTATGGCCTCCATTGAGGGTGGACCATGCAGCCAAAGGGGCCTGCATCGCTCTCCCTACCCTTGGCAAAGCAGTACCTGGCCATTGGCTCTCTTGGCTCCGGGGCACAAAGGGTTGCCCGGATCACAGCACGGGATGTCCTCCTGGGGTGGCTTCTCCACCTGCCCCTGCCACGGGCGCCGCATGCGGTGGGCAGAGACCAGCACCCAGTCATCACGCAAGGGGTTGTAGCGCAGGTGCTGGTGCTCTGGGGAGGGAGGGAGCAGAGTTAGAGATGCAGGAACACAAGGCTAGGCCACCACCATGACCCCTAGGACCCCTTCCCCTTTAGCCCTGCCTGTCTCCCTGGCCACAGACCCTTCCACTTCATGACAGAAGCCCCTCCCCTCCAAGGCAAGCCCCACCCACCACAGCTAGAAGCAGGACCCTCCCATTCAAGGCAAGCCCCACCCACACCTAGCAATAAGCCCCTCCTCTCCTGGGCAAGCCCCACCCACCACACCTAGAAGCAGGCCCCTCCCGTTTAAGAAAAGCTCCACCCATGCCTAGCAATAAGCCCCTCCTCTCCTAGGCAAGCCCCACCCACCACAGCTAGGAGCAGGCCCCTCCCATTCAAGGCAAGCTCCACCCACACCTAGCAAGAAGCCCCTCCCCTCCAAGGCAAGCCCCACCCACCACAGCTAGGAGCAGGCCCCTCCCATTCAAGTCAAGCTCCACCCACACCCAGCAGTAAGCCCCCCCTCCAAGGCAAGCCCCACCCACCACAGCTGGCCATTCAAGTCAAGCTCCACCCACACCTAGCAGTAAGCCCCTCCCCTCCAAGGCAAGCCCCACCCACCACAGCTAGAAGCAGGCCCCTCCTATTCAAGGCAAGCTCCACCCACACCTAGCAATAAGCCCCTCCCCTCCAAGGCAAGCCCCACCCACCACAGCTAGGAGCAGGCCCCTCCCATTTAAGTCAAGCTCCACCCACACCTAGCAAGAAGCGCCTCCTCCTCCCGTCCTTCTGCATATCAACCCTCGTCTCCTTGGCAACAGCGCCCTCCCACCCCGTGACACCAAGGAATGGGGAGGGGCTACGAAAGGCCTCTCAACTCCCAAGCCCCCCCCCACACACACACACACTCCACCGCGCTTTCCCTGCAGGAACTACCGCTTGGCTGGAACTTCTCCCCGGCAGCCGCTCGCTCCGTCATCCTCCGCCGCTTCCCCTTCTCGCCGGCCCCGCCAGTCCGGCACGTGACCATCAGCGCACCGTCACGTGAACTTGCCCTGAAGGGCGCGCGGGTCAGCCCGAGGCGCCGGACGCACGCGGTTGGCTGAGCCGCCTCACGTGACAGAACGCGCCGTGGGTGGTGCCTGGAGGTGGGACGGGGTTGCCGAGGGAGGAGCGAGGAGATACGCGCGCGCGAAACGGCCTTCGAAGAGCGTCGCCCCGGATCGCCATTGGCAGCGACGCCCGAGCGTCTTCCGCCGCCATTGGCCGGCGGGCGCAGCGCGGGGCGTGATTGGCCGGCCGCTCTGAGGCGGCGAGGCTTGCCATTGGCTCCCCCCGGGGTTGTCCGGCTGCCTGTGGCGCAGGCGCAGTAGCCCCGAGCAGCGTCCTCCTCCTGCTGCTTCTCCTCCTTCTCCCGGTTTCCGTCCTGCGTCGTCGCGATGCGGTGGCTGCCGGCGCCGAGCTGGGCCGGCCGCTTCGCGCGGGTGGCGGTGGCCGTGACGGCGGCGGCGGCGCTGCTGGTCGGGGCGCTGCGCTGTTGGGTCTCCCTCTCGGCCTCGTCGCGCCGCTTCGAGTTCGACCCCGAGGAGATCGCGCGCCTCGCCAAGCACCACGCAGGCGCGTCACGGCGGGGGGGAGGGGGAGCCTCCCCGGGCAGGGGCAGTCTACCTGAGGGGGGAGGCGAGGCGGGGGGGGGCTGGCCCGGTTTGTGTTCTTATGCTGTGAGATCCGCCAGGTGAAGGGCGGCATAGAAATGTAGTAAACAGAAATAATAATAATAATAATAATAATACAGTAATAATAATAGGGGTCTTCCAGCTTCTCTTGCTTTAATTTGGAAGGAATCTTGAGTCCCTGTCGGGTGAAAATGCAGGGTGTAAATATTTCTTTGCTGTGAACCATCCTGAGATAGATAGATAGATAGATAGATATATATATATATATATATATATATATATATATATATACTGCAGTTTACCTTTAAAAAAAAAAAACCCTAACCAATAAAATTACCAATAAGGAAAAAAATCATTGGTGATGGTTTGAGGCTTCCGAAAATTTAAAACAGCCATAGGTCAAAATTTGGACTAACTTTCTAAACACAGATGTCTAGCCCTGCTTCCGCCCAGAGGTTGGGCAGCCGTCTGCCAGGGGCGCTTCAGTTGTGGCTCCTGCATTGCAGAGGGTGAGCCTTTGAGGTGCCCTTCCAACTGTACAGTTCTTTGACCCCCGGTGGGCTTTTGAGGGAGAAATGTCGCTTGTTTTAACTACAACTCATTTCTTTTTTAAAAGGAAAGGTGTGGCGTGAAAGGTTTTGGATGACTTTAAATGCATAAATGTTTTCAGATCTATGGAGGAGGAGGAGGCTTTTGCTTGGCCTTTTCCAGTCTACCACAGGCAGCACCTTACCTTCCACCTCTGTTCTTCCCTTTGAGAAGCTGAAGTTGCCATGCCGTCAGCCAGACTCCTGGCTGCCCCAGAACACGCAAAACATCCCAGCCTGTTTGATGTTAATGGAAAAATCAGCAGGAAGCAGCTGTCTTAAGCCCAGCTTGCTGGCCCTTGCTTGGCCACTGTCAGGGATGGTGTTTAGAGAGACAGGTCTTGCCAATTTCAGGACTAAATAATTAGTTTTTTAGACTTGCTACTGATCTCTTACACGCTCAGACCATGTAAAGTTAAATGGTGTGGATGGACTCCTGGCTTATTATAAGAGGGAGTCATCTGATCTGTTCTACCCAATAAGGGGTAGAAGCTTCATTTCCACTTTCACAAGAAAGGGAGGCTGTCCACACCAGGACTCAGTGTGGCCTTCTCTCCCCCCCCCCCCCAATTCTACAGGCCTAGACCACGAGTTGGCTTTTTCCAAGATCATTGTGGAATTGCGCAAGAAGCATCCAGGACACATCCTGCCAGATGAGGACTTGCAGTGGGTGTTTGTCAATGCCGGTGGCTGGATGGGTTCCATGTGCCTGCTCCATGCTTCCTTCTCTGAGTACGTTCTGCTCTTTGGCACAGCCGTCGACGCTGGGGGACACTCAGGTAAGCTAGATTGAACCACACAGGATGCTGATATAGAGGGTCAAGAGGAAAAAGGTTTCTCTCTTCGAGCATCAGGAGAATAGAATTGGCTCCTAAGTTTAGAGGAGGTTTTAAGTTTAACCTACAATTTTATTGGTGGCATTGGTGCAGATTATGCAGTGCATTTTGATTTGGGCACAAGGAACACTACTTCATACGCATGTTCTGCAACCATATGCACTTTTAGTCAGAAGTAGATCCTCTTACAAATGGTAGAGCTTGCTCCCGAGTTAGTGCATATTTGAGCATTAGACATAAAGGGTGAATGTCGGCAAGCTGCTGTGTCTCAGTGCACCTCCTGTGGAATTGGGAGTGATATGTTTACAGCTGGCTCACCTACTTAAACTGGCTGCCACATTTTGCACTAACTGCAGCTTTTGAATCACCTTCAAGAGTGTAGAGAGGTTTACATTAATTGAAACAGGAGCGTAAAGGTAAAGAGACCCCGACCGTTAGGTCCAGTCGTGTCCGACTCTGGGGTTGCGACGCTCATATCACATTACTGGCCGAGGGAGCATCCGGGTCATGTGGCCAGCATGACTAAGCCACTTCTGGCGAACGAGAGCAGCCATTTACCTTCCCGCTGGAGCAGTACCTATTTATCTACTTGCACTTTGACGTGCTTTCGAATTGCTAGGTTGGTAGGAGCAGGGACCGAGCAACAGGAGCTCACACCATCACAGGGTTTCGAACCACCAACCTTCTGATCAGCAAGCCCTAGGCTCAGTGGTTTAACCCACAGCCCCACCTGCGTCCCGAAACAGGAGCTTACTAGCTGTCAAATCAACCAGAGCTGGTAATAGGCAATCTGCCCCACTGACACCACTTGGTCTTCCGCTTCCTCAAGACCTGATTGGCTATTCAATTCTTGAAGGCAGGAGCCACCTTTCCACACTCCTTCCTTTGGTGTAACCCACCCTGCCGCCGGTCTGTCCGTCCCCGACTTCCTCACCAAAGGATAAGACCTCTACAGCTGACGGAGGATGTGGTTTTGGCATTGCTTTATCCATCTCCCTCCAAACAAGCAGTTACAGTAAGAGCAGTCAAATCTCGTCTACTGAGTTGTGTTGCCTCTTAGTCCTTAACTGCTACTGGATGCTGTTTCTTCCCTTGCAGGTCGATACTGGGCCGATATCTACGATACCATCATCTCAGGGACCTTCCGGCAGTGGAAAGAAGGAACAACCAAAAGCGAGATCTACTACCCCGGTGAGTTGCGTAATTCCTTGTAAGGTGATGCTTCTGTTGGAGGAGGAGCAGGACGAGACTCTTTAAGTGTTGTTGCCTGTCTGTGCAGGAGATACCATCGTCCACCGGTCTGGAGAGGCCACATCAGTGCAGTGGAGTGCCGGCACGTGGATGGTGGAGTACGGCCGCGGTTTCATCCCTTCGACGCTCCCCTTTGCCCTTGCTGACACAATCTTCAGCACTCAGGACTTCCTCACCCTCTTCTACACTGTGCGTGTTTACGTCAAGGCGCTGCTCCTGGAGCTCAATGCCTACTTCAGCGACTCGGGCCATTGAGCGCTCGCTGCTCCTTGGCTCCAAGTCAGTCATCACCCCCCTTGATATGGAAGGCTCTCCTCCCTCCCTGCCTCCCCTTGGCTGCGCCATGTACTAGAGAGCAGTGGTGTAGCTCGTGTGCTCAGAAAAACCCACACAATACTGGGAGCATCATATGTGTTTCAGCAGGCATAGAGAGGGATCTACCAGAAGTAAGAGGGAATCCTGTCTTTCTATCTTTCAATACCTGAATGCTTCCTTCATGTATTTCTGTAAGTCTGCTGTGCTCTGCAATGTGATTTAACAGGCACTTTAATGGAAATGTGGACAGCCAACATTCAGGGTGTCTTTGGCCATGCATAGACGAGAGAGAGGCTGTTGCATTACATTCTGGGTGTCATTGAACCACCTTAGGATGCAACCTACTGAGCTCGGGTCAGTGCATGACTTTTGCTTTGCTTTGCTTTGCTTTTTTGGGGGGGGGGTGTTTGAAACATATAAACACATACCACCCTCTCTAGAAATGAATGGTGTTGGAGCAGCAGCAGTACAATGAGAGTCTCTGAGCTCCCGCAGTATATTTGCACTACTGTTTAACACAGACAAAAAAAAAATTATTTCCTGCTAAATTTTGATCCCCTCCTACCCACCCCCCTTGATTCAACGTGGGCATTTTCCTGTTCCTCTGTCGCTAGGTGTGATTGGTTCTTTGGGGCCTGCTGTTGGCTCTTGGTCTGTGTTTGTAACATGACTTTTCCTGTATGTCTTAATCCCCACGGGGCCAATGTCTGGGAGGGAGCTGCCTTCCATCCTCAAAATGGGTTGCACGTTCTCAAGAGGACCTCATCCAGTTTTATCCTGTAATACTAACATGGAGAGCCGCTGTCCATCGCCTTAACTTAGAGCCTTACTCTGGTGGCCTCTTCAGCTATGCACGCATGTGTAGATAGATAGATATATATTTGTATACCTCTTAGTGTTGATGTCTGTGGCAGGATGCCATATGGCCACTGTTCCCAGGGATGGTTTTTGATTCAACCCTCGGGTGAGAATCTCGGTTAGAGCCTGCTTGGACCAGACACTGCCCTTATTTCCTTTTTTCTTCCACAGTTCCTAATTGGGGTTGAGCCCAAAGGTAGAATTTTTAGGCTCAAAATTCAATGGGGTTTGGGGAGGGGGAGGTGTAGGGCCAAACCCAGGGATGGTTTCATGGGGGGGGGCAAAACTGGGTGAAAAGTTTGCTTGGGCTTTCCTGGTGGGTGGCCATAGTGGTGGCATTTCCTCGTCTCTTTTTTTTCCCCTTCCAATGTTTCTTTAGCAAAGACTGAACTCTTCTTTACCACCACCAAATGCCAGTTGCCACCCCCCCCACCCTGGTATAGCATAGTTCCAGGATATTTGGATGGCTGGGAGGGGGAGACAACTGGAAGCCCCAAGAGGAGGAGAGTTTTTAAGGACCCCTCTCATGTATTGTTCAGTTTTACTGAACTCACTGGAAACTCCCTGCCTTTAAGTAGCCTGCAAATGGGACTATGAAATGGGGCGGGGTTGCCCTAGCTGTAGTTCCAAAGGTCATGTATCTCTGCCCTAGCCACTTCCTCTTAGCACCTAATAACTGTGTTCTTCAGATAACTGACTCTGCAGAAGAAACCTTCCTTTCTCCTGCACATGGAATCTTATTTGGTGGCAGGGCCACCCAAAAAAGTTAAGGATTGCAGAAGCTGTGCTTGCCAGCCCTCAGACCTTGTTCCCACCTCTGTCTTTTCCAAACCGTAGTTTCTTCTTTCCAATCTTTTCTCTTGAAACGCTGTTGTAACTGGGCAGGATGTTTTTCTTCCACCCCCCAACTATCATTTACCCCCAGTTCCTTCTCTTTTCTTCCTGGGGATTCCATATAGTTCCCATATGTGCAAATAGAAACTGTTCTTTTGACTTGGGTCATGTTTGCAGCAGTTCCTGAGAGAGCTCAGCTGGAGTGTTGGCGTTCACCACTGTTGCTGACGACCTTCCTGGGCTTTCTCCCCACCCATGACAATTCAGCACTTGTATGGGGAGGCAGTAGAGCAGACTGCATGGTCCAAGCCGGTCTTGCAATTTATTCCTTTTGGCTGTTTTGGTGGCAGGTGACCAGTGCAGCTAAAATGCCCGAACCCCTCCTGCAAGAAGCAGCTGTGTAGGTGTGCCTTTAGAAGGGTCATCCCAGGTGCTCAATGATGTGTACTTGGTATGCTTTTGTTTAAAAACCCTGGAGCCAGGTGCTAGCTTACCTAATGGTCCCAGCTGATTAGCAAGCCTCAGAACCTGAAAGGGCAGCTAGTTCCCCTTCTTTAATCCACCCACCCCAACTTCCCCTGGGGCTGAACACTTCTTTATTTGAATCAGGATGCAGTGATGGTTGCAGGCAGCTGACCTGTTTGCAGGCTTCCTCTGTCCCAGCTTCTGCTAGCTCTTGTCAGAGGAGTCCCACGGGCTAGCATTAGCAGCAGCTGAGAATCGGATGCATTTCCAGTACAGTATTCTTGTCACCATCAGCCAAACATGTAGCATGTGTCTGGTTACTGTCTCAGTTACTGCAACTGTGCCTCTGTGCACAGCCGACCTGGGTGTTTCGTTTGCCAACCAGTGTTTGAGAATAAATTGGTGTGTATGATTGTTATACTTTGACAAAAAGATAATACAATGAACCATGATTAAACTCGCCCGTTGTGTGTCTGCTTTTGTTATTGATTGTTGAAAACAGTAGCAAAATGAATATTTGCTTCATATTGGTCTTTGTTGGGCAACTGCGAGCTGGAAAGTGGATCTGTGTGACTTTCTTTCCAGATCCTTGGTAGGTGTTCAGGCTCGTTCGTCACACCTCATGCTGCAAGCAAGAAGCAAAAAATGATGCCTTATTATTTGGCTTAACATTTATTTTTGGGGGGGGGGGCTCATGCAGAATTAACACTTTCCCAGCAAGGATTAAAGATGGGAGAAAGAAACACGAGAGAGTGAAGGGTAAACTGTCTGCAGGATTATGGTGACCCCTGGAGTAGAGGAGCATTCCTTGGAATTTTGATTTAAAAAACTTGTCCCTCAGCAGGAGCCAGATTTGCCTGTCTCCAGACACTGAACGGCACAGGTGTCACTGAAAGGCCTTTAGGATACTTAACTTTTGAAAGGGTCGTCCTTTTGAGTACCTTTGAGAATATAATGGTTTGAGCATAAGGACCACAATGTCTCAAGGACTACGTCTCCCCATGTGGGCCAACTCAGACCCTGTGATCATCATCTGAGGCCCTTCTTCATGTGCCGCCTCTGCACAAGAATGGGCTTTTTCTGTGGTGGCTTCCCACTTGTGGAAGGCTCTCCCCAGGGAGGCTTGCCTGCCACCTTCACTACATATCATTAGGTGCCACGCAACAACAGTCCTCTTCTCCCAGGCCTTTGACTAATTGAAATATCAATGGCCTTTAAAGCTGGGTGCAGGGGTGGTTTTTTTTTTAAAAAAAAAAGATTGTATGTATTCTTGTGTTTTTATAATTAAACTGATGCGGGTGGTGCTGTGGTCTAAACCACTGAGCCTAGGGCGTGCCAGTCGGAAGGTTGGCGGTTCGAATCCCCGTGACGGGGTGAGCTCCCGTTGCTCGGTCCCTGCTCCTGCCAACCTAGCAGTTTGAAAGCACGTCAAAGTGCAAGTAGATAAATAGGTACCACTCCAGCAGGAAGGTAAATGGCGTTTCCGTGCGCTGCTCTGGTTCGCCAGAAGCGGCTTAGTCATGCTGGCCACATGACCCGGAAGCTGTACGCCGGCTCCCTCGGCCAGTAAAGCAAGATGAGCACCGCAACCCCAGAGTCGGACACGACTGGACTTAACTGTCTGGGGTCCCTTTACCTTTACTCTTTTATAATGTAAACTGCCCTGTAATCTTCAGATGAAAGTTGGTGTAGAAATTTAATAAATCATAGAATTGTAGAGTTGGAAGGGACCACGAGGGCCATCTAGTCCAACCCCCTGCAATTCATGAATCTTTCTGCCCAACGTGGGGTCAAGCCCATGACCCTGAGATAAAGAATCTCCTGCTCTAACAACTGAACTACCCCATAGGTCAAAACAAACCCTCATGGGGTTTTATAATCAAAGTTCAATATTGATCCTTGCCCTAGTGGGTCAAGAGCAAGCTACTTGATTCTGTGCACTGTCTACCTAATTGCTATTTTGCCCTCCTGCATCCAGTTGGCCTTTCTAGACTGCAATACGGCATCCCCTAAGTTGAGGAGATCCCTAGCTTGCAGAGCTACTAGACATCTTCCCAAACAGAGCTGATTGGATCATGAGGCCACTACACACACACACCGTGAAATTTGTTGCTAGACTTTCTACAGAGAATGTAACAGACTCATCTGATGCTCAGTAAATGTCTTATTTTGCCCTTTTCTGCTTTTAGTCAATTTTTAATGAAAGGCGCTGCATTAAAATGTTTAGTAACCAGTGACCAAGGTTCTTCTCACCTTGTTTCCCATAGTCAAGCGACACCAGAACATCCACCATGTAAATCTAGCCTCTCTTCCACTTCTGACTCTTAATGCAACAGACCTTTCTTCCCTGGGCAGGCTCATGCTGCGAAGTTCCTGCCTGTTTCTCACAGCCCCGCATTCTGCCTCTTGGCTGTCAACAGGCTTGTAGTGTCCTCTCTTTTGCCCATTCCCTAAATGGATGCAGGAAAAGGCTGGTGCCTATCTCAAAAGGAAAACTCCATGCTTTCTTTTTATTATTTGGAGTTTACAGACGAAACGAGATAGCTATTGCTGGGGCTTTATTCACTGGGTGCTTTTCCAGTCGTGCCCAAAAACACACATTACTTTAGAGGGCAAGGTGTGGATCTGCCTGAACCCGAGCTCACCCACGAAACTGTTCTATGCAGAAACCTCTCTAGATTAGGGGACAGTATAGCATGGACCATAGGGACACGGGTGGTGCTGTGGGTTAAACCACATGGAGCCTAGGGCTTGCTGATGTCGGCGGTTCGAATCCCTGCGACGGGGTGAGCTCCCATTGCTCGGTCCCAGCTCCTGCCCACCTAGCAGTTCGAAAGCACGTCAAAGTGCAAGTAGATAAATAGGTACCGCTCCGGCAGGAAGGTAAATGGTGTTTCTGTGCGCTGCTCTGGTTCGCCAGAAGCGGCTTAGTCATGCTGGCCACATGACCCGGAAGCTGTACGCCGGCTCCCTTGGCCAATAAAGTGAGATGAGCGCCGCAACCCCAGAGTCATCCGCAACTGGACCTAATGGTCAGGGGTCCCTTTACCTTTGCCTTACAGCATGGACCTTCAACTGAAGAGTTCCCTTGACTTTTCCCCTGCACCGAAACAAGCAATGCATCCTATATGTGCTCCGTCTACTCCCTATGCCTCGAGGGACGCGGTCTGCAACCACCACTTAGTGACAGTGGTAAGGAGGGTCACTTTGGGGAGGGTGACAACCCACTGGAAGAGGTTCTGTGGGTCACTTTTGCCTCCATGCCACCAAAAGTGCATTTGAATTTAGATCAGCCTTTGCCAACGTGGTCTCTAGTGGACAGCATCTCATCAGCCCCCAGCTTGCGGAGTGGGCCTTGTGGGACTTCTAGTCTAAAGGGTGATTGGAATAGATGGTGTTGCTTCGATATCCAATCATTGGACCTGCCGCCAACCTTCCCCAGACCGAACATGCATGCTTTGCTATATGTGGCTTCCTGCTATTGCTTGCTAAAACTTACGACACGCACCTGAACTTCGCGGGAGCGATATCTACTGCTTCATTGCCTGTACTGTACCTTAGAATCATAGAATCATAGAATGATAGGAGTTGGAAGAAGACCACAAGGCACCATCCAGTCCAACCCCTGCCAAGCAGGAAACACCATCAAAGCATTCCTGACAGATGGCTGTCAAGCCTCCGCTTAAAGACCTCCAAAGAAGGAGACTCCACCACACTCCTTGGCAGCAAATTCCACTGTCGAACAGCTCTTACTGTCAGGAAGTTCTTCCTAATGTTTAGGTGGAATCTTCTTTCTTGTAGTTTGAATCCATTGCTCCGTGTCCGCTTCTCTGGAGCAGCAGAAAACAACCTTTCTCCCTCCTCTATATGACATCCTTTTATATATTTGAACATGGCTATCATATCACCCCTATATCACCTTGATTTGAATCAAACCACCTTTAATAGAAAGCATGTGGGCTCAGTGTTTCTGAGCTCCAGCAGGTGGCCCTGTTGCCCTGTTTAATGCCAGTCTTGCTGCCTGCCAGGACTCCTTGAATTTTATCCATGGAGATCAATTGCTGAAATTCCCCCACTTAAACAATGGTTTTCAGTGCTTATTTACTTGTTTATCCATAAAAATAGGTGCCACCTGATCCTAAGAAAGCCCCTATGCAGTTTAAAAAATACATAAAGCACTGAAATCCTCAATACATAAAACGGATAGTTAAAAATATTCAAAGGATGGTTAAAATCAGCAGTAAAAAGAAAACACATGCAATTTATGCATTTTTGGTTAGGCTTGTCTTAAAAACATTGTAAGCAGGTGCCAAAAAGTATACAGCCAAAATGCCTGCCCCTGTCAAGAGGCAAGGAGTTCCAAAGTGTAGGTGATCCTACATTGAAATATAAAGTGTGGAATAATTTTCTGTGCTGCCTGTAACAGAGCCAGTTCTGCAGATTTAAGCAGCTGAGTGGGCATATATTAGTGGTGCCATAATTCAAAAGGTGAACATCAACAGGAAATTCGAGTGGTTTTTTGGGGGGAGGGGGGCAAATCTTTTTTAAAAAATGCTTAAAGTGGTTGAGCTTTTTATGCAAAATCATGGGGGGGGGATGAGGTTTTTGAGCAATTTTTAAGGGAAATCACCAAAACTGGAACTGCCGACATGGGTTGCCATATGTCTGGACAGCAATTACTGATTCCGACAGCCAATTGCTGGCTATATTCATAAAAATCCAGATGTATGGCAACCCTAAAGGTAAAGGGACCCCTGACCGTTAGGTCCAGTTGCGGACGACTCTGGGATTGCACGCTCATCTCGCTCTATAGGCGGAGGGAGCCAGCGTTTGTCCCCAGGCAGTTTCCGGGTCATGTGGCCAGCATGACTAAGCTGCTTCTGGCAAACCAGAGCAGCACACACAGAAACGACGTTTACCTTCCCGCCAAAGCAGTACCTATTTATCTACTTGCACTTTGACATGCTTTCGAACTGCTAGGTGGGCAGGAGCTGGGACCAAACAACAGGAGCTCACCCGTCGCGGGGATTCGAACCGCCAACCTTCTGATCAGCAAGCCCTAGGCTCTGTGGTTTAGCCTTGTTGTTGTTGTTGTTCAGTCGTTCAGTCGTGTCCGACTCTTCGTGACCCCATGGACCAGAGCACGCCAGGCACGCCTATCCTTCACTGCCTCTCGCAGTTTGGTTTAGCCCTAGTATGCGCTAAAGTAATCTTGCATGGAAACCAGCCCCAACCTGTTAAGGGTGCCATATACTAATAGCAAAAAGGGACACGGGTGGCGCTGGATGAGCTTCCGTTGCTCTGTCCTGCCAACCTAGCAGTCCAAAACCACACCAGTGCAAGTAGATAAATAGGTACTGCTGCAGCGGGAAGGTAAATGGTGTTTACGTACACTCTGGTTTCCGTCACGGTGTTTTTAGTCATGCTGGCCACATGACCTGGAAAGCTGTCTGGATGAACGCCGGCTCCCTCAGCCTGAAAGCAAGATGAGTTCTGCAACCCCACAGTCACCTTTGACTGGACTTAATTGTCCAGGAATCCTTTACCGTACCTTTTTACCATACTGATAGTGATGCCTTGAACTTTGCCCTGTAGCAAATGGTCAACTAGAGTAGATCTCGTAGCAGAGGTCTTATATGCAGGCAGGGTCTCACTCCTCTCAGGTATCAGCCGCAGCATTCTGCACAGAGGGCTTATCCAGACTGCTTTTCCCAGGGAAAAGCTGCTCTTTAGCACTCAATCAGAGAAAACAGCAATTCGAGTTTTCCCTGAATTAACATTTGTTCCAATCTATCATTATTTTCCCTGGGAAAGGAGCCGGGCGGGGGGAAACCTGGATGCGTACTTTCTAGGCACATCACAAGAGAAAGTGTGGACAAGCCCTGACTGCAGTTTCTGGATCCATTGCAAGAAAAGCTCCACATAGAGTGCCTTGCAGTAATCCAGTTTTGGAGTCCCCAGTGCCTGGGCTACTGTGGTCAGGCTCTCCTGGTTCAGGAAGGGCCTTAGCTGTTGCACCAGTCCCATCGGGTATGAGGTATTTCTAACCCCTGAGCACCCCCAAACTGCCCTCCTGCTCCAGCAGGGGGAGTGCCATTGTGTGCAGGGCAGGCAATGGACCCATTTCCTTGACATGGAAACCGCTTAACCACAGTGCCTACATCTTTCCAGGATGCAAGCTTATTTCCCCTCTTCCATCCCATCACTAGAACCTGGCACCATTCCTGGCCAAGATGACGGGGAAAGTAAGAGGGCTCTCAAACCAGAAAGTATACAGAGAATGGGAAATACACAAAGATTACCTAAAAACATATTGTCCAAATAACCATCTCCTTGTGGAATTAAACTGATCCTTGTGAAATACAATGTGCAAATGTTAATTTGTTAGAGTATACGAAAACAAATTAGGGTAACAGAAAGCTGTGCATTAAACGTAAATCACAATACAAGTACAATGAGAAGAATTGGAAGTCTTTTATTTAGAAATTCATTGAACGGTTGTATAATAATGCAAATTTTTGTTTTGTATGTGTCTTATTTCCCCTGTTCTTTTCTTGTCTTAATCTTTTCTTTTTTAACTTTATGTATGTATATATATTTGTATTTTAATTCAATAAATGAAATAAAATAGAACCAGGCGCTGTTCCAGGGCCAACATGACCCTTTCTGATCCAGATGTTATGGGG
Organism: Lacerta viridis; assembly: GCA_900245905.1. NCBI lineage: Eukaryota > Metazoa > Chordata > Lepidosauria > Squamata > Lacertidae > Lacerta > Lacerta viridis. The sequence goes on from OFHU01004576.1 coordinate 233,101, forward strand.
GAACATAACATCTGGACAAACATATGCCATACTGTCGGCAACTTGTCCCCAGACTCCTAATAACCCCTCCCAGCAGCTTCATGCACATATTGAAAAGCATTGGGAATAGCATAGTTCCCTGGGGCTCCACACAGCGTCACTGCCAGGGCCCCCAACGCGGTGCTACTCTCTAGACTGGGTTCCATTGGTAGGAGTGGAAGCACAGTGGCCCCAGTTCCCACTCCACCATGGCCAACCAGATGCCCCAGTGGGAAGCCTTGCTGGAAACTACAGGAAGGGAGGGGGCTCTCGCGCTCCGATTCTGCTTGCGGGATTCCCACAGGCATCTGGTCGGCCACTGTGAGAACAGGATGTTGGACTAGATGACTCATTGGCCTAATCCAGCAGGCTTCTCTGAAGTTCTTATGTTAAGCTGTGGGAACATCCTGGGAGCTGGTTGTCGTGCATGTTTACTGCTTGCGAAATGCAACGTTCTGGCAAACTGGTGAGGAGCTGAGCCAACCAGGGCAAGCTTTGATGGGCGGGTGTTACTCTCTGCCACTGCATTTCGGCAATTTCGGGCATCCATTCAGCCGCGTGTGCCTTCCCAGGTCTGTGAAATCCCCTCTCGCCCCTTAAAGTCTGTTGACCTTTCATGGGTGCCTTGGTTTTGAAGGACAAGAGGCAACCTCCGACTTGGGTGCCGCCAAACTCCAGCTCTTGCTGGCCTCGCTTCAGAAGCTGCCTAATGAAGATGTTGAGGCAAGATGCAAAGAGCGACAGCACTGAGCCCGGACTTTCTTTTTCTCCTCCTCCTCTTCCCCTTTCCCAGTGCGAGATGTGAAGCCCATCTCAAAGCTAAATACTAAAAAGTTAAAGCAAATCAATGTTGATTTGCATTCCTGTGCTGAGGTTTTTGCAGCGCCCGATAGATCGATAGGTTCTTCATTCCTTCAGCAAAGAGTTGCTCAAACATAGTTTAAAACAAAATAGATATAGCGATTGCAAGTAACTGGGAGCTGGCGGCTTTTGAAATCTCATCACCGAGCCTGCTGGGAACTCTTCCCAAGGCCCCCACGCGAGCCCCGATCTATCCTATTGATTGTAATAGGTGACACTAATTAATAAACAGAGAAGCTAATGAATGTGACAGCTGCCCTGCCATCCGTTGGCGCTTCCAACTGGTATCTCATAATTACAAAGTTTTCTTGGCGGAAGGAATCCAGTTAGATTAATTAAAAACACTTCCTGGACGGCTCCCAGGACTTTGAGGCCTCCGGCGATCCGTTTAGGGCTGGATTGAAAAGTGGTTGGGTTCATGGTTCAAACCAAGACTGGGAGCTTCTGGAGAGACAGCAGAGAGTGTGGTAGAATTCGTAATGTCTTTGAAATTGGTCGGTTGATTTGGCTTGCTTATCTTTCTGGGCATCAGCAGATAGGACTCGTCACCCCCTGAAATTCAATTCACACTATTTTCTATTATTATTATTTTCTATTATTATTATTATTATTATTATTATTATTATTATTATTAATGACATTTCTATACCACGCTTCATCCGAGGATTACAGGGACGTTTACAATATAAAACGAGTCAACAAACTTTTTCAGCAGGGGACCGGTCCACTGTCACTCAGACCTTTTGGGGAGCCGGACTATATTGGGGGGGGGGGAATAACGAATTCCTATGCCCCACAAATAACCCAGAGATGCATTTTAAATAAAAGCACACGTTCTATTCATGTAAAAATGATGATTGTGTTATTTTCCTTGCAGGACAAAGCAATGGCTCTGGGGGGTCATGGAAGGTAACAAGACAAATGAACGGAAAAGGCATTTTTTAAAGGAATGCAGTGGACATGTCCCTACCATGGGGGGGGGGGAGAGACCCTCACCACTGCTCCATTGAGAGTTCATTTGACAGCTGCAAGGCTCTGCAGGCAACGGGTTTCTCCAGTCTGCAGTAAGGGCCAGCCCCCTGCTTGTATCACGGGGGAAGGTGGGCTAATAGGGTCCCCTGATGTTCCCCCGCCACAGGTGGAGCAGTGCACAGCAGAAAACTGGATCGTGTCCAGTCCCACATTAGCACTTGGCCAGAGGTGAAGTGACTCTGATAAAATGCTAAAGTTAGCCTGAAACCCTATGTACACACACCTGGAAGCAAGCCTCATAGATTCGTGGACTCGCAGAATTGGGTCATCCAAGTCCAAGCCACTGCAGGGATCACATAGGCAGGTGCAGAGAAATGGGCTGTGGAGCGTCTCGGAATGTACAGTAGGTCGCAGAGAAGCCTGCGGAAAATCAACAAAGCCACCAAGTTGGGTGGCTTTAAAAAAGGAGCAGAGAAATTCATGGAGAAGGCGATCAACGGCTCCAAACCATGAGATCTGTGCTTTGTGTCCACATTTGGAGGTCGCAATACTTTCGAATACCCGTTGCTAGAAACCACAGGATGGGAGAGATGCTCTTGTGCTCGAATCCCCTTTACAGGCTTCCCATAATGGGTATCTGGTTGGTTACTGTGAGAAGAGGACGAGATGAGCCATTGGCGTGATCCAGCAGTTCTCTTCTCATGTTCTTAGTCTAACTCAGCCCAATAAAATCCCTAATTTCTTGACCTGTTGGCTTTGCTTTGACCGAGGAATAATCAGGGCTACCGCCTTTCATTGATGAGTGTGCTAGATCAATTGATTAAAGCGCCTTTTAATCAACTAGAAAGGCATCCCTCTGCAGACACAAGGGACCTATTAGCGGGACTTGGCAGGCTCCCTTGTCGAAACCCTGGTGGAGTTTGAAAATCTGGGCTCTCCAGACTCTGCCAGCCTTGTAACCTGAGTCCAGATGTGTTCAGACCACAAGTCCCATCAGCTCCATCCAGCCATGGCAGAGGGCACCATCTTGGAGTGGAATGGACTACAGCAATGGTTTCCAGCTGGTGGTCTCTGGACCCCAGTCGATCACATAACAAAACCTACCATTGGGGGTCTGTGGCTTGGCTTTTGAAAAACAGAGGGTCTGCAGTACATAGCTCACTGGGTACCACTGGTCTACAACTAAGTTGTCCTCTTGTCTTTGGGGGAGTTCATGGGGTTGAAGTCACTAGAATGACAGGGCATAAGTAGCAGAAGGTGCAAGAGGAGTCCCACTGGCTACAAGAGAGCCAGTTTTGAATATCTTCCCTGATGGGCTGGTGTTGAAGTGGAATAATAGAAATATCAAATTAGAAGGGGCCCAAGAGTCATCTAGCCCAGTCCTCGGAATGCAAGAATCACAGCTAAAGAATCCCAGACAAATGGCCATCCAACCTCTGCTTAAAAACCTCCAATGAACACAGGCTGGGTGGCTATCTGCAGTCTTGCTTTTCTGCCATTATTGCATCTGCAACATGCCAACCTGCTGAACTAGTCCAGGTAGTTAGGAGGCTGGTGGAACCTTCTGGGAATGATCCCTGTCCTCCCCACCTGTGGTTTCCAGCAACTGATATTCAGAAGCATTGCTGCCTCCAACTGTGGCAGGAGGACATGGTCATTGTAGCTGCTGTTGTTCTTTAGTCATTTAATCATGTCCGACTCTTCATGACCCCATGGACCAGAGCACGCCAGGCACTCCTGTCTTCCACTGCCTCCCGCAGTTTGGTCAGACTCATGTTGGTAGCTTCGAGAACACTGTCCAACCATCTCATCCTCTGTCGTCCCCTTCTCCTTGTGCCCTCCATCTTTCCCAACATCAGGGTCTTTTCCAGGGAGTCTTCTCTTCTCATGAGGTGGCCAAAGTATTGGAGCCTCAGCTTCAGGATCTGTCCTTCCAGTGAGCACTCAGGGCTGATTTCCTTCAGAATGGATAGTTTGATCTTCTTGCAGTCCATGGGACTCTCAAGAGTCTCCTCCAGCACCAGAATTCAAAAGCATCAATTCTTCGGCGATCAGCCTTCTTGATGGTCCAGCTCTCACTTCCATACATTACTACTGGGGAAACCATAGCTTTAAATTATACGGACCTTTGTCGGCAAGGTGGTGTCTCTGCTTTTTAAGATGCCATTGTAGCTAGTCACCATCAATAGCCCTCTCCTCCCCCATGAATTCGTCTAATCCTCTTTTAGAGCTATCTAAGTTGGTGGCCATCACTGCCTCCTGTGGGCATGAGTTCCACCATTTAACTATGTGCTGCATTACGAAGGACTATCTTTTATCTGTCCTGAATCTTCTAGCCGTCAGCTTCATGGGATGCCCACGAAGTCTGGTGTTACTAGAGAAGGAGGAAAACTTTCTTCTCTCCACTTTCTCCATGCTTTGCAGGAAATGAGCAAGGAAAGAACATGCTTTCAAAGTACCCGAAAGTTTGGAGCACTGGACAAACTCTCCTCCCCAAACTCCCAACTGTAATTAGTGGAGAAGAAGTTCCATTCTGGTTGGGGGGGGGGGCATGGAGAGGCGAGGAAGTATCAGATGGGGAGGGAGATAAAGGAGCATAGAGTCTGCACTGCCTTTGTTCTGTTGAGTCGATAGTTTTATTGAAAGAGACGCCACCACAAAAAAAGGAAAGGGAGGATAAATAAAAGCTTTGTTCAACAAAGAGTGACAATTAAAAATGGCAAGGCTTGCAAAAGGAGCTGTGATATAAGGAGGGAATAACCTTGGAAGGATCAATTGTCAGTTTCTATGCGCCATAAAATGCAGCACTGGCAACCCATAGCATAGGCGAGGCAGGTCCCTGGTGGTATAATATTTGGGGGTTGGTGGGTTAGGGGATTCTTAAGACAGGTACATCCCCCATCCAAAAGGTCTGAAATTTGGAGAGGCTTCCAGGGGGCACCATCCATGTCCTTCAGCTATGAGGACAACCGTCCAGTAAATTGGATTGCGCAACCAAGTCCGACACAACAGATTCTCCCAGTCTATGCCTGTAAATTGCTTGGTGCCTCTTTTCAGGGCCTTTGTAGCTATATCTATTCAAGAAGATTCAGGACAGATAAAAGGCAGGAGGCAGTGATGGCCACCAGATTGGAAGTAAGCCTCATTTAAAGTTCTGGTCATGGAATCATAGACCTGTAGAGTTTGAAGGGACCCCCAAATGTCATCTAGTCCAATCCCCTGCATAAATCACACAGGCAGGTGCTGAGAAATGTGCTGTGAAATTTCTAGAAATATACAGGTGAGGATCTACCAGTAGATCGCAGAGCAGCTTGTGAAAAAACCAACAAGCCCACCATTTGGATGGCTTTAAAAGAGGTTTAGATAAATTCATGGAGGAGGAGGGGAGGAGGAGGAGGAAGAGGAGGAGGAGGAGGAGAAGAAGAAGACAATTGATAGCTACTTGCCATGGTGCCTATGCTCTGTTTCCCCAGCTGGAGGCAGCAATGCTTCTGAATACCAGTTGCTGGAAACCATAGGAAGGGAGAGTGGCTCGTGTTCCAATTCTGCTGGTTTCCATCTGGTTGGCCGCTGCAAGAACAGGACGCTGGACTAGATGGGCCATTGGCTCTCCTTATGTTCTTGCATTCTTACTTTCTGTTGAAAAACCTCCACTGAAGGAGAGTCCACCACATTCCAAGGGAGTCTGTTCCACTGTCAAACACTTCTTACTGTCAGAAAGTTCTTCCTGATGTTCCATCGGAATCTCCTTTCTTGCAATTTGAATCTGTTGGTTCCATTTCCCCTCCACCTCTGGAGCGGCAGAAAGCAAGCTAGCTCCACCTTCCAAGTGACAACCCTTCTCCATGCTAAACATCCCCTATTCATGAGCGTACCCGGGGGGGGGGGCAGGGGGTTATTGGCAGCCTAAAAGGGAAAAAAAGCTCTCCTCCTGAAAAAAAAGCTCAATGACTGGTCTTTCTCCCCCTCCCAAAATCTCAATAACAATTGAGCTCTTGCCCTCTTGCCGAGGCACAGTTGGCCACTGTGTGTGTGTGTGTGTGTGTGTGTGTGTGTTGCGGCTGTTTCCCCCTCCCTCATGCCGACAAAGAGCTGGCGTGCCTATCAGAGACCGGATCCTAGCCTGCACCCTGCTTGGTCAAATGGGGATGCAGGCTGAGACTTGGGCAGTGTCAGGGGGCGAATCCGAGGGCTGACCATGGTCTTAGCCTGGGTTCTCATCCTTCCTCGTCTGCCTGCTTTTTGTATCCACGCAGGGGCGTTCCTAGCCCCTTGGCTGCCCGGGGCGGGAAGCCAAGGGGCACCCCTGGGGGGCGGGGCATCGCGGCGCGTGCGTCATGACGTCATGACGCACGCACGCGCGGCGACGGCCCGGCATCCCCGGGGGCGGGGCATCGCTGCGCGTGCGTTATGACGCACGCGCGCGCAGCGACGCCCCCGCCCCTGCGGTATGCCGGGCGGGGGCTTGGGGACATCGTCGGGCTACAAAGAGCCCCGAAGCCGCAGCCTGGCAGCCCTTTGCGCTATGGCTGCGGCTTCGGGGCTCTTTGTAGCCCGACGATGTCCCCAAGCCCCCGCCCGGCATCCCCGGGGGCGGGGCATCGCTGCGCGTGCGTCATGACGCACGCGCGCGCAGCGACGCCCCCGCCCCTGGGGTATGCCGGGCCGCCACTTCGGGAGCCTCGTCCGTGCAGCGCTGCTGCTCCCGGGGTGACGGAGGGAGCAGCGGCGCATGGGAGTGGTGGGACGCGCCGCCGCTCCCTCCGTCACCCCGGGAGCAGCAGCACCGCACACACCCGCCTAGGGGCGGCACGAGGGGCGGCCCGCCCCCACCCCCCCACCCTACGACGCCCCTGTATCCACGCTACATCTGCTGGCAAGAGAGGAACAGTTTCTGAATTTGCCAGGATTCATCATTGCAAGGGAGCTTGGGAAACTGAGTTCCTTTGCATGGTGAGTAGTTCCTTTGCAAGGACTGAGGATCCTGGGAAACTGAGTTTTTCAGCCATTTGGGGCTTTCTGTTTGGGGGGGGGAGTTTTTCTGTTTTTTGAAGCTGTTTTTGTTTTTTGAAGCTGTTTTTGTTTTTGAACCTGAACGACCATGGCTTGCCCCCCTCCCTCCCTAGTTTTGATCCTGGGTACGCCCCTGCCCCTATTCCCTCAACCTTTCCTCATAAATCTTGGTTTCCAGATCCTTGATCATCTTGGCTGCTCTCCTCTGCACAACTTCTTATCCAGAAGCAGAACTGGTGACAACATCCCGGCCAGGAGAACAGGGCTGCTCCTGCCAAACAGCTCTGGACTTCAGCTAAGCATTCGGCCTCTCCATAATCGGCAAAACCAACGCAGTCTCTTGAAAAGGGGGAACATTTAAAAGATGAATAATCTTGCCGTTTCCTTCCTTGAATCATAAGAACATAGGAAGAGGGTGCTGGATCAGGCCAATTGCTCATCTTGTCCAGCATCCTGTTCTCACAGTGGCCAACCAGATGCCTTTGCTGGGAAACCTGCAAGCAGGGCCTGAGCACGGGAGCCCTCTCCCCTCCCGTAGCTTCCTGCAACTGGTATTGAGAAACATCACTGTCTCCAACTATGGAGGGCAAGAGCATAGCCAGCATGGATGGTGGCCATCGATAGCCCTCTCTTTCTCAAATCGCCTCCCTTGGGCACTGGGGAAGCCTTCTGCCCCCTGGCAGGATGTGCCAGTTCGACCCCTCGCCCTGCCCAGGCCTCTTTCCCTGTGTTTGGCAAATTATACTGCTGGAAGCAGCAAAAAGAGAAAACTGACATTGTCAGCGGAGTTATCGACGCGGAGGAGAAGAAAAGAGCTGGGCCTTGGGGGATTAGCCGGTGCCTGGGGCCAGGGACCTCCAAAGCCTCGAGCGGAAGATTTAATGAGCAACGGAAATCAATGGCGCTTAATCTGTGTCTAATCAGAGAGGACTGCGGCTGCTGTGGGTTCGAGAGGGTCGGGAGATGGGAGGTTGTGTCGGAGAGTCTGAGACAGCCCGCACACCAGATGTTTGGGACTACAACTCCCATCAGTCCCAGGCGCAAAGGGTCCCGATCCACGTTAAAGTGAGGTGTGGATGGGCCCTCACCCTAGACCCACCCACCAGCCTCCCTCTTTACTCGTTGTTCTGCGATGGTTCTCCAATGTTACCGCACTCTTGCGTTATTGTTGCAATTAATTTATTAGTCGCCTTTCAAGCCACTGCCTCAAAGCAATTTACAAGATAGTTAAAAACAGTTAAAAGCAGAAGAAGAACAAATGCCGTTTAAAACAAGAATGGAAGCTTAACAAGTGGCTGGTTGTGGCAAGTCCCATTTATACAGCTGGGAAAGCCTGTCGGGACAAAGATGTCTTTAACTGTTTCTGGAAAGTGCACAACAGAAGTAAGACAGAAAAAATTCCCGGAATGGCACTTAGGCAGGAAGAACCAGAGGCACAAATATAGGATAGGGGTCCTTTCTGGTCCTTGACCGTAATAAAGATTTTACTTACTATAGGATAGGGGACACCTGGCTTACTAGCCATACATGTGAATAGGATCTAGGGGTATTGGTGAGTCAAAAAAAGCTATTCTAGGCTGCATCAAGAGAAGTCTAGTGTCCAGATCAAGGGAAGCCATGGTCCCACTCTCTTCTGCCTTGGTCAAACCACACCTGGAATACTTGTCCAGTTCTGGGTGCCACAATTTAAGAAGGATGTTGGCAAGCTGGAAGGTGTGCAGAGAGGGGAAACCAAGGAGGGGAACCAAGCCTCATGAGGAACGGTTGAAGGATCTGGGCCTGTTTATCCTGGAAAATAGGAGACTAGGAGGAGATGTGATGGCCATCTTCAAATATCTAAAGGGTTGTCACATGGAAGAGGGAGCAAGCTTTTTTTTCTCCTGCTCTGGAGGACAGGACTCGGACCCATAGTTTCAAGTTGCAAGAAAGGAGATGCCAATTAAACATTCGGAAAAACTTTCTGACGGTAAGAGCTGTTCAACAGTGGAACGGACTTCGTTGGAAGGTTATGGACTCTCCTTCCTTTGAGGTTTTCGAAGCAGAGCTTGGATGGGCAGCTGCCATGTATGTTTTAGCTGAGATTACATTGCAGGACTTGGGACCCCTTCCAACTCCACAAGTCTATGATTCTATGATCTGTAGAGACTACAGCATTTCCCCCTCCCCAACCCTCAAATCTGCTCTGATGCTGCACTGAGCACCCAGGTGGGCATAACTGGGTGAGGCCAATGCCACCCTCCTCACCCACCCAGATTTGTAGACCAGATTGGCCTCCTCATTCACAATCAGACCATGGATGAGGGAGGTCGTACTCTGAACTGAGCCGGCATTCACAACAGCATCCACATAAACCCCAAATTGAAAAGCATACAAGTTATAGAGCAGTTAAAAACCATTTTAAACAATTTTAAACAACAATAACAGAAACACACAAATGCCTAAAGAATACCCCAGCCCAAGGGTCTGTTCAGCAGCCTCAGCTTTTGCAGCTGGAGTCAGTCCAGGCCAGATAGAAAAGGCAGGGAGCAGGTCTTCCAGAACTCACAACAAGATGATCCATTTGGGAGTAAAATACCACTTTGCCTTCTTTGGCGCATAGGAAGGGGGAATACTGGGCTGCCAAGGCCTTTCCCTGGAACAGCTGCAGATTGTGCCCCCTCCCCTCCTGCACCGGACTCCATCCTTCCCTACTCCCTCCGCCCCTGCCTGCCACACCAGCACTGTGGACAATTACGATCACTGCTGGAGCCCCATAGATTGCCATTGATTAATGCTCAGGAGATGACGGGTGCCCCTTCCCATCCAGCCTAGCTCGCCAGGGGGTCCCGCTGCCCCCAGCCTGCTAATGAATGCTCCAGAGGCTGAGTCTCACTTGCACCCATGTGATGCTTGCCAGTCCAGCCTGCGGCCCTCGGCACACCAGACCCCCCTGCTGGGAGTTGATTGGCGGCAAGAGGCCAAGGTGAGACCCCCAATTATCCCCCTGGATCAATGGCTGCCTCCTTGGACCCCCTGCAGGCAAGCGGGCTGCCCATCTCAGACGCTCCGGCTTGTTATCCTAGTTTAGCTCCCCAGATTCTCTCTGGGAAGGGAGGAATCTGAAGGCAAAGAACCCCAAGAAACGAAAGCCAGGTCTTCCGTGCAAGGCACCAATGGCTTATTACGGGGTTATTGATCCATGTGTCACACCGAGAGAAGGCTCACGTACCGCTAAAGGAGGAAGAGAGTTCTGGTTCGTTTTAAGGAAGGCGGGGAGGGTTCCTCCAGCCATTTGTTCCATCCATCAGATATAAGCTAATTCTAACTAAAACAGATTTATTTTATTTTATTATTAAATTTATGCAACACCCTGCCTCCAAGGATCACAGGGCGCTGTACAGTGTAAAAAAACCCACAAAAATACCTAACATAATCACAAAGAAAGCAATAAGCAGCGAGTGCACAAATCCAGCTCTCCCCCTGCAAGAAACACAAAAGACACAGCGCCAACCAAAAGTTGTTTCAGTAACTTTGGAAAATACCCAAATTTTGAGAAAAATCCAACCTAATAGGGCCAAGGATTTTCCAGATATTTTCTTGCACCCTGGAATGTGTGCCTGAAATTGGAGCACCCACAAAGCCTTGATGAGAGCCTGGGCTGTTCCAAAAATTGAAAAGAGGGGTGAAGCATTCAGGAGAGCTGTTTAATTAAGGGAGGGGGGTCACTCGCTGTTTTCTGGTGTTAGGGGCTGGGCAGAGGAGGAATGGGGGAGACCGCCTCCCCAGCCTGACCCTTCCAGAGGAGAAGAAGACAGTTCAGAATTACAACAGGGGTTTGAGGGAGGTCACAGCTCAGAGGAAGATGAGGGGAAACACTGGGAAATAATGGGAGAGGGAGAGGGAGCACCAGGAGGGCAACAGCTGATGGACTCAGTGTCTTCAGAAAGCATCCCAGGACACACACACCCCATCTCCCAGAACCTGGCGAGCCTTGAAAGTAATGGAGCAAAGGGCTCAGAAGCAAAGGGCCCTCAGTGCCACCTGTAGGGAAGAAGGTGATGAATGAGGAAGCGGGAGAAAAGGAGGGTGGAGAGTCACTCGGGACAACGCCATTATTCCAAGAAGCTGCATTTCAAGTGTAAATTCTGTAAATACTGAATATTGTAAATACTTATTGAGAGCCAGTGTGGTGTAGTGGTTAAGAGTGGTGGACTCGTAATCTGGTGAACCGGGTTCGCTTCCCCACTCACACTTCTCTGAAGTCTCTCAGCCTCACTCAGCTCACAGAGTGTTTGTTGTGGGGGAGGAAGGGAAAGGAGAATGTTAGCCGCTTTGAGACTCCTTCGGGTAATGATAAAGCTGGATATCAAATCCAAACTACTACTACTACTCCTCCTCCTCTTCTTCTTCTTCTTCTTCTCCTCCTCCTCCTCCTCCTCTGTTCCTGGCAACATGCCATAGGGGTTGATTCCTCTGCCGCCTGACATCTGGAAAGCTGGCAGACCTGGGTGACATTTGAGCTCTGCTGAGAGCCTCAGTGGAGAGAGGAGATAGGCATGACCTCTGTAATGGATCTGCCCTTAGGCAGGGTATGGTCAGGCAGGGGCGTCGTAGGGTGGGGGCGGTGGGGGCGGGCCGCCCCTCGTGCCGCCCCTAGGCGGGTGTGTGCGGTGCTGCTGCTCCCGGGGTGACGGAGGGAGCGGCGGCGCGTCCCACCACTCCCATGCGCCGCTGCTCCCTCCGTCACCCCGGGAGCAGCAGCGCTGCACGGACGAGGCTCCCGAAGTGGCGGCCCGGCATACCCCAGGGGCGGGGGCGTCGCTGCGCGCGCGTGCGTCATGACGCACGCGCAGCGATGCCCCGCCCCCGGGGATGCCGGGCGGGGGCTTGGGGACATCGTCGGGCTACAAAGAGCCCCGAAGCCGCAGCCTGGCAGCCCTTTGCGCTGTGGCTGCGGCTTCGGGGCTCTATGTAGCCCGACGATGTCCCCAAGCCCCCGCCCGGCATACCGCAGGGGCGGGGGCGTCGCTGCGCGCGCGTGCGTCATAACGCACGCGCAGCGATGCCCCGCCCCCGGGGATGCCGGGCGGGGGCTTGGGGACATCGTCGGGCTACAAAGAGCCCCGAAGCCGCAGCCTGGCAGCCCTTTGCGCTATGGCTGCGGCTTCGGGGCTCTTTGGAGCCCGACGATGTCCCCAAGCCCCCGCCCGGCATACCCCAGGGGCGGGGGCGTCGCTGCGCGCGTGCGTCATGACGCACACGCAGCGATGCCCCGCCCCCGGGGATGCCGGGCCGTCGCCGCGCGTGCGTGCGTCATGACGTCATGACGCACGCACGCGCCGCGATGCCCCGCCCCCCAGGGGTGCCCCTTGGCTTCCCGCCCCGGGCAGCCAAGGGGCTAGGAACGCCCCTGTGGTCAGGAGTCCAGCGTGTTAGGAGTTAACATACACTCTATGTGACTGGCGGCTCGCTCGCAGGAGGCGGGACTTTCTGCCCTTTAAAAGGAGGGAATGGCAGTTGGTCAGGAGGAGAGAGAGAGAAAATGAGAGGTTGGGCTTTGGGGGGATGGGAGGAAAGGTCTTTACCATTGCTATATTATAACAAAGCTGAATTACATGAGAAGAAGATTTGTAACAGTAATAACCCTAGACATCCATGTTTTCAAGTTACCTAATAAAATTAAATGTGTTTCAACGTTCGTGGACTCTGGCAGTGTATCAGTGCCTTAAGAGGTGTGACTAAGAGGAGAGAACAAAGTTTTCCTGGGGAAGAGGAAACGGTTTGCTTATTCTCCTGTCATACAGAGGGCTGGACAGTGAAGCCAAGTGTGCCACTTATTTGCCTAAAGGGGAGGCAAACTGCAGTAGTTGGGAACCCTGGTAGGGAGATCCCATAGGTGGCAAGAGGTTTTCAAACGTAGAGCCCTGAGGTACCCCAGAGACAACTCCCATATGAACACTGAAGGATTCATCCTAGTTGTCAGTGAAACTTAGGGAGAGTCACTGTTGGGGAAGTATTGAAAGGGGAGAGAATAGGATCCCTCACAACCTCTGAATAAGCAGGCACGGGATCGTCCTTAAAAACTTTGGAAGAGGAGCATCCTGTTCTCAAAGTGGCCAACCAGAAGCCTCTGGAGGAAACCAGCAAGCAGGATCCGAGCAGCAGAGCCCTCTGCCCTCCTGTGGTTTCCAGCAACTGGCATTCAGAAGCACCACTGCCTCCAACTGTGTAGGCAGAGCAGAGCCATGATTGCATCTAGCCACTGATAGCCTTTTCGTCTTCCATGAATTTGTCTTGTCCTCTTTTAAAGCCTTCTGGGTTGGTGGCCATCACTTCCTCCCGTGGGAAAATGTCTATAAACTGGAAGAGGGGCTGGCGGAATAGTGCGAAGATTCAGGAAACCAAAATGGTCTGTATTGATTCAGACTCTGAGAGACTCAGCTTCACAGCCAAAGCAATTATTCCTGTAGGGTGTGCTTTGATACTGAGTATATAAGGCATTGTGTCCAGAGCCACAATGATGAATTCGTTTTTCCTATCACACTTTTGATTTAGGGAGCGCACTGCCAATTCTTATGATAAATTCCCCTTGCTATTAGTTCAGTTCTAACAATGAAGCCTTCTTACAAAAGAGGAACTGAGGTTGAGTCAAAATGATGGTGGCACTGTGGGTTAAACCACTGAGCCTATGGCTTGCTGATCAGAAGGTGGCTGGTTCAAATCCCTGCGATGGGGTGAGCTCCCATTGCTCGGTCCCTGCTCCTGCCAACCTAGCAGTTCGAAAGCACGTCAAAGTGCAAGTAGATAAATAGGTACCACTCCGGCGGGAAGGTAAACGGCGTTTCCGTGCGCTGCTCTGGTTTGCCAGAAGCGGCTTAGTCATGCTGGCCACATGACCCGGAAGCTGTACACTGGCTCCCTTGGCCAGTAACACGAGATGAGCGCCACAACCCCAGAGTCGGACACGACTGGACCTAATGGTCAGGGGTCCCTTTACCTTTAACTTTAAGTGGTACTTGAACATTTTGCCCACCAAGCCAGACTGCCTCATCTGGTGGATTTACTAGCTGTTTGTGTGAACTCCAGACCACTGCAATCCCCCAATCTGTTTCATTTATTAGCAAGCTAAAACATGGTCATTGCTATGAATTCTGGGTTCAGAACTCCAAGGCACAGCTCTGGAACAACATACTGACAGTCATACGAGTCAGACAACTCCAGGAGCAACCAGTTCAGGGATCATTTCCTTGTGAGACAAGCCTAGAGACCTCCAGCCTTTGGCGCTGCCTCTTTGTAAAGAAGCATGGCAAAAAACGAGAGCAAGTGAGTCTGAAAAGCAGCTTCATATCCTCTGGAGCCACTCGGATAGCTCGAAAACACAAATTTATGTGGTTATCTCCCAAAAGGACCCCCAGCTGCTGATTGAATAAGGGGTGAGTTTTATGGATCGAACCAAATGCAGACAAACTATTTCTTGAAATGCAGTGACATCCAACTAAGTCACATTCAGAGCAGAGCCATTAATTTCAGTGGGTCGAGAAACGTCCAGTGTCCTTTTCTCACAGTGGTCCACCAGATGCCCAAAGGGAAGTCCACAAGCAAGGCATGAGGGTAACAGTGTTCCCTCCATTTGCACTCCCTGGCAACTGGCTCCAAAAGTGGAAGGGGAACATAGCCATTGTGGCTGGTAGCCACCGATCGCCGGATCAGATCCTCCATGAATTTCTCTAATCGTGTTTTAGAGCCATCCAGGTCATTGGCCACCTTGTGGGAGCAAATGGCAATGTTGATCTATAATACGCCAATTCTTCTACGGGCAGTTTGAGGTTTAACAGGTGAGCATTGGCACATTTTCTTTGACTTTTGCTAAGTTAAGTCACTTTCTCCTCTTCCGGAAGCATCGGGACTTGATCCCACTGCAATCTGTAGCAAAGATGCTGACTCCCTATAGCAACCATAAGCAACTGTCTGTGCAAAAAAAAAAACTGAACTGTAATGGAGCAAAAGCGTCATTTGCCCTCTTGCACGCTTCAGTTTCCGTGTACGTTTTTGGAGTCAACCCAGAATTAAGTTAGGAAGCGTCAATTGTTCCGCTCTAACTTCAGCACTCTGGACAGCTCCCTACATGAACGGGAGAAGCTGCCGGGCGCCTTTCTTTCACAGGAAAGAATGGAATTTCTAAAAATAATGGCTCACCCACGCTACCCTTTGTTCCACAATTTCTTCCATTTGTCTCATAGTTATTAGACCTAGGCAGAGAGAGAGGTGTTATGTCTGAATCAGGCCAGAGTGTTTTCCATACAGTGATTTCCAGTTTGATATTTTCTGTCCAGGGAATTAACTTAGGTTGGCTCTGGGAGGGATTCAAATGAGTTTTTGCATTCATGGAACAAGATTCTCTCCTCCCTTTTTGTGTGTTGCCACAACCCCTAGATCTGCTCTGGAGCACTGGGAAAATTTCCAGCTCAGGTTTATGGGCTACACAGTGAGAAACGAGGGAGGGAAAGCTCTATTTGGCAGGGGTGGGGGGCTATTGGGTTGTTTTTGTTTGTATTATGTATTGTATGTTTTTATATTGTGATTTTGTGTTGTAACCGCCCTGAGACCCACCCTGCAGGTATAGGGCAGTATACAAATTTAATAAATAATATTAAAGTCCAATTTATGCTGGAAGTGTGATAAACTTGAAGGGACAATGATCCATGTTTGTTGGGGCTGAGAAAAGATCAAGGAATTCTGGGGTACCATACACGAAGAAATAAAAAAGATGCTTAAAATCTGTATAGAAAAGAGACCAGAGGCATATTTATTAGGTATATTAGGGAAGGAAAAGAAAAGAATCTTTCTATACGATACAGCAGATCACCAGAATGGTCCTCGTCAGTAAATGGAAAGGTGATATAATATCTACAAAAGAAGATTGGATATGTAAATTAAGTGAATTTATAGAACTGGCAAAGTTAACAGCTGCCATAAGGCTTCAGACAAATCAAAAATTAAGATTAGAATGGCAATGCTTCGAGGACTATATGGAAAAACACTGTTCTAAAGAGAATGTGTTGATATGCATGGATTAAGTATGTAAAGTATAAATGAAAATAATAATAATAATTAGAAATGGTAAGAGATGTACTATCCAAAGAATGCAATGATAATATTTGTTTTATAACAAGGAAGTCGAGTTGTGGTGGTGGGAAGTCATGGGGGGGGTGTTATAGGGTTTATGTTTATATTGTAGGGTATATATGGATTTTTTGTTTAAATTTGTTTTTGTCTTATTTTGTTTTTTGTATAATTTATAAAAAAATTTTAAAAAGTTTTAAAAAGAGAATTTAATTAATAATAATAATCAGCAGCAGCAGCAGCATCAATTAGACACGGGTTTGACATTTGTTCTGATTCAGCAGTCAACCATGGGTTTTCCCAGGGAAAACAGCTAGGCAAGATTTTAAAAAACCTCTCAGACTTGTGCCTAGAAGTCACAGGACTAGTGGAAGTGTGGATGAAGTTGCTGATGTGGAACGGCTTAGGGAGCTGGGTATGTTTAGCCTGGAGAAGAGAAGGTTAAGGGGTGATATGATAGCCATGTTCAAATATATAAAAGGATGTCATATAGAGGAGGGTGAAAGGTTGTTTTCTGCTGCTCCAGAGAAGCGGACACGGGGCAATGGATTCAAACTACAAGAAAGAAGATTCCACCTAAACATTAGGAAGAACTTCCTGACAGTGAGAGCTGTTCGGACAGTGGAATTTGCTGCCAAGGAGTGTGGTGGAGTCTCCTTCTTTGGAGGTCTTTAAGCGGAGGCTTGACAGCCATCTGTCAGGAATGCTTTGATGGTGTTTCCTGCTTGGCAGGGGGTTGGACTGGATGGCCCTTGTGGTCTCTTCCAACTCTAGGATTCTATGATTGTATGTGTGAAAGGGAGACTCTGGGGGGAATCCTGCCGTGGGGTGGATGTTTGCCCCAAAAGCACTGCTGGCTAGGATGGCCTTACCTGGTGTCTCAAGACATCGGTCTTTGCTAGTGCACATCTACATGCAAGAACAGAAGACACTTTCCACCATGCTCATTCCTTTATTGAATTGCATGCTTTACAGAATCTAAGAAGAAATCGTTACAAAATTAGCAAACACGGCCACATCACCCTCTTCAATGGCAACCCAACCCAACGCTGACAGGAGCAAGACCCTGCCAGCATGGAAAGCTCAGAGACCTGCACTGCTTGCCCATTTTCTACCTGGCTAAGTTCAAGGAATATAAAGCCTTTATCACTTGAGACCAGTTTACCTGCAGGATTGCCTTATCCCACAAACACCCACTGGGCTGCATCGATCTGCAGAACTGGTCCTGTAACAGCTGCCACGCCATGCCTGCTTCATTTGTAAGTAATCAAGCTTTTAGTGTGGCAGCCCTGGCACTTTGGAACTCCTCGCCTCTTGACACCAGGGAGGCACCTTCACTGTATTCTTTCGAGCATCTGCTAAAAACATTTTTCCTTAGGCAAGCCTACCCAGACATGTAGAATATTGGCATGTGTTTTAATCTGTTATTAGCATATCATTGGTTTTAATTATTTTTGAATGCTTTACATAACTGTTTTTTACTGATACTTTTATATTCTTTTTGAGGGTTTTGTTTTGTTTTTACAATCAAGCAGAATATAAATCTTATGAAACAATTAAAATAAATAAACACAGAGCTCAACCAGTTGAAATCCTATTTGTTAAGGAGCTTGTGAGGATTGGGTGTGTGTGTGTGTGCTGATAATTGTGTTCGCTTTTTGACAGCGCATGTGGGAAACTGTGCCATCAAAATCCCCTTTCTGATGATTATGGAAGAGTTCTGCAGAAAGCCCCTCCATCAAAGCTAGAGACCAAAGCTGGTGGCATTCGTTTGTTGAGACGCTGTTTCCTGAAATTTAGCAATGGTCGTCCTAACTGCATTGAAAATAAAAGTGAATGATTGTGTACAACGTAAAAACAAACCTTCCCCATCAAAACTGGCAAATAATGCTTTGGTGTATCGTCTGGTGTAATCTTTTGGGCCATAATTTGACTGGCTTTGCAAAAGATTTCACCTAGAAATTGTTCTTCCCTTCCCTTCCCTTCCCTTCCCTTCCCTTCCCTTCCCTTTCTTCCTTTTCCTTTTCCTTTTCCTTTTCCTCACACCCTCCCTCCCTCCTTCCTCCCTTCCTTTTCCTTTTCCTTTTTCTTTCTTTCCTTTTCCATTATCCCTTCCCCCTTCCTTCCTTCCTTCCTTCCTTCCTTCCTTCCTTCCTTCCTTCCTTCCCTTTCCTTTCCTTCCTTTTCCTTCCTTTTCCTTCTTTTTCCTTTCCTTTCTTTTCCTTTCCTTTCCTTTCCTTTCCCAAGTATTGGCCCCGACTTGGTGGAACGGTCTATCACAAGAGACCAGGGCCCTGCGGGATTTGGCATCTTTCCGCAGGGCCTGCAAGACGGAGCTGTTCCACCTGGCCTTTGGGTTGGTTTCTGTTTGATATTTATGCTTCATTCTTTTATTGGTGGGTTATTTGAAAATGAGACTGCAGTTTTAATATTGAATTTTTAAATTTGTATTTTAATCTGTTATTTTAAATTGATTGTGTTTATGTTTTTGCTGTGATTTTAATTAGTGTTAGCCGCCCTGAGCCCGGTTTTTGGCTGGGAAGGGCGGGGTATAAATAAAATTTATTATTATTATTATTATTATTATTATTATTATTATTATTATTATTGTTATTATTATTCCCCTTCCTTCCTTCCTTCCTTCCTTCCTTCCTTCCTTCCTTCCTTCCTTCCACAGTCCTTGAGTTGCCAGCCTCGTTGATCCAGCCCCGCACCTTTCCCCCCCCCTCGCCCCGGCTCCCACAAACTGGGGCACTGAGGTGTAAAATTAACACTGCAGCAAAAAAGGGGGTCTGCTCCTGCCCCCTCCCTGGCCCGCATCGCAGGCTTATCCATCAGAACCTGACAGGGCAAAATGGTGGGTTGGTGGGTTTTTCCGCTAATTCGTTTGTGTTTATTCTTGGTGTTAATGAGTCCTCTCCTGCAACCCAATAATAAGTCCATTAGCTGCAAATTGTGGCAAGAAAACACCCTCGTGCATTTATCGCCAGGGCTACAAATCTCTGTTAGTCCTAATTAAAACAACTGCTCAGCCTTTAATTAAGTCATCTTTTTTCCTTCCTCCTCCTCTCAAACAAAATCATTGCGCATCAGGCACAAACCGCAGAGCTTAAGCAGAGGCCCCCCCCCAGCATGTTTCTGAGCCAAGTGCAGAGTGCTTTTCTCACCAGTTAATAGGGCGTCCTCCAATCATTCAGCACTGAAGGGCAAGGCAGCATCATCCCCATGATCATAAGTAATATTTATATACCGCTTAATATTCAAAATCCCTAAGCAGTTTAAATAAAACGCAGTAAGATAATTAGCAAAAATAAAAATAAATGTATATGCAGCATTTAAACCAAAAACACATCAGTAAAAACAGAGAAGCTATCAGTTTTATGCAGTTAAATATCAGTAAATAATAAAACAGAACAACGTGATAAATCTTATGAGTCCGGAAATGCAAGCTTAAATACATAGGTCTTCAATTCATAGAATCATTGAATTTGAAGAGACCATGAAGGTCGTCTTTTCCAACCCTCTGCAATGCAGGAATCATTTCCCCAAAAATGGGGCTCGAACCCACAACCTTGAGATTAAGTGTCTCATGTTCTTACCAACTTTAAAGCTTGCAACTGTTTCTGCCTCATGTTTGGCCATTGGCCGTGTTGACTGGGGCAGGTGAGACCCCAACAGCAGCTGGAGGGCAGAGGGTCCCCGTCTCTGGTTTAAAAAAATCAACCCAGCATCAGGGATGTGCTTGTAAGAGGGAGATATTTTTCCCAGGCAGATGTGGGCACCTATCTCGCTCACGCATGGAGAAGTGCAGATCGCGGGATAAATTATGCATTTGTGCACATGCCTGAAATCCTTCCTTTTTTCCTGTTTTGCCTAAGCCCGGAGGTTCACCAAACATTTGGTGGTCTGCTGTATTGCTTTGCTTCCCTTTGAACCACATCAGTGAGACCAAGAGAGAAGGTCTTGACATCTGAGCAGCCCAGGAACTCCATACACTACACACTGCCCAGGTTTGCACCCCAAAGAGGTTGCTTTGATGCTGCAAATACAGCAAACACAAGGGGGCAGGCAGCAGTTATAGATTAGAACGCCTTGGCCGAGTTGGAACTACAGGAACAGATGCTGTTACTATGAGGGTTATGACCTATAAAACCCTACACGGCTTAGGGCCAGAATATCTGAAGACTGTATCCTCCCATACGAACCTGTCCAGGCGCCAAGATCTTTGGAGGGAGCCCTTCTCTTGTTCCTGCCACTCCCTCAGGAATGTTTCATGGGGACGTGGCTGGGACAGGGTCTTCTAGGTGGTGGCCACTCCAAGGCAACTTTGGAACTCCCTCCTTAAAGAAGGCAGACTGGCTCCCTCCTTGTTCTCCTTCTACCAGCAGACGAAGCCTCTTTTATTCTAACAGGCCTTTTTTTTATTTAAGGAAATGGTTTTTAAATAGTGCTGTGCCCTTTTTATTATCTGTATTCTAATATATTTATATTTGTTCCAATAGAGTTTAGTTGCTTTTTAGCTATTATCTTTTATACTTTTTCGGCTTTATGAATTTTGTCTGTGCTCTTTTAATCTTTGCATAAGCCGCCTTGAGTCCTGATCTGAGGAACAGGTGGAAGGAAGGAAGGAAGGAAGGAAGGAAGGAAGGAAGGAAGGAAGGAAGGAAGGAAGGAAAGAAAGAAAAGAAAGAAAGAAAGAAAGAAAGAAAAAGAAAGAAAGAAAGAAAGAAAGAAAGAAAGAAAGAAAGAAAGAAAGAAAGAAAGATACTGGCTTGATGGTCAAGTGAATCCTTACAGCCAGCCAGAAGCTTGAAAGTGGAAGATGAAGTTTTACCTAGTAGCAGAACAGCACAGGCAGAAAGGGAAAACAAGGAAACAGCTAATCTCTAACCAATTCATTTTGTTTTCTGCCCCTGATTCATCTTGACAGATGAGAGTAAATGGATTACACAGCCATATGTCTGTGTTATACAGATCTAGGATGGCTTCCACCAACCTGTTGCCCGCCATAGAATTCATCGAATCGTAGAGTTGGAAGGGACACCAAGGATCATCTAGTCCAACCCCCTGCAATGCAGGAATCTCAGCTATGACAGATGGTCATCCAACCTCTGCACAAAAACTTCCAAAGAAGGAGAGTCCCCCACCTTCTGAGGGAGACTGTTCCACTTTCAGGGAAAAAAACCTCTTATTTCCAGGAAGTTCTTCCTAATGTTTAGTCAGAATCTCCTTTCTTGTCACTTGAACCCTTGGGAGCAGGAGAAAACAAGCTTGCTCCATCTTCCATATGACAGCCTTTAAGATATCTGTAGACAGCTATCCTCTCTCCTCTCAGTCTCCTCTTTTCCAGGCTAAACATCCCTAGCTCCCTCAACCATTCCTCATAAGGCTTGGTTTCCAGACCCTTGATCCTCTTGGTCGCATTCCTCTGCACACCTTACAGCTTGTCAATATCCTTCTTAAATTATGCTGCCCAGAACTGGACACAGGGTTCCAGGTGTTGCGAACTACAACCCACATCAGTCCCAGCCACCACAGCTTGGAGGGCACTAGCTTGCATTGTAGGGTGTTGTGCCAGGCTACCCTTTGGGTACCTTCCAACTCTGCAATTCTGTGATTCTAGGTAAGTAAAGACTACAACAGGCTGGCTTTGGGTGTCTTAGGGCAGTGTTGCCTGGTGTGCCGTGGGAAAATTACTTTATATATAGTCAATATAGGCACAGAGTTAATTTTTTAACATTTTCTAATGGTGGTGTGCCTCGTGATTTTTTTCATGAAACAAGTGTGCCTTTGCCCAAAAAAGGTTGAAAAACACTGTCTTAGGGCCTCAGCTGGTCATTCACCCTCAGCTGAGAGATCTCTCTTTCTGGTTTCCTGGCTCAGCCACTCAGGAGATAACCAGATTCGCCAGAGCTTTCCTTCCCTCCTTTCTCCAATCCCTCATCTTCCGCGAGTCAATATTACAATCTACTAGCCCAAGCAGTTCCTATTGACTGAGAGCTGACTCACTCAATAAATCAGTTACAGGTAGGTAGCCGTGTTGGTCTGCCATAGTCAAAACAAAATAAAATAAAAAAATTCCTTCCAGTAGCACCTTAGAGACCAACTAAGTTTTTTCTTGTTATGAGCTTTCGTGTGCATGCATGCATGTATCTGAAGAAGTGTGCATGCACACGAAAGCTCATACCAAGAACAAACTTAGTTGGTCTCTAAGGTGCTACTGGAAGGAATTTTTTAATTTTATTTTGTTTCAATAAATCAGGACATGGACAAGACCCGTTGAACCAGAAGCCAGGAAAGGTTATGCAAACTGAGCTGCTGGTCCCTATCCCCTTTTCGGCCGCATCCTGTCAAGTGGGCTATTATTAGCCAGGCAGGACCAGGTTAGCCTGAATTTCTTGGACCTCTGCCAGGTTAGATATGAACCAGGCAAATGCACTGAGGTTGTACTTGTATCCTTGCTCACAGCTCTCCAATTGATTGCTTGGAATTGACATGGGCCGCTGCACCCTCCTGACATGGCCACCTTGCAGCCCTCGATGCCGCTGATCATGAAACTTTGGAGCGTGACCCTGCAGAGGTTTGGCAATCCGCTCTCTTCTCCTGGTCCCTGACTCTGCTTCCTCCCTGCACTTCTTTGCGCATAAGACAGGTGGGAAGTTTTCAGGTAGAAATTCTGCAAAACTCATTATAAGTAAGGCCAGTGCCATGTACGTAAGAGGGCATCCTGACCACACAAAAAAATGGGTAAGAAGCCGTTATGGGGGAACCTAACTGACTGCTAGAGTGAAAAAGAGCTCCAGGTGAGATGCAAGGAGGGCTCTGGCTCTGCACATATGGAAAAAATCTTGGGTTGAGTGTTTTCAAGGACTGTGGCTGGATAGGGAAGCCTTTTAATGTTTGATGTTCTTATATTTGCTGGAAACCACTCAGAGTGGCTGGGGCAACCAAAGACTCAGCTTGTTGTTGTTCAGTCGCTGTTGCTGTTGTTACCATGATGGCCCTGCAGCACCATCAGGGATAATAATAATAATAATAATAATAATAATAATAATAATAATAATAATAATAATTTGTTATTCGTACCCCGCCCATCTTGCTGGGTTTTCCCAGCCACTCTGGGTGGCTTCCAACAAAGATTTGTTGTTGTTCAGTCGTGTCCGACTCTTCATGACCCCATGGACCAGAGCACGCCAGGCACCCCTATCCTCCACTGCCTCCCGCAGTTTGGCCAAACTCATGCCAGTCGCTTCGAGAACACTGTCCAACCATCTCATCCTCTGTCGTCCCCTTCTCCTTGTGCCCTCCATCTTTCCCAACATCAGGGTCTTTTCCAGGGAGTCTTCTCTTCTCATGAGGTGGCCAAAGTACTGGAGCCTCAACTTCAGGATCTGTCCCTTCCAGTGAGCACTCAGGGCTGATTTCTTTAAGGATGGATAGTTTGATCTTTTTGCAGTCCATGGGACTCTCAAGAGTCTCCTCCAGCACCATAATTCAAAAGCAAGCCACTCCAGTATCCCTGCCAGGAAAACTCCATGGACAAAGACAACAGGACTCAGCTATACAGCTGCAAATATATCGTGGCTGCCAAGACCATATAACACCGGTCCTCAAAGACCTGCATTGGCTCCCAGTACGTTTCTGAGCACAATTCAAAGTGTTGGTGCTGACCTTTAAAGCCCTAAACAGCCTCGGCCCAGTATACCTGAAGGAGCATCTCCACCCCCATCGTTCAGCCCGGACACTGAGGTCCAGCTCCGAGGGCCTTCTGGTGGTTCCCTCACTGCGAGAAGCCAAGTTACAGGGAACCAGGCAGAGGGCCTTCTCAGTAGTGGCGCCCGCCCTGTGGAACGCCCTCCCATCAGATGTCAAGGAAATAAACAGCTATCTGACTTTTAGAAGACATCTGAAGGCAGCCCTGTTTAGGGGAAGTTTTTAATGTTTGATCTTTTATCATGTTTTTAATACTCTGTTGGGATAATATAATATTATTATGATGTTTTAAGTGCATTGTACAAATGTGACACTAGATGGCGATTGTGAGCTTATGGCAAATTCAATATATATATTTTAAAACGTTTTTTAAAAAAGCAATTTCCCAGCATTTTTTTTTTAAAAAATGTGTCCAGATTCCACCCCAGTCAGAGGGTGGGATATAAATAGTGAAATCAGAATTAATTAATAAAAGGCGGACCAATGGTCTGGCTGTCTCTAAGGCCACATCCTTTGTTCCCAGCAGTGCTTCCAGCCATGGACATGTTGGAAGGTGATGAGGTGAAATGAGCAGACCACCCAGCGATAGGCAAGTTCTGGGGCCAGCTGGCTGCCTGTCTAGGAGGATGGGGATGGCTCAAGAGGAAACTTGGGGGTGGGGGTGCTGATACTGAAACCCCTCAGCACCCGCACCCCCAGCCACCTGCCCCCCCACACACACACACCACAGCTGGCCCTAAATGGGGCAATCTGCCTCTGCTGCCATTTCATCGCGTGGTACGGCTTTGATGTACCAATTCACCGCTTTCAGAGCTTTCCCATTTGAGAAATGGAGGCCTGGGCTTTTGCACTTCTGCCCCCCCCCACCCCTGAAAAAGTGAGCAGGACTCCTCTTTTGGCCCAGCACAAAAAAATGCAACTGGAACAAGGTAAGGGGGCAGACCAGAGAGGAGGCAGGTAACTCATCCCCTGATTTATTTGAAAAGCAAGCACTTGCTCATCTCCAATTGCCTGTGCTTAGCAATGCTCCCAGCCGAGAGGCAGTGCAAGAAGTACCAGTCCCAGGGTTGTTGTTGCTTTATAATAATAATAATAATAATAATAATAATAATAATAATAATAGTTTGATGTATAATAATAATAATAATAGTTGTCCAGAGGAGGGCAACCAAAATGGTCAAAGGCCTGGAAACGATGCCTTATGAGGAACGGCTTAGGGAGCTGGGTATGTTTAGCCTGGAGAAGAGAAGGTTAAGGGGTGATATGATAGCCATGTTCAAATATATAAAAGGATGTCATATAGAGGAGGGAGAAAGGTTGTTTTCTGCTGCTCCAGAGAAGCGGACACGGGGCAATGGATTCAAACTACAAGAAAGAAGATTCCACCTAAACATTAGGAAGAACTTCCTGACAGTAAGAGCTGTTCGACAGTGGAATTTGCTGCCAAGGAGTGTGGTGGAGTCTCCTTCTTTGGAGGTCTTTAAGCAGAGGCTTGACAGCCATCTGTCAGGAATGCTTTGATGGTGTTTCCTGCTTGGCAGGGGGTTGGACTGGATGGCCCTTGTGGTCTCTTCCAACTCTATGATTCTATGATTCTATGATGTTTTATTATGCTTAAATATTTTTGTTGCATGCCACCCAAAACGGTTGGGGCAACCCAGATGGGAGGGGGGGGGTACAAATAATAAAATTTGTATTATTAGACATAGCTCAGTTTCAGAGTCCCAAGTTCAAATCCCACTGGCATCTCCAGGTACGGTTGTGGGGGGGGGGCGCTCTTCCTGAAACCCTGGAGTGTCGCTGTCAGTCAAGTGTCGACTACTGAGCTTGATGAAACAATGGGCTGCCCCCCTTAAGGCAGCTTTCCCTTTCTTCCCAAGATGCAGAACATACAGCAGTAAGTCATGTGATCACCCATCTGTGATTCTAGAGCGGCGTCACACCAAGAGAGCCAAATCTTGTATGAGTTCTCAGAACGTCTAGTTCAGGGATCCCCAAACTCGGCCCTCCAGATGTTTTGGGACTACAATTCCCATCATCCCTGACCACTGGTACTGTTAGCTAGGGATGATGGGAGTTGTAGTCCCAAAACATCTGGAGGGCTTTATTTGGGGGTGCCTGGTCTAGTTTGACCCTGATGTGGAACAGAGGAACCTTCCAGCAATAGCTCAGTTGGTAAGAGCCTGGTGCTGATAATGCCAAGGTTGCAGGTTTAATCCTCCTAATGGACAGCTGCATATTCCCGTCTTGCAGGGGGTTGAACTAGATGCTCCTCGGGGTCCCTTCCAACCCTACAATTCTACGATTCCAAGCTGGCAATGTGAACATGCCCTTAATCTGTGGGGAAGCGTAGCAAGACAAAGAGAAGAGACCAGCGTTTTATTGCAAGTGTATTGTGCAAGATGTCATCCATGCAACCATTGTGTATTTGTGGTGGGTTTACACTGAGCCATCCACACACCAGTCTGTTATCATTGTGGTTCTCCCCCAATTTGTTGCATTGTTGCTGTCCACAGAAACGCTTTTGCACTTGGCAGGAAGTTCCCCCCCCCACTCTGAAATTTTGCAGGGGCAAACAGAATGGAACAGGGGGTTCTGTATAACAGCCCTGATACCATCACGAGCACAAATAATCAGGAACGCAAAATATAAAAAGGAGAAGGGGGCCCTTTCTCTGGATTGCCCCCCCCGTCCTGGAATTGAATTGCGGCCAAAGTCTCAGGGTGATCTTACGCCACCTCCTCTGAAATACAGAGAAATAGTATTCTTACTCGCCTGGAAAGGGGCAATAATGTCGCTGGAAATCACCTCTGATTCTTTCTGTTTACTCGCCTGGAAAGGGGCAATAATGTCGCTGGAAATCACCTCTGATGCTCAAGGCAAGATGGGGAAACCCATGAATGAAAATGGCATCCCAAGACATTGGCGTGGAAGCATCACTGTGTTTCTCTTTGCATACATTTAATTGTGATAGTACAGCAGGCACCAAGAAAGGGGGCAAATCCAGTGTGGCCAGTAGCCTTGGCCGCGTCCATGAATTTGTCTCAACCCCTTTTTAAAATCACATGTATAGTCCACCTTTCCGCCAAGGAGCTCAAGATGGCACAAGTAGTTCTCTTCCTCCTCTAAATCTCCACAACAACCCTGTGAGGTAAGCTTGGCGGAGAGACCGCGGCTGGCCCAAGTGAGCCAGCCTAGTGAGCTTCATATTTGAATCCTTGTCTCCCAGTTACACCACGGTCTCTTTCAGTCACCCAAGTTTGTGACTTGGGGTGGGGGGAGCAATTCCACTGCGTATGTGATAGTCAATGTGCAGAAAGACTCATTTTTCTAGCATAGGCCGGATCCTGCAGTTCCACTGCTGTGTTTTATATCTCCCCTTTTAACTTTTCTGTTCCATCCCATCATTAAGGTTCGTGGGCTACCTGACTCTGAGCTGCCCCAAGGTGCCCAGGCATGAAATGTTGGGACATATTCTTTCAATAAACGGTATTATAAGCATTTACGTTTTTCTTTATTGGCAGTAGAGAACCTCCTTTGCTGGTCAAAGGTTACAGGTTCTCAGTTCTTGATCACACACACACACACCCAGTTTAAGGGATCAGGTGGAGAGAGGGCCACCCTCAGAGCAACCGGGGAGAAGGGTGCGGCTGTCGCTGTTAAACATCACTCGTTCCCGATGCATCTTTTAAAAGTATTTCTGCTTTTATTTCCATCTCATTGGTACTTGCATTCATTCCCCTGAGCGCCAGGACCCAGCTCCCGGCTCAGTGCGCTGGATCGACTCCAAAAACAGACAACGAAGGGGGAAAGGGAGAGAGAGGGAAGCAGGAGGGAGAAGCAGAGGAAGGGCAGGGAGGATAGAGAGAGAGAGAGAGAGAGAGAGAGAGAGAGAGAGAGAGAGAGAAGCAGCACCTAGACACAAAGAGCAAAGGGGTTGTCTGGCGCTGCCAGGAAAAGGAGGACAGAAAAGGAGAGACAGAGATGAGCTCGTCGGCCGCCTCCATTCCCGTGGCAGAAGAACCAAGTGCCAAAATGCATCCCATCTTTGGTAGAAGAGCTTAAAAACAGCTGCGCTGCCCGCAGTCCCATCCTAACCCCGGTCCTCTGCCCGCGTCCGCGTTTCCCAGAGAGTCCTGAAATGTCCTTTTCCGCAGGCAGTGTCCGTCTCGGAAGATGAAATCTCGTGCGGCAGGTGGCTCAGCAGTCCAAGGGCAGGGAAGAGTGCAGCTTACTATAAAGAACTTCTTGGGAGAAAGAAACATCTGTGCCGTCTGCTATGTCCACCCACTACTTAATAAAGAGGAGAGTTTCTTTGGTCAAAAGCACAGGGTAGTTTCAAAACAGACGGGGAGGGCAAACCAAAAGCCAAGCTCCCGTCGACTGCAGAATCAGCGGCAGCGAAAGCAGGCCGAGCCGCCAACCCGTCTGGCCTGCCTCTCCCCCCCCACCCACCCACTTTGTTTCCTTCCCCCGTTGGCACATTTTTCAAAAGAACATGAGGTAGATGAACTCGGTCCCTTCTTTGGTACGTCTCTATAAATCTTGCACGGGAGCAAAAAGAGATCCCCGACCCCACCCGTACCCCCGCCCCTCCAGTGATTCCAAAGGATTGCTCCCCCACCCCGCCCCCCACCCCGATGGCAGCCTAACCACGGGGAGAGGCAGACCCAGCCTGTCCCCAACCGGCTCCCCAAGGGTGGCGAGGAGGAATGTGCGCCAAGGCCAGCTATCCATCGGCCCGTGTGTGCTTGCTCCTCAGTGGAGGGCACGCGGCACGAGGGGAAAGGTGAGGCATCCGTGATGGATTGGCAAGGCAAGGAGGGGGACGGATGGAAGTGACCAGTGGCCATCACCAAGGCACCTTTCAGAGGGTACCGCGTTTGGGGAGTCATTGGGTACCACAGTGGCGGGGTGCGAGAAAAAGCAATTTCTACAATCAAGTGCAACTCATCTACGGCCCCTACCCCCCCCCCGGAAGCTGCCGTCTTCTGTCTGAAATGCCCCACTTCCATCACCCCCCTCGCCTGTCCATCCTCGGATTCCCTGCCAGCTCCTCTTCCCACCTCTGCCTCCGTCCTTTCACGAGGACCCTGCCCCTGTGGCCCGCCCTCCCACATCCATCCTGCCTTCTCCTGTCGAGATCCAGATCCCCCAAAGTCACCCCCTTCCCTTCTTGCCATCGCTAAACTCAACGACGGGATTGGGATTCTGCAGCCCTCGCATCCCCCCCCCAAGTGCTTTCGATGCCCCACAGTTGTGGTTTGGAAAGGGCAAGAGACCCCCGTCAACGGAAGGGAAGGGGTTGTACGAGGAGAGGAGGGCCGCTGTGTGAAAGAGAGAGAGAATGTCCGGGGTGAAGCCTTGGGGGCCAAATCCGTCCTCCCGGGCCCCTCTGTCTGGCCCCTGGGACCCTCTCCTAGCCACATCCCCTTGCTCCAGTTCTGCTCCATGCCCTCCTCGAGTGCTTTGGCCTGGCGATGCCTCTTTGCTCACCCGCACGTGGGCGCAGACACCTCTGGCATTTGTGTCCCTGGAATGACGCCTGCCAGCTCTGAGGCCCCACCCACCTCTGCCCCTGGCATCCCCCAGCCTGGTGTGGGGCAGGCGAGAGCGAGGCCTCGGGCTCAGGAAGGCTGCCCAGCCCTGAAATATGTCATGTTGAAGATGTGAGGTGTTGTGTGTGCGAACAGCATGCTTGTGCTGGGTATGCAACTGTGCGTGTTTGACAGGGGAGGGGAGCGGATCCAGGAAGCACCCCCAGCCGCTGCTGAGTCTTCTCGGGTGCCCGAGTGGAGTCCAGAGTCCAGCCTCGAGGTCTCCCCAACCTCCTCCTCCTCCCCCAAGTCCCCTCAAGTCCTCTCCAAAGCTCTCTGCTCAAGCGTCTCGTTCCATCCTGCCCAGAAATCCCACCCCCCCAGGAAAGGATGGGGCCACAGCACCCAGCCCCACTCAGCCACAACCCTGGGTGCCCTCTGCTGGGCCCTGGCACAGGGCAACCGTGGCGTTGTCTCTGGCGCCAGGTCGAGGGGTGGAGGCAGGAGGCTCCCGGGACGTCTCCCCTCACGGCGAAGTGCTGGCCGGAGTGTGGCCCCGTGGCGCCGTGGACAGCAGCTGGCTCTGCGAGGTCACGGGGCTGATGTGGCTGTGGGCACCCCCGGCACTGCCTGCAACGCCAGACCTCCGGGCAAACAGCACACCTGTCGGAAGAAGAGAAGCCAAGGTTACAGCGGTTCCCATCTGCCACAGAGGAGGTCCTTGGCTCTCCCCTGGCAATTCAGGAGGGGGCCAGGTCTGCCCACCTCTGAGATGGCCGGCTTCCTTCACCCCTTGCAGGGGCTGCCCAAAGCCTACCTCTTAATACAGCATATAGACTATGGAACTCACCGCCACAAGAGGCAGCAAGGGCCACCAATTGGGATGGCTTTAAAAGAGGATTTAGGCAAATTCGTAGACGAAGGAAAGGCTATTGCTGGCCACACAGCAAAGCTTCTGAATGCCACCTGCTGGAAACCACAGAGCATAGCCATCCTGGCTAGCAACCATAGATAGCCTTTTCCTCCATGAATTTGCCTAATCGTCTTTTAAAGCTGTCTGGGTTGATAGCCATGAATGCCTCTTGTGGCAGTGAGTTCCATAGTTCATACGTTGCATGAAAAAAGCCCTTTTATCTGTCCTGAATCTGCCAACATTAGGCTTCTACCTAAGAGATCACAGCGGAAAAGAGGACAGGTCAATAAAGAATCCTCAGCTTTGTCCCTGCAAGCCATAAGGGCTAGAAACTTGACTTTATTTACAAAAAGGCAGGTTTCTGCCAGAGAGGCCGGACAAGCAGGCGAGCACAGGAGGATCCCAGGTGAGCGTAACACAGAGGCATGCCAGGGCATCCGAATCAGAGGGGCATTCAGGTGCCACCTGTCCAAAATTGCCACCTGGGTGCATGGTATTCCTCACATGCATTCTTGCCCCTACCTGGGCAAAGGAAATTCTCTTGCACACCGCAGGACCTGCAACTTCATGATGATGGATTTTATCGTAGCAAAGACATCAGGGTCGGAGGGAAAGGTCGTCAGCCGGGCCGCAGCTATAACTTATTGGATTTCCTGGCTGCAATTACACGGGTGAAGCAGCCCCCCCTTTCTATTTACCTGTGTAGACAACTCCATTTATTTCTATTGACATGTTGATGCTGCTAAAGCCATTGCTGGACAGGTTCAATGCAGCCTCCTGTCTGTCATCTGGAAGGGGAGAAGAAAATGCCGATAGAGGGGTTTCGGGAGGGAGAGCCGGGGAGGACGGAGCCCAGAGACAGCCCAGCACCGTTTTGCACCGTCGTTTGATAGGCGGCTGCTCATCAAAGTGAGACGGGCCCGGCAGCTCACAGCTCAAGTCCCTGCGGCAAAGCGGCTCAGAGACTCTTCTGCGAACCAGGAAGCCCTGGGTTCAAATCTCACCTGTGCCGCTAAGTCAGTGGGGAGCCTTACTCAACCACCTCAGAAGATTTAAATCGTTCTTGTTCATTTTTCTCAACAATAATTGTATTGTTTTGTCTTTTTGGTAAACCGCTTCGGGCAGGAGGTTTCCACAAGCGAGCGGTGCGTAAATTTTGCGATACAGGTAAGTAAGGAAGTCATCTCGCTTCATCTACCATATGGGGGTAATACTGATCTACCTTGCAGGGTTGTTGTAGCACAATGATGGCTATGAAGCACTTTGAGGAGGCTTGAAGTGTGATGCAAAAGGCAACTTAACAATGGGAGCTGAGAATCCTCAAGAGACACATGGAATCGTTTTTGCAAAGTTGATTCCAGCATGTGTGCTCTGTTTTATGGATCCTTGCTGAAAGGAGTCTGTTTCTTGGATGAATGGACCCCCAGAATAAGCTCCCCAGCACTGTCAGCGATGGCCCTGCTCTCTGGAAGCACAGTTCACTTCTACGCTATCGAAATCACTTGCAAAAAAAGTGTGCAAGTTCCCTCCCTGCACACTTTCACCTGCTTTCTTAACTTACTAATTTCTCCACACCCTTTCCTGCCCCAGACACATTCACTGGGGTGCAAGTGCTTCTCCAAAGTCCAAGAATCCTAGAACTGCAGAGTTGCGAGGGACCCCCAAGGGTCATCTAGTCCAACCCGCTGCAATGCAGGAAACTCAGCTCAAGAACTAGATGTCCCTGGGGTCCCTTCAAACTCTACAACTCTATGATACTGTAAGATCAGGAAAGGAAGCCTTTCTTGGTAGTATTTTTAATTTTATTGCTGAAACTCCAAATTCTCTATTAGCTAAACAAGCCTTCTTAGCCTTCACCGGCAGCAGCACCTGGTCAAGGGGCATGGAGACCATCTGTGATCGCTACTCCCTTCCAGATTTCGCCGCCCTATCCTCATGGGACAAAGACAAAATTCACGACTGGATTCTTGCTAGGGACGCTGCCCTCGATCTAGAGCTATCTAATGCGACCAGACTCTCCACGTGGTTCCCCCGCGTGAAGGCAGTTAGATCTCTGGGCCACTATTTGAGTGATCTGATAAATCCTACGCTAAGAAGGGCCTTTACACTAGCTCGATTTCATGCCATCCCCACAGCATTCTTACAGGGTGTATTTTCCAATACTCCTCTGGATCTTCGACTCTGCCCATGCAACAAAGGAAAGATAGAGGACTTTATTCACTTTTTCCTCTACTGCCCACTATATGTCTCAATAAGACCCAGGCTTTTCCCTCTAATCCCACCGACTATCGCCAGGAACGATGACTGCATGAAATACTTACTGGCGGATGCCAACCCCTTGATTTCACGTGGAGTGGCCATCTATACATTACAGGCCCTGAAACTCAGGACCACCTTTTCGGCTAACTTGCCTTAGCCTTAGTCCTATGTATCTTCCTGACATGGACACTGACGTCATGCCCTGCTATTGTTCTCTATTTTATCTGTATTATCCAGCACGATTTTACATCCAATGTTTTAACTGTATCTGTAGTATTCTTTGTATAATCGCGCCAGGCCACTGCCTGGTCTTTTACTATGTGCTATGGCCATATGGCTAATGCAAGAAATAAATTGACTGATTATCTTTCTGCTTGCAGAAGGGCCTTTTCTGTGACAGCCCCTAAGTTGTGGAACTCCCCTACCAGAGGGGTACAGTTTTCCACAAATCCTGGAGACGCACCCCCTCCGCCTTGCCCTTTGACCCAGCCCCAGAGGTGTGCATTTTCAGGGCCTGCTCCGGTGATAGCAATCTGCTTTTCAAATTCTTGCAGCCATCCCTGGAACGTGCTGTTGGAGAGCAGGTAATACAATGGATGATGATGACAGCTACAGATACCACCCCCCACCCCGGATACTGCCCTCTCTGGCTGTGCTGCCCCAGAGAATCCTGGGAACTGTAGTTTGGGGAGAGGTCATCCTCCTGGCACAAAACTCCACTTCCCAGTCCCCCCAGGAGAGCAGGGGTTTGCGGACATCCTTTGCGACCCGGACGCGCAAGGAACGGCTCTCACCTCCGCGGTTGTTGATCTTGATGTTGACCGGGAACTGCGACGCCATGGCCAGGAGGTTCTGCTGGAGGGCGTGCTGTACCAGCCGCTGCTGCTCCTCGGCCACCAGGGCCATCTTCTTTTCGGGGGGCTCGCCCGCCTCCAGCTTCTCCCGCAGCTGCTCCAGGGCGGCCGCCTGGGACGCGGCCGCTTGCGCGGCCACCAAGTGGTGCCCGGCAAGGCTGACAGGGATTGCCAGGCGGCCGGGGACCGCGGAGGAAAGGATGCTCTCCTCTGGAGGGGGGAGAAAAGAGAGGGGGGAGGAATTGCAGAAGGGAAGAATTGCGAGGGGGTCCCCCAAAGGGCATCCAGTCCAACCTGCTGCAATACGAGGGTGTCCTCATTTGAAGAAAGGCGGAACAAGTCGGAGGAGAGGGAGTCCACAAGGCTCCTTGACATTGCTTTTCATGCTCATGCTCCTCCCTTCTCTCCAAAGCCTGATCACAAATGTGCTACAGCTCTGAACATTTTGTTTTTCTCTTTTTTAACCCCATAAACATAAGAGCATGGGGGGGGGGGCTGCTGGATTATCAGGACGGCCTCGGTCCTGTATACCTAGTATACTGCCTAGTTTGCCTTAATGGACGCGCCGGCCCTGGGCATACTCTGGTCCATGGGGTCGCGAAGTCGGACACGATTAAACAACTAAACAACAAAGCCTCACCTTTTTTGATGTTGTGCACTTGGCTGATTTGGCTGCAGTTGTGCGCAGAGATGGTGAGGGAGGGCAGAGGTATTTTGGGCGAGGCCAGGACGCCCGGCGTGCCCACCGGGGAGTAGTTGAAGAGCGTGGTCCCAAAAGCTTGCCGCCTCCCCTCCCTCCGGTTGCTGTCAATGGCGGCCTGCAGCTCGCCGGGGGAGCTGAGCGCCCGCTTCTCGCACTCGTAGGGGTAGAGGTATTTCATGTACCTGACGTGCGGAGGGAGGCAGGAAGGGAGAGAGGAAGTGCGGGGTAGTGGTTAGAGTACTAGGGTAGCGGTTCCTGAACTTTCTTCGGGCAACCCCCCCTCCCCTCGGTTTCATAAACTTACCCCCTGCACCCACTACCCTGTTCAGAATTATTCAGAACAGCGGTTTGCATGCCCCGCTAAATAACAAATAATGCAAAGCAGACATTTCTACAGCATCCAATTTAAACTGTTCCGTTTAATTAATTCAAGCAAACGGGTGAATCTGATTTGGTGATACCAGCTTTTCAGAGTCATTTACACCTCCAGAGCCCCCTGCCTCCCCCTCGCCTCTTAGTGTCCCTATAGGGAATCTCATCGCCCCTCTCAGGGGGCCTGCGAGACTTGGGTTCAAATCCTCCCTCGGCCACAAAGCTCCCTGGGTATGACCTGGGGCCCACCTGCTGCGTCTCTGCCTAGCCTGCCTCGCAGGGTTGTTGTGGGGATATAACAAAGAAAACCGTTTACACAGTAAAGAAATTGAGATGGCTCTTTCGAAGAGGCTCCAGGAACCTTCCTGCCAGAATACAGCCATTCCTTTCCCCTCTATTGAGGGCTGTGCATCCTGAATTGCTGAAAAGATAGAGATCAGACAAATCCAGCAGATGCAGCCTCCCCATGACTAAATTCAGGGAGATTTGCACTGTGGAACGTCTGAATAGCTGGACAGCAGGCAGAAATCCATCAGGTGCAGTTTGCCTATGACTACATGCAGGGAGATTTGCACTGCGGAACATCTGAATAGCTAGGCACCAGGCAGAAATCCAGCAGGAGCAGTTTCCCACGACTAAATCTGGGGAGACCTGCCCAGTTCCTCTCACAGCAGGGCCACAGCAGCGCTGCTTTGAAAACTGGCCAGAAACGCCTGCCCAGCTGAGCCGCGGCCGTCCCTCTCCTCTGCCCTCGCTTGGAAGCGGAGAGGGTGTGCCCCAGGAGCTGCTCTCGCCCTGCCTTCTCCCACCTGGCGCCCTCCGGGTGTCTTTAGGGAGTATAATCCCCGCCAGCCCCAGTCCCGTAGGAGGCCGGGGGCTGATGGGAGCTTTAGCCCCCAGCTCTGGGGAGGGCGCCCGGTCAGGGGAGGGCTGCCCTGGTTTCCTCACGGAAGAGGGAGCCACTCACTGTGTACGGAGGGTGAAAGCAGCGCTGGTTATGGAGGTGGGCAGGTTGAGGCCTTTGGTGATCTCGCGCCAGATCTTCTTGTTGATGACTTCCACCAGCCCCCCCTTCTCGGTTACCAGCCGGTACAGGGTGTAGAGGTCCAGGACTTGCTTGGCCATGATGGGGATGCGGTTCACGGGAGTCCCTGGGGAGAGAGGAAATTTATTATTATTATTATTATTATTATTATTATTATTATTATTATTATTATCATGCAACGGTTTTTATTGGATTTTCACATAGACATATTATTTTCACATCTGATTATTACATCTTATTTTTCATAATTACAGCCATACCTCGTGTTGCGTACGTTCGACTTACGGACCTCCACAACCCGGAAGTCCTCCGCGGAGCGCGCACGATGTGCGGGTGCACAGAAGCGCAAAAACGCGCAGACTTCCGGGTTTTTTCTTTGGGGGGGGCGCGTTCATGTTACGCACGCCCATGTGCGATCCGGAACGGATCACGTCCGTAACGCGGGGTACCACTGTATATACAGATGTTTTCTGAACTATTTGTTACTTCAAAAAAAATGTAGTCATTCTTAATTTGTGCAGTTTGGACCTTCCTTATTCAATCGATCATTTTACAAATGCTATTCCAGCAGTTACAATCTTCTAAATAGCCGTTTCCATATTTTCACCATTATGTCTTTCATAAAATATCCATATACTCAGTTTACTCAGTTTTTTAAAATTTTGTTTTGACTATAAATTAAGAACTTAGAAAAAGCTCAAAACAAAATAAAAAATTCCTTCCAGTAGCACCTTAGAGACCAACTAAGTTAGTTCTTGGTATGAGCTTTCGTGTGCATGCACACTTCTTCAGATGGTCTTAGAAAAAGCTGTCCTGTTTTACAGTAGTTATTGATCCCAGTTGGTTCTGTGGCAAAGAAATATTTTGTGACGTAGGATTTATTCTCTCCAGCAGAGGGAGACAAAATCAGAGAAAAACAGCTATAAAAAAATTTAAAACACCGGAGAGTTCAGGTTAGAAATGCAGGATTTAGAAAAACGCAGATTAACCTTTGGGATAAACTGCGTATCAAAAAGGTCAGCTGGAGAGGAATGAGGGCGCTTCCAGATGAAAACTGAAGGTAAACACAGATCAGTGGGGCTGAAATAGCAAAAAACCTGAAGCGGAGCCCTATTCCTGCTTTGACATCCGTTACTCAACTCTGGACTTTGCAGATCCTTCCCAGAGCGCAATATTTAAAAAGGAATAACCATTTCTGTGAAGCCAGTTGTGATGGATATAATAGGGTGTCTTGTGTGAACTGCATTAAAACAGACAGCTCAACCCCCCCCCCAAAAAAAAATTACTTGCATGTGGTTCCATTCTTTACCTGCGTTCAGGAAAACGTGTAAAAAATTATTATGGATCTAAACTTTGGGACAGTTTTTTAGGGCTGTCAGCAACAAGCAGAGCAATTCTTTAACTGCGATTCCTGCATTGCAAGGGGTTGGACTAGATGACCCTTGGTAACCCTCCCAGCGCCACAATTCTAGGGTTCCTCGAAAACATTCTGTTCCCAAGCATTCTGCGGCGAGAAAAGCTGGATTCTGTGCCCCGACAATTTTCGTTGATACGCCTAACTTCGCTCCTTTAAAAAATCGTTTTGCATGCTTTATTTAGCAGCATGGCACGCTTGCGCTCATTCATTCATTAATGCTTTTGACACGGTAGGACATGAATTTAAGGAATCAAGGGGAAGGTGGCCCGGAAAACCACTGATCTAGCCCCATATCGCCCACAGTGATGACGGGACTTGAACTCAGGACCTCCCACCCACAAGGCACACGCTCTGCCACTGAGCCACAGAAAAGTGTCTTCACATGCCCCACATTCCCAGAAAATGACTTCTGCAAGAGTGCCCACGTTCCAGTGTGGGTGTGCATTGATTAGATTAGGTGGCTGACCACTATCTTGACAGGACAGTATTTCGTCAAATTGACAAAAAAAAAGGGTCAAATTGACAAAGACACACAACTTATAAAACTATTCCCCCTGCTAAACTTCACCTTCCCACCCTCCTGGTGGTACGATATAACTGGCCAAATGTAGGCATAAACCCTCTCTTTCCTTAGCTTTCTTTAACCTATTGAATCCTGGGCCAACAGCCAAAAAAAAGGCCAAAATATGGATGAATAAAGACTGTCCAGCATCTTGCATCCGGAAGAGGCTGCTGTCTGTGAGCCTGTTCACTGTTCCTTGAGGAAGCGGACCTCACAGTGGTGTAGTGGTTAAGAGCAGTAGACTCGTAATCTGGTGAACCGGCTTCGTGTGTCCGTTCCTCCACATGCAGCTGCTGGGTGACCTTGGGCTTAGTCACACTTCTCTGAAGTCTCTCAGCCTCACTCACCTCACAGAGTGTTTGTTGTGGGGGAGGAAGGGAAAGGAGAATGTTAGCCGCTTTGAGACTCCTTCGGGTAGTGAAAAGCGGGATATCAAATCCAAACTCCTCCTCCTCTTCTTCTTCTTCTTCTTCGTGGCAGGATTTGAATGCAGAGCTAGAACTAGACCAAGCAGGGATGGGGGGGCTACGTGCCCAAACAAATGCCCCAGGGCCTACTGCACTAGTTTTCCTCCACAAAGGGGCACTTGCTCTCTTGCTCCGACCTCCTCCTGGTCTACTTTGCTAATTACTCACCTGCCCTCTGCGGCCCAAGCTACACGGTGCATTATCAGCTTATAAAATTGTCAGCTTGTCCGAAAGCTTGTTAATCTCGTTCCGGCTCCCTCTGGAAATGTTTTACGATAATCGCTTCCGTCCTTGACAGAGCGGTTTCTATTAAGGGGCACCGGCGGCAAGACACGGCCAGCGTCCCAGAGGAAAAAGGGGACACCACCATGGACGGTGAAAGGAGCTTCTGGGCAGGAGGGACTTTGCAATCCAAGAAGGACTGCAACCTGGCCAGTCCCCAAACCCATGGATTTTGAGCTGGACACTAGACTGCACCGTTTAGCTAAAAGCACAAATTACAGGGACTCTCCAGACTGGTGGTTTTCACAGGCGTTTTCCGCAACATGTCACCGGTGCAGCGATCGTGCATCTGCGGTGAACTTATACCGGACTGTCCGCACACCAGTCGTTCTGTGTTGCTTCCCCTGTGCGCGTCATTGCCATCTGGAGTGGTGCTCCTGCGCTAAAGTGCAGCAAAAGCGCGATCAGCAACAAAAACCCAGAACATTTGTGGTATAAAGAGTTACAGGATTTCACCAGGATAGCTACAGGACACTGGAAACAGGGAAGGATTTCTGCCCTGGAACTTCTGCTGGCCCAAATAAGTAATGAGAGCACAATTGTGTAGAATTGCACAAAATACCATAGCTGCACAATAAGGGTATCGGAAGGGGCCCACAGAAAGCATCGGGGGGAGGCATCACCAGATTTACATATTAGTCAAACAAGCTATAGCTTAGGGCCCCACTCTCTTGGGGGGGCCCCAAAAAAATTTAAAGGGAGAAAAAACTGGATGCACATTTCCAAAATATAAGTTAAAAAACAAATAAAATAGGACCAACATACAGCAAGGGACACAGGTGGCGCTGTGGGTTAAACCACAGAGCCTAGGGCTTGCCGATCAGAAGGCCAGCGGTTTGAATCCCCACAATGGGGTGAGCTCCCGTTGCTCGGTCCCTGCTCCTGCCAACCTAGCTGTTCAAAAGCACGTCAAAGTGCAAGTAGATAAATAGGTACCACTCCGGCGGGAAGGTAAACAGTGTTTCCGTGCGCTGCTCTGGTTCACCAGAAGTGGCTTAGTCATGCTGGCCACATGACCCAGAAGCTGTACGTTGGCTCCCTTGGCCAACAAAACAAGATTAGCGCCGCAACCCCAGAGTCGTCCGCGAATGGACCTAACGGTCAGGGGTCCCTTTACCCTTTACTGGGCTCCTAGTTGTTATGTGCAAATAGCTTTAGATACCTATTAGGTCCATAAATTACCATATAGCATATATTCAACACAAAAAACAGCAGACAATTTGTTGTTGACAAAGGACAGCTGGACATATAAAGGGCCCCATTACCTTCAGCAGCTTAGGGCCTCAACCAACCTAAATCTGGCCAGGGGTGGGAGGGCAATGGAGCCAGGCCTGGTTGCCCACCAACAGAATTTCACTTACGGGGCAGATTTTTTCAGTTGGTCTTGACTTTGGACCACGTGTGGTTGAGAACACACACCCCTTCCCTACTCTGAGTAATTAATTTACTAGGCTTGTGTGATAAAAGGTCTCTGGTTTTGGAGGGTGCGGGTTGCAGAGCTGGGACCCTGCAGCAGGAGATCAAGGCCCCCCCATCCGTGCTGCTGCTCGCGCCCAGCAGCCTTGCGAGTTGCCGCACGGCCGGACTGCGCATGTCCACACTTGCGCAGTCCATGCGGCGGCTGCTAGCGCCCGGCAGCCCAAATGGACTGCGCTCTGTAGCACATGCGTCATGACGTCACAATGCACATGCGCTATGGAGCGGGACCCCACCCCCGGGGGGTGCCCCCGCATTTGCTGCTTTGAGGCTCCTTCGGGTAGTGATAAAGCGGGATATCAAATCCAAACTCTTCCTCTTCTTCTCATGCCAGGATTGACTTCTCAGGTTGGCAGCAGAGTCGAAAGTGGTCTTTGCCCTTTGTGCAGTGGGGAGTCAGGGATTGAACTGGGCTCCTTCCTTCCTTCCTTCCTTCCTTCCTTCCTTCCTTCCTTCCTTCCTTCCTTCCTATGGTAGAGTTTCTGCTCTGCCAATGAGCTGTGGGTGCATCAAGGGCTCATCATTGCCCAAGAGAAAACGGAGGAGGAGCCCAGGCCCCCCAAACCTGCCCAGGGTCCCGAAAGCAGGACCCTGGGCGGCTTCTGCCGGTGAGCCACGCACGAGTTTCCCAGCATGCTCCCTGCCTGCAGGCCTGGCTCACCATCTAAACTGAAATCAATTCCAATAACCCCGAGGCATCGACAGCCCTTCACAGCACGTCCAGGTCTAATTAACAGTCTTTTGGGCCACCCGGACAAGAGGGCTCGGCGGCACAGCATCCTCTCCGGCACCTGCTGCCCGCAAAGTGGGAAGGGCGGGTGGAGAGGGCGGCATTCCGCAGGGCCATGCGGACAAGGCAGTCCCGCCGTGTCTTCTTCCGGTTGCCCCCCACTAAAGAGCAGGAGAGTCCCCAACCCCACGGACAGGAGGGGCTCCTCCATCGCCGGCCGATGGGCCGTAATCTCTCCTCGCCATGACCTTCCCTTGCTGACCTCTGCTGGGCCTCGGCGGCTTTGCACAGGGGCTCTTCGGGATCTGAGTGGGCGAGAGGCTGGGAGGGCTGAGTGCAATGCAACCAGACCCCCCTCACCAGGGGGGGAGAGGGGTTATATATGGGGCTGTGCCCAGTGTGGCTCTGCATTAGAGGAAAAATGCACAGCAAGGTATCCCGCCGCAAAGAAACGCAGGGTCCCACAGCCTCCGCAGATTTAGCAAACGCATCTCAAAAAGGACAGTGGCAAGGCTGAACATGGTGCAGAAAAGGGGAAAGGGACCTGGGGTGTAAGGCAATGCTTTCGGGGGGGGGACAGCCCGTCCCATGTTTTATTGTATTTTTAATATTTTGTTGGAAGCTCTGAGTGCCTGGGGAAAACCAGCCAGATGGGTGGGGTATAGCTAACGTACTTTTCCATGTATAATACTGGGTTTTTAAAATTTAAAATAAGGGGCGTCTTATACGCAGATAGTGCATATATCCATTTTCTAAATTTGGGGTCCCCAAAAGTAGGGGGCATCTTATACATGGGGGCAACGTATATACGGAAAAATACGGTAATAAATTCTTATTCTTACTATCATCATCATCATTATTACAGCGCCCAACATCTGAAAGATCTTTCGCCTTGCAACTTTTGCACTGAAACTCTACAATTTTATGGTTCCACATCATGTTTCAAATGATGGTGGGCCATAGTAAGAACCAGGCTGCAGAGGAGAACAAACCGAGGCAAAGCTCCGTTGCCCCAGGAGGGGTGCAAAGTCTCGTTCCATCTATCTGCCCCACTCTGTTCGCCATGGCCAGCCAGGACACTGCGGCTGCGTCAGTCAAATCCAGAGCAGGAGGAGATGGAGAGTGGAAACGGCTGTGGCCAACTGACCACAGACCAGGTTTCTGGCAGGGCAATCGCAGGTGGGCAATTCCAAAGGAAAAGCAGCAAGTGCCCTTTGGTGTCTCCCCTTCAGAGGCACAGGAAGTGTGGGAGATTGGCAGCCAAGCCTAACAAATGCACATTCCTGCAATTCAGCATGAGAAGGCGCCAAGTCTGCAGAGCTGCATTGTTGACACCCAGACCATAGAAACACAATTGGCAGAGGGGGCTTTGTGTGATGTCATTTCCCCTCCTCTCCTGGAGAGGAAGGAGCATAGGTTATTTCCTGTTCCTCTCTCTTCTTGTGGCCAGCCATGAAGGGACATATGCCCTTGGTTTGCTCCTGGCACATGATGGAAGCTGTTGCTACTGTAAACCTAAGTATTTTGCCTGCATAGTTTTTAGTGCTGCGAACCGATGCACGATTATACAGCAAGCAAATCTTGTTTTTAAACTTACTTCTTTGTTAAGAGGCGCAAGGAAGAGGAAGTCAGCTTAATTCATTAGCTGGACTTGCCCAAAATAAAGCTTTGCAGTCTAATTCCTATGGATTAGAACGGGGGGGGGGCAATTTGAAGCCTTCCTCCCACCTGGAAATTCTGGAGCATGTGAGGGTCTTTGGGGGGAGCGTCTGCCCACCCTCAGGAATGTGGGGCAGCCTTAGTTGGAGGGGTGAGGGAGGGCAATGCACATAGGAGAGGGGGTGTCACATAGCCCCCAGGCTGTTAGCAGGAAGAGAGGCTCAAGTAGGCAGCAGAACAGAGGAAAACAGGAGGGGTGGAGGAGGCACTTACTCAAACAACCCCATCTGGCACCAGTGGGACTCATTGCCACAGGATTTCTCCTGCATTGCAGGGGGTTGGACTAGATGGCCCTTGGGATTATACAGTATAACTGTATATGGTCATACAGTTCTGCGATTCTGTAGGATGTTCCAAAAGCAGAAGCAAAAATAGTTTCAGAAAAGCAATAGATGATCATATTTTGCTTATCAGTTACCTTTCCCTGATGGCACTTGAGGCAAGATGGAGCGGGGGGCGGAGAGAGACTGGGGTGGCTCCTGTGCCCCTGGTATCAGTCGTCCGTCCGTCCGTCCCCCCACATGCCCAACAAGCAGAGATCTGTCTGGCATTCCCTGCGCAGGCAGTGGGGTCCTCTGGGCAGGGCACCGTGGAAGCAGCTGCCAGCCCCCTGACACGCAGGCAGAGAAAAGCTCTTTATTTCTGCCCTTCCTTTCTTCTGGGTGGCCGTGAATGGGAGCTATCGAAAAGCCATCCATTTGCAGCGGAGAGGCCGCCGGGGCATCGCCGCTCAACTCCAACGCGCCCGTCACTCAGCGCCGCTTTCTCGCCCCCTTAATTTATGACCCTGATATTGGCTCGGCTGCTCCTCATAAGCCTCAAAAGCCTGGCGCCTTCATTCTTTTCAACCAGCTCATTTCACTTGTTTCGTCTCTCCTTGGCGAGGAGGGGAGGGAGTGTGTTTGTGTGTGTTGTGTGTTTTGGGGCGGTGCAATTCTCCCTTCTGCCTGGCAAGTTTATCTCCCTGTGCAATAATCCGACTCCCGGGACTTTCTGAAAACCCAGAAGCATCTCAAACGCAGGAGAGCTTCTGCAAGTCAGGGCAGACAATACTGAGCTAAATGGACAAACTGGTCTCCATTTTTTGATTCTATAAATAGGGAGAATCTTATAAGCATTCCTCCCATGACTCACTTCTCCTGCTAGTTGGGCTATACAGACGCCGCTTAAAATCCTGGCTGTATGCAACAGCATCTCTGTAACTTGTTTTCTTATACTGAATATGCACAGAGCCTGGTACGGTTATTGTTTGCATGGTTGCTTGTTAGTTTGGACATATGTTTATGATAAAAATTATTACAAGGAAAGGAAAAAAGACAATGATGAATAAGGCAAGCTTCCGATGGTGCTGACATTAAAACCCCTAAACGGCCTCGGCCCAGTATACCTGAAGGAGCGTCTCCACCCCCATCGTTCAGCCCGGACACTGAGGTCCAGCTCCGAGGGCCTTCTGGCGGTTCCCTCCCTGCGAGAAGTGAAGTTACAGGGAACCAGGCAGAGGGCCTTCTCGGTGGTGGCACCTGCCCTGTGGAACACCCTCCCATCAGATAAAGGTAAAGGGGTAAAGGGACCCCTGACAGTTAAGTCCAGTCGTGGACGACTCTGGGGTTGCGGCACTCATCTCGCTTTACTGGCTGAGGGAGCCGCATACAGCTTCCGGGTCATGTGGCCAGCATGACTAAGCCGCTTCTGGCGAACCAGAGCAGCGCACAGAAACGCCGTTTACCTTCCCGCCGGAGCGGTACCTATTTATCTACTTGCACTTTGACGTGCTTTTGAACTGCTAGGTTGGCAGGAGCTGGGACCGAGCAACGGGAGCTCACCCCGTCGACCTTCTGATCAGCAAGCCCTAGGCTCTGTGGTTTAACCCACAGCGCCACCCGTGTCCATACTTAATACCAAATTCAACTGCAAGTCTTCCTGCTCTGGCAGGCGCAACTGGTGGCTCGATGGGCCTCATCACTTCTGCCTCCGTCCCCTTTTGCGAGGCCCTAATGGAGACGAAGATCGCTCGGGGAGATTAGCCCCCTCGTCCAAGGGACCGGCCGGCAGATTAATGCCAACCGGGAAGCCACAAGACGCGAGTTATTTATGCCCCTCACCCCCGGGATCGATGCAGTGTGGGCAGAAGGGGAAGGGGGAGCTCAGACTCCTGGGCTCTTATCTCCCCTCTGTGGATTTATGGCCATCGACCGCCCCCACCCTAGAGAAGCCGCCACCCTCCCGCCCACCCCCCGCGGGATTCGATTCCGCAGCCCCGATGGCAGCAGCCTCACAAAGGACCCTGATACAGATGTACAGCCAGGGGAGAATGGCTGTTAATTAGCACCCTTATCTCAGCCAGGAGAGAGCCAGTTAATTAGCTGGGAGAGAATAATGAGGCCGGTGATCAGCGG
The DNA here is from genome assembly GCA_900245905.1 of Lacerta viridis. Lineage (NCBI taxonomy): Eukaryota > Metazoa > Chordata > Lepidosauria > Squamata > Lacertidae > Lacerta > Lacerta viridis. The sequence goes on from OFHU01004576.1 coordinate 277,512, forward strand.
AGGCGCCATGAATCTTGTGTCAGATGGAGAGGGGGGTCCGGGGCGGAGGGGCTTTGTCACCATCACGGGGGGGGGGCAGGCTGGCAGCACCTCCGTTCCTGGCTGGCGGGAGGCCCACGTTCCTTCTTCGCAAGAGGCAGCAGGTGGGTCTCGCTTAGGGTCTAACTGATCCTGTTTAAGGTTTGGAAAGTGTTCCGTCCACCCCGAAGTCAAGAGACATCTAGGATTTTCATCTGCTTCCTGTTTCTGTTGCGTGTGTGTTTTTAAGGGGGAGGAAGTTGCAGCCTCTTTTCCTCGCAGCATGCAACGTGGCTCACTTCTTTGAGCCACCTGTAGGAAATTTGGTGTGCTCAGCGTTCAGGGCTGGCCGCTGCGTGAGATCTCAGGAAGGAAGGAAGGGGTGGGGGGTGCGCTTGCCTTGAGACGGGGGCAGGGAGGCAGTCAGGTCGGATTTTCTGCAGACTCCAAAAGGGAATTGAAAGAGCCGTGGCTGCTGTGATAACGTTGGAGCTGGAGCCATGCAAATAGGGGTGAGTCACTGCCTTGAATGGAAGGAGTGGAGAGAAAAGGTTGTAACGTGGAGGCAAAATTGCTTTATGAGCTGGGGGGAGTAAAGCCCAGGAAACTGAGAACATCCAAAGATCCCTGCTGGATCCGGCCAATGGCTCATCCAGACAGGCATTCAGTTCTCACAGTGGCCAAGCAGGTGCCCCAACAGGGAACTAGCAAGCAGGATCCAAACACAAGAGTGCTCTCCCCTCCTGTGGTTTCCAGAAATTGGCTCCACTGGGAATGTTTCCCTGCCTGGAAGCCTGGAGAGCTGCTGTCAAGTCAGTGCAGACAGCGCAGAGCGAGATGGATCAATGCTCTGACTCAGGTGGAGGCACATCTAGGTATGCACTGCCCTGTATTCATATAATTGTAGAGCTGGGAGGGACCCCCAAGGGTCCTCTAGTCCAACCCCCTGCAATGTAGGCATCTCAGCTAAAGCATCCATGACAGATGGCCATCCAACCTCTGCTTAAAAACCTCCAAGGAAGGAGATTCCAACACCTTCCATCACACAGTCAAACACCTCTTATTGTCAGAAAGTTCTTCCTGATGTTTAGTCAGAATTGCCTGTCTTGGAACTTGAAGCCATGGGTTCGAGTCCTACCTTCCAGAGCAGGAGAAAACAAGCTCATTCCCTCTTCCATGTGACAGCCTTCAAGATATTTGAAGACAGCTTTCGTATCTCGTCTCATTCTTCTCTTCTCCAGGCTAAACAGACCCAGCTCCTTCAACCGTTCCTCATCAGGCTTGGTTTCCAAACCCTCTGCCCACAGAATTAAGGAACTGAAAAGTTGGAAGAGACCCTAAGAGTCATCTAGTCCAACCCCCTGCGATGCTGGAATCTTCAACTAAGCCGTTCATGGCACGGATACAATTTTCTGAGCCTGGTGGTGTCCAGTTTATCTGCCTGCCCAAGTTTTTAATCTTTCTTATCTTGCTCCTTTTTTATATATGCCTGTCGTCTTTGTCCATGGAGTTTTCTTGGCAGGGATACTGGAGTGGGTTGCCGACAAAGGTCCGTATAGTTAAAGCTATGGTTTTCCCAGTAGTAATGTACGGAAGTGAGAGCTGGACCATAAAGAAGACTGATCGCCGAAGAATTGATGCTTTTGAATTATGGTGCTGGAGGAGACTCTTGAGAGTCCCATGGACTGCAAGAAGATCAAACCTATCCATTCTCAAGGAAATCAGCCCTGAGTGCTCACTGGAAGGACAGATCCTGAAGTTGAGGCTCCAGTACTTTGGCCACCTCATGAGAAGAGAAGACTCCCTGGAAAAGACCCTGATGTTGGGAAAGATGGAGGGCACAAGGAGAAGGGGACGACAGAGGACGAGATGGTTGGACAGTGTTCTCGAAGCGACTAGCATGAGTTTGGCCAAACTGCGGGAGGCAGTGAAGGATAGGCGTGCCTGGCGTGCTCTGGTCCATGGGGTCACGAAGAGTCGGACACGACTGAACGAACTGAACAACAACAACAACAACATCTTGCTCCTTGATCTCAACGACAAACAAGTTACTTATGCTCAGGAACACTCTTGCTTTTAATGGCGATTCCCGATTTTCAGGGCAGGACCTTGGAAGCAGAAGAGGGCGGGACACAGGGCTGCCTTCAGACCACGGAGACCCGTCCCCCGTCCCCCCCAGCCTTGGAGCCAAGCACGGGTTCTGGCGGCGCTTGACAGACAGCGGCTCCCACATTGGAAATCGGTGCCAGGTTTTGTTATCGGGGTCAGGCGGGATAAATAGGAAGCTCCAGCAATTGAGGCGATTCGATAAATGCTTTAACCTCTGACCTCATCCTCCCAGTCCCCCATCGAGCCGCGGAGCCATTTTCAAAAGGCTCCCCGACCGCAGCCCACGCCGTCCGGAGGCTGCCATCAATTAGAGCCCTTTGCCAGAATCTGGATTAATGAACATGCCGCTCGATAGGAAATAAAACCCCAGGCAGAGGTTAATGTTGCGCTAATTAACTGGGAGGGGGAGGCTGGGAACGGGGTGGGGGGGGAAGAGGAAAAAAACGGACACAAGGCAGGAATTGTTTAAAGAAAGAAGCTTTTGGAGAAAGATGCTTGGGGGGGTGTGGAGCCTTGCCTTGGTATCCCAGAGACAATCACGGGATCCTAGAGTCGGGAGGGACCCCCAAGGATCATCCAGCCCAATCCAATGCAATGCAGGAAGCGCAAGATGGATATATCTCCCGGTCGCCAAATGAGTCCAGGCCAGAATGGAGATTTGACCCTGTGGCTGTCCGGACTTCATTCTGCCTCTCTATGTGCTCTTTTTGGGGCTACCTTGGGAGACAATCCAGAAACTCTGGTCGGTTCAAAATGTAGTTGCCAGTGTCTCCGCTGCAGGTGTTGGATTATTATGATTATTTATCAAATTTACAACCCGCCCATCCGAAGGTCACAGGGCAGCTCACAACATTGATCAGGTCATATTGCATTGACCTTATTTATACTGGCGACTCAACGCCACTGCAGGTCCCATTCATAAATGCCAGTGGACCTTTATATGATACAGTGGTATCTTGGTTCTCGAAACTTAATCCGTTCTGGGAGTCTGTTCGACTCCCGAAACTATTCGAAAACCAAGGCGCGGCTTCCGATTGGCTGCAGAAACTTCCTGTAGTCAAGCAGAAGCCGCGTCAGACATTCGGCTTCCGAAAAACGTTCGCAACCCAGAACACTCACTTCCAGGGTTGCGGCACTCGGGAGCCGATTTGTTTGAGTACCAAGGCGTTTGAGAACCAAGGTACAACTGTACTATCTCTTGTTTTGTGCTTTTACCACCTTTTTACTCTTTTAAGCTTTTTTTTTTAAAAAAGGGGGGGAAGGATTGTTGTTGTTGATCTTTATTTCTTTATGTGTGTGTGTGTTATTCCAATTGTAATGTGGCAGGATAAAAAATGCACCTAAATTAATAATAGAATTGTAGAGTTGGAAGGGACCCCCAAGGGTCCATCTAGTCCAACCCCCTGCAATGCAGGAATCTCAGCTAAAGCATCCCTGACGGATGGCCTTCCGACCTCTGCTTAGAAACCTCCAAGGAAGGAGAGGCCACCACCTCCCGAGGGAATCCACAGAATGAGGCGGTAGCTATTCCGATTCACATTGGGGGCGCAAGGGGAACGGCACAATGCCAAAATACAAATTTGCGGAAACCCGACTGAAAACCCCCTGCAAGGTTTATACGTGAGACGGCCCTCTCAGGTCCCATCTTGCGAAGCCTCTTCGCTCGGCTGGTGTCGTTTGCTGTTGCTGCCCCCCCCCACCGCCACCGCCCCCAGTGATTGCAGAGTAGCCATCCGGCGATTTGGGAGGAGTGGGGCTCATGGGGTGCCCAGGCTGGCGCTGGGAACGGCAAGAAGAGGAAGGAGACAGACCAAGCTTCCTCTCCCCGCATCCCTGCTCTGAAAGCAAAGAGCAGGGGGGAGGCACTCGGTTCCTGCCGGTGGCGATGGGCTGAAAGCTCCCCTTTCAGCTGGGGAGGAAGCGTGATAACAGAATCACAGAATTGCCAGAGTTGGGACCCTCAAGTGCCATGTAGTCCAACCCAGGAATCTCAGCTAAAGCATCCATGACAGCCAGCCATCCAACCTCTCCTTTAAAAACCGCAACAATAGCAATGTTGTTATGTTGATGCAATGGCGGATTAGGATATGAATTCCAGCTCCTCCCTTCTCCAGGACCCCGGAGAACGTCCGACTCACCTCTCTTTTGCATGAAGCCAAACAAATCGTCCAAGAACTCCTTGCGTTTGGGGTCGGTGTCCAGTTCGTACAGCTGCAAATGTGGGGGAAAGGAAGGCAAGATATTAGGGCAGGGCAGGAAAGGGGTTGGGCCCCCTTCCCTAGAGGCCAGACTGCCCCCCTGCAAGAGTCAACAACAACAACAACAATTATTATTTATTACTTATACCCCGCCCATCTGTCTGGGTTTCCCCAGCCACTCCGGCCAGCTTCCAACACAAGATTTAAAAATACATTAAAACACCAGTCATTAAAAACTTCCCTAAACAGGGCTGCCTTCAGATGTCTTCTAAATGTCAGATAGTTGTTTATTTCCTTGACATCTGATGGGAGGGCGTTCCACAGGGCGGGCGCCACCACCGAGAAGGCCCTCTGCCTGGTTCCCTGTAACCTCGCTTCTCGCAGGGAGGGAACCGCCAAAAGGCCCTCGGAGCTGGACCTCAGTGTCCGGGTTGAACGTTGGAACAAGAACAAGGACAGTAACAGCAGGAATTCAGGGAGTAGATGGGGGGGGAGACTAGCACTACCCTGAACCCCATTAGGTCTCCCCCAAAATGTACTGTCGACTCCAGGACTTCATTTCTTTATTTCCCACTTTTTGCAGTGCATGGTTTTGCTCTCTCTCCTCGTTGAACCCTCACAACAACCCTGTGAGGTAGGTTAGGTTCGAGACGCAGTGAATGGCTCCCAAAGTCACATGCAGTGAGCTTCACGCCCGAGTGGGGATTCGAATCCTGGTCTCCCGGGTCCTACTCTGGCACTCTTAACAGCTATGCCGCAGCAGCTCTCTTAAGATGAAGCTCTGGCCCCCTCTTCCCATCGTGCAAAGTCAAATCGTTGGTTTATTGCTTCTGTTCCCCACCACATCCTCCAAGGAGCCCGAGGCAACCTGCAAGGTTCTGCCCTACAATCACCACAACAAGCCCCCTGTAAGGTAGGCCAGGCTGAAAGGCAGGGACTGGCCCTCAAGGTTACCCAGCGAGCTTCACAGCCGAGTGGGGATTTGAACCTTGGTCTTCCAGGTCCGACACTCTAACCACTGCACAATGCTGGCTCACTTTGCGGATGAACCAGGAGAAGATGCTGTAACTCCTACTCTTCCCATTGCAGGTCCTCTCCTTCCTCCGAGAGTGGGGGGGGGAGAATCTGCTCCCCACAAAAGCTGATGGGGGTGGACAGCTTGTGCTTCTGCCACCCTAAGCGAGATGTGCCCAAACGGGTACCTAATTCCTCCCACCAAACCCCAGAAGGTGGCGAGAGCCAAAAGGGCCCCTCTCCTTCCTTGCAACCAGATAGGAGGCAGAGAGCCAAGAGCTGTCCGCAGCCCCCCAAGGGAGCCATCGCCACCCCTCCTGGTCCTCCGCAGCAGCAACCTTTGACCTTTGCGCGGGTGGAAGAAATAAATATTTGATGGTGCGCAAGCGATCGCTGTTGAGCTTTCCTTGACACCTGTAGGGACTGCCTCCATCTCCCTGGCCACCTCCTCCCTTACATCAGGGCAATTAGCAGGATGGGGGCAGCCCCCTACTGACCTCTGACCTCTATTATCAGGGCTCCAGCAGAGTGAAATTGATGGGGAGGGGAGGGGGCCGCTGCGCCGAGGACCTGTGCCTTCTTCCCGCAATGAAGTCCGGGGACGTTTTGATTTCAGACTAGAGACTCAGGAGCTTTTTTAAAAAAAGTTGCCCTTTTTGCAAATATTCCAGAAACAATAATTCTTTTGGTCGCGCATGCAAACACAGGCATCCAAACCAACTTTAAAGGCTTTAAAAAAGAATTGTTTTCTGCATGTACGGTTTAGTGGTTTCGTAGCCACAAACTAAAGCGGCTGCGATGCGATGTGGCCGTGATCACACACCCTTTGTAACTGCACCAGGTGAGCCCAGATGTTTAGCAGCTGGAGAAGCCCACATTTCGTTTCTAAACCAAAGCAAAGTTTCTAGTCCTTAAGACTGCAAATCGATTAAGGCTTTGGGGGCACAGAATTTGAGTGGACACAGAACAGGAGCTCTCTCTTTTTCCCCTTCTCAAATGAGAAACTGGGTTCTGGTTATATGATTCTCTATACCTCAGATACCTCTCTCTAAACAGATTTGCCTTGTGATTATTGGGTAGGCAAAGTGCACAGATGCCCAGCTCAGCAGCAAACATCCATTTGCCCAACATTCCCACATGGATTTGCACCCTGCCCTTATGTGGAGGGTGGGGCCACACTGCTGGGAGCTTGTCTTGGGGGAGCATCTCTCTGGGTGCCCCCCCAAAAGCACCAACTGCCTTCTCCCTTGGGATCCACCTCGCACCTCTGGCTAGTTGCCACAGCACCTCTTTGTGCACCTGTGCACCTCACCTGCTTCTCCAAGGCCACTTTGCTCAGTCCTGGTCATAATGCCCAACCCTTTCCCCATGAATTCTGCTCCACGTGTCCTCTGAGTAAACAAACAAACAAACCCCCGTGTTGCAAAATGTGAGTCAACAATATCGAAAGCAACAGGATGACCAGAAACGAATACAATATGAAAAACTTTATGGAATGATTCCAAACATCAAAACTAACAAACTGAAGTCTCTGAAAGTCCTTAAATGAATCACGATGCCAGACTTGACCCGGCGGAGAACAAGCTGTGAAGCTTTGTATAATCAGAAAATGTCCAATTCTGATGTCTAACTTGGCTATTGTTTCATTGAATTCTTCATCAGCAAATTAATTCAACTCTTCATTAACCAGTCTTTCTTTTGAATACATATAATAAACATAAAGAACCATAAAGAAGGCTGATCGCCGAAGAATTGATGCTTTTGAATTATGGTGCTGGAGGAGACTCTTGAGAGTCCCATGGACTGCAAGAAGATCAAACCTATCCATTCTTAAAGAAATCAGCCCTGAGTGCTCACTGGAAGGACAGATCCTGAAGTTGAGGCTCCAGTACTTTGGCCACCTCATGAGAAGAGAAGACTCCCTGGAAAAGACCCTGATGTTGGGAAAGATGGAGGGCACAAGGAGAAGGGGACGACAGAGGACGAGATGGTTGGACAGTGTTCTCGAAGCGACTAGCATGAGTTTGGCCAAACTGCGGGAGGCAGTGGAAGACAGGAGTGCCTGGCGTGCTCTGGTCCATGGGGTCACGAAGAGTCGGACACGACTGAACGACTGAACAACAACAACAACAACAAATAAACATAAAAATGCTCTGGAACAGTGTTCATGCAATTATGTAGTCACATGTCCTCTGGCCAGAAGTTATAGTGTGACCTACGTACACCATTAGCACATGGGCCTGACCCAGGAGGTGATTCTGATGTTCCTAAAGAGCAAAGTGAGATACAGTGTCCTAAGGGAGACCTTAGGACTCTCCCCCAAAGCGAAGGGGAAACCCCTTTGCTCAGCCAGGAGTGTCCTGCTGGGCGACGGGCACACATCGCAAATCCCGGCTGGCACGGCGCCTCTCCTGGCCTAGACCTTTGAAACTGCCACATTCCCGAGCTCCAAGGAAAACGGCCAAAGGGGGGCAGCCACTCCGGTAACTGAGCGCAGGCACTAGATTGGGATCTGCGGCAAGGAGGCTGTCACACGGTGGCTTGGCATGCCTCGTGGCGAACGGGCACCATGCCAGCTGGAGAAGGGCCAGACGCACAGATTGCTGCTTCATGATTAACCCTTGGACTGCCCGGCTGTCTGGAGGCTTAGAGCTTATGGCTTTCCATAATGCTACATATGGGATCAGCTCCCCTCTCCGATTCCGTGGCCTCCTCTGGTTTGAGCCTGCTGCTCTGGGTTTCGAGACCTCCCTGGGCTAGAGGGCATACAGGAGCCAGCCACCTTCTTCTGCCAGTCTAGCTGCTCACAAACTCTCCTGCCCTTCCATTCTTGGCTTCCTCCCAAGGCCAGCCCCCTCTGTCCTCCCAGTCAATCCATGGCCACTGTCCAGATAAGCACTGAGCTGGCAGCTGCCCCAGCCGGCAGGCTCAGAGCCCGCTTGGCAGCAGCTCCTTTGCAATCCTTCCGCTGGCGCGGCAGGTGCCTCGATGCAATTTGTAGCACAGCCAGAGAAAATAGGACTGGCGTTTTGCGGCATTTGGCCAGGCATCCAGAAGTGGGCAGGGAGGGTCTTGGCATATCCCGTGCGACGGCTGCATTCACAGGCAGCAGGCACGAAAGAAAGGGGTTCTGCGATTCCTGAATTGCAGGGGGCTGGACTAGAGGACCTTTGGAGGTCCCTTCCAACGCTAGGATTCTAGAGTCAGTTCCAGGAGGAAAAAGGAAAGAAGAGGTGAGCTTCTGGGTTGCAAACTCAGCAACCCATGAGGTTCTAGGGAAGATTTGCGAGGCCCAGCACTAAGAGTCTACCTAGATTGGTATTGTCCACTCTGACTGGCAGCAGCTCTCTAGGATTCCAGCCCTACCTGGAGGTGCAAGTTGGCACACACGTGGTTTTCCCACTTAATCTCCACAACAACCCTGTGAGGTAAGTTAGGCTGAGAGGCAGGGACTGCTCCTAAGATCTCACCCAGTGAGCATCATGGACAGGTGGGGATTCGAACCCTGGTCTCCCAGGTCCTGGTACAACACACTAACCACTACACCACACTGCCTGTCAAGGTTCTGCTTTCAGGTTTCCCACAGGCAAAGCAGTTTACGTGAAGATGAAACAAGAAAACAAGAAAAAAATCGCAGCACTTTTAAGACAAGCAAAAAAGTTAAAACACTAAAAGCAGATTAAAATTCACAGTAGCTTTCTAAGCACCTGGGCAAGCTCATCTAAACAAGGATGCTTTTAGCAAGCGCTGAAAAGAGTGCAGTGAAGGTGCCTGCCTGGTGTCAAGTGGCAGGGAGTTCCAAAGGGTAGCCGCTGGCACACCAAACCACTGAGTTCTTATAAATACAGAACGGGTATAACGTGACCCCTATCGTAATGCAAGTTTTGCTGATCAAAGTGGTTGTGTGGGCACAAAGTTGTTAAGGGCTTTATTACCTGTCTTTAGGCACCAGGCAAAAATATCCCACCTTTGGCCATTAAATAATCCATGGCCTATTAAAGCTCGTTGGGAGGCCACTGTTGATATTATGATTATTTTACAATTATGCTCTCTGCTATTATGCTTTTTTATTATTGGTGCTGTGTGATGTGCTTTTTTAATGTTGGGATCTTTGGACAAAAAGGCAGCATTCAAGTCTAAGAAATAAGAATAAGTCATATGCTAACAGCAACACCAGGTGTGGTCGCAGACAGGCAACCGGTTCAGACCTCTGAGCACAAGGGTGATGCGTTGACAAGGCCTTACTCTCGTCAGCGATCGGGAGTGAAAGGCACAAATACAGGATGGGTGACACCTGGCTTGAGAGCAGTACATGTGAAAAGGATCTAGGAGTCTTGGTAGACCATAAACTTGACATGAGTCAACAGTGTGATGCAGCAGCTAAAAAAGCCAATGCAATTCTGGGCTGCATCAATAGGAGTATAGCATCTAGATCAAGGGAAGTAATAGTACCACTGTATTCCGCTCTGGTCAGACCTCACCTGGAATACTGTGTCCAGTTCTGGGCACCACAGTTCAAGAAGGATACTGACAAGCTGGAACGTGTCCAGAGGAGGGCAACCAAAATGGTCCAAGGCCTGGAAACAATGCCTTATGAGGAACGGCTTAGGGAGCTGGGTATGTTTAGCCTGGAGAAGAGAAGGTTAAGGGGTGATATGATAGCCATGTTCAAATATATAAAAGGATGTCATATAGAGGAGGGAAAAGGTTGTTTTCTGCTGCTCCAGAGAAGCGGACACGGGGCAATGGATTCAAACTACAAGAAAGAAGATTCCACCTAAACATTAGGAAGAACTTCCTGACAGTAAGAGCTGTTGGACAGTGGAATTTGCTGCCAAGGAGTGTGGTGGAGTCTCCTTCTTTGGAGGTCTTTAAGCGGAGGCTTGACAGCCATCTGTCAGGAATGCTTTGATGGTGTTTCCTGCTTGGCAGGGGGTTGGACTGGATGGCCCTTGGGGTCTCTTCCAACTCTAGGATTCTATGATTCTAACTGCAACGTCTGGATCGAGCGCAATGCAGGAGGAACCATCTACGGCAGCCAGGGTTCTCCGGTCGCAGCTATTGTACCTGTTGCATTTGGTAAAAGACGCTTCGAGCCACGGAGGCTGCCTGATATGCCGGGAGGCCGGCCAGCTCCCTCCCTCTTCGGCCTGGAAGGGATCCAACCGCGAGGGAAAGCCGCTTTGTCAATTCCAGGCGATTACATAATCCGGGGTCAACCGTGCAGCACGAGCCCATCAGACGCTTGCACGATGACAACCCCCCCCCCCAAAAAAAAACTGGCTTTGCAGACTCTGCACCCAGGAGAAGGCGAGGGAGGGGAGGGGGCACTGAACTGCCCTGATAAAACAGAAGTTGCAACTTCCCTCGTGGCGTTGCCGATTCCCGGCACCCTGCCCAATATTAGATATGCTGACAGGCCGTTTTGAGGCCCCCGCCGCCACCACCAAACCGCACACACTCGCGGCCACAGAAACCCCTGCAGAGTTTCCTCTGAGGCTGATTAGAGAGAATTTTTACTTGTTGAATCATCCGCCCGATCAAAGGCGTCAATCAACAGACGGAACCAAAACGGCCGACCTTCGAAGGAAGGGTGAGATGGTGTTATTTCATAAACGGGAGCTGCAAGTGTTTGCAAAAGGAGGAGACCGTCGGAAGCGCTTTCTCCTCCGTCCCATCTGGCAGCAAGAAACCACACCAGTGCATACCTAAATTCTCCAATACGAAACAAACAAACAAACAAAAATTCCTTCCAGTAGCACCTTAAAGGTAAAGGTAAAGGCACCCCTGACCGTTAGGTCCAGTCGCGGACGACTCTGGGGTTGCAGCGCTAATCTTGCTCTATAGGCCGAGGGAGCCGGTGTTTGTCCGCAGACAGCTTCCGGGTCATGTGGCCAGCATGACTAAGCCGCTTCTGGCAAACCAGAGCAGCGCACGGAAACGCCGTTTACCTTCCCGCCAGAGTGGTACCTATTTATCTACTTGCACTTGATGTGCTTTCGAAACTGCTAGGTGGGCAGGAGCTGGGACCGAGCAACGGGAGCTCACCCCGTTGCGGGGATTCGAACCGCCGACCTTCTGATCAGCAAGCCCTAGGCTCTGTGGTTTAACCCACACACCCCATCCCATTAGCACCTTAGAGACCAACTAAGTTTGTTCTTGGTATGAGCTTTCGTGTGCATGCACACTTCTTCAGATACAATGCGCACACGAAAGCTCATACCAAGAACTTAGCTGGTCTCTAAGGTGCTACTGGAAGGAATTTTTTTATTTTGTTTCGACTATGGCAGACCAACACAGCTACCTACCTGTAACTTCTCCACTATGGAGTGTCAAAATCTGCTCTGGTCCAGCCAAATGGGCTCCTGGCCAATTTATCAAAATGGGCTTTTGTTTATTCATCTGACCGTTCAGCTGGTGGAAGCTTCTGGTCCGGTTTCATAGAATCACAGAGTTGGTGAGTTGGAAGGGCACCCAGGGGTCATCTAGCCCAACCCCCTGCTGCATCACAGTTGACTCATGTTAAGCTTGTGGTCTACTAAGACCCCACAAAGGGACCTAGGTAAACGCCTGGAGGACAAAGTCTCAGGCACATCCATGGTGCCTTCATATCAAGATCTTGGGAGAGATCTTGCAGCTTGAAGGAGCCGTATGCTCTCTGCAGCATTGCAATGAACAAGGAATAACAGGCTGCTGGATCAGGCCAAGGGCCTACACTGTCCAGCATCCTGTTCTCACGCGGGGCAACCAGATGGGGGAAAGTGGCACCAGGATGCATAATTCTAAATGCACAGGTGTCCCACTGGGGTCTGGATGTGGCAGCCCTGCCAGGCTCCATGAAACGCAGGATCTGAGCCGGAGCACCTGTGAGGGCTGTTCACCTGGACCTCCAAGGCAGAGCGAGGCAGAGGCAACTGGATCAGTCTGGATTCCAGAAAGAGGGAGGGCGTGCGAGCAAGCAAGCGAGCGAGCGAAGGGGAGAGAGTGGAATCCTGCTCCTCAGCACAAACTTCATTAAACGACTCTGGATACAGATTAACTTCCCCATTCGGCGTTATTCGGTTATTGCTGCTTTGCATGCAGTTTCATCAGCTGGAAAGGGGGCAGAGGAAATGCCCCAGGAAGCAGGGCAAAGATGTGAAGTCGCAGGGCCCAAAAAGAAGGCGCAGGTTTGCAAGAGATTTGCCTGCATTGATTCAGAAGTGCAAGGTGCACATTGAGGAAGAATTGCTGCAACTGAAATTGGAACGTGGCACGTCATCCACATCGGGGGGGCTAGCATCCATGCCTTAAAACGAGCAGGAAAACTGAGGAATTATTGCAAAGCAGGTTGAAAGAAAAACCCCTTGAGAGGTCTCCCAGAAACCAACATCAATTCCTTGAGAACTCCCATTTAAATTGTTGCCACCCACCCTGAAACCTGCTGGAGAAAGTTAATTTAATAATAAATATTATATCCCCCGATATTGCCGATTGCGGCCGCCGAGTCTGAAAGGGTGTGGCTTTGGGGATTCATGACAGAGGGGAGTTCTGAACCGGGAGCTTCCCGATTCTTAGCTCAGATGTTATATGCCAAAGTAGGTCACTGAAAGAGAGAGTTAAAGAAAGTGGGGCGCAGGGAGGATTTTTGCTTCTGTTTGTTGGGAAGTGTGATAGGAAAGGCACAGCATTCTCCACAACCCTGAGGATGAGCAACTCGCCTCTTGAAAGCAAGAGAGCCAAGATTCTTCTTGGAGTGCTTTTTTTTCTTTGGGGGAGGGGAATGCAGTAAGTTCTGTCCTGGCAACCAGATAGATATTCATCAGATTCTTAGGGAGATCATGGCTACGATGCATCTTTGAAACTGCCAGAATTCCCCACCTCCCGCTGCTTTGGGGCCAAATGCATTCAATTCATTTGGAGGTTCCACTTGCAGGAGCCATCTCTGCAGCTGTCATTTTACCTACTTGTGTATCGCTTGTCTTTCAGGGCCAACAGGACGACTGTTGTCTGAGCAATGAGCAGACTTTGCCAAACCGGTGCCCTCCACAGCTCCCACCAGCTCCTGCAAGCATCTGGGGGGCTGCATGTTCCCCATCACCTGAAAGACCTACATCGGCTCCCAGTACGTTTCCGAGCACAATTCAAAGTGTTGGTGCTGACCTTTAAAGCCCTAAATGGCCCAGTATACCTGAAGGAGCGTCTCCACCCCCATCATTCTGCCCGGACACTGAGGTCCAGCGCCGAGGGCCTTCTGGCGGTTCCCTCGCTGCGAGAAGCCAAGTTACAGGGAACCAGGCAGAGGGCCTTCTCGGTAGGTGGCGCCCGCCCTGTGGAACGCCCTCCCACCAGATGTCAAAGAGAAAACAACTACCAGACTTTTAGAAGACATCTGAAGGCAGCCGTGTTTAGGGAAGTTTTTAATATGTGACATTTTAATGTATTTAAATCTTTGTTGAAGCTCAACATCAAAAAAACTAAGATCATGGCCACTGGTCCCATCACCTCCTGGCAAATAGAAGGGGAAGAAATGGAGGCAGTGAGAGATTTTACTTTCTTGGGCTCCATGATCACTGCAGATGGTGACAGCAGTCACGAAATTAAAAGACGCCTGCTTCTTGGGAGGAAAGCAATGACAAACCTAGACAGCATCTTAAAAAGCAGAGACATCACCTTGCCGACAAAGGTCCATATAGTTAAAGCTATGGTTTTCCCAGTAGTGATGTATGGAAGTGAGAGCTGGACCATAAAGAAGGCTGATCGCCGAAGAATTGATGCTTTTGAATTATGGTGCTGGAGGAGACTCTTGAGAGTCCCATGGACTGCAAGAAGATCAAACCTATCCATTCTTAAAGAAATCAGCCCTGAGTGCTCACTGGAAGGACAGATCCTGAAGTTGAGGCTCCAGTACTTTGGCCACCTCATGAGAAGAGAAGACTCCCTGGAAAAGACCCTGATGTTGGGAAAGATGGAGGGCACAAGGAGAAGGGGACAACAGAGGATGAGATGGTTGGACAGTGTTCTCGAAGCGACTGGCATGAGTTTGGCCAAACTGCGGGAGGCAGTGGAGGATAGGGGTGCCTGGCGTGCTCTGGTCCATGGGGTCACAAAGAGTCGGACACGACTGAACGACTGAACAACAACAAATCTTTGTTGGAAGCCACTAGAGTGGGGGGGTACAATAACAAATTATTATTATTATTATTATTATTATTATTATTATTATTATTATTATCCCCGATGGTGCTGCAGGGCCATCATGGTAACAACAGCAACAGCCACTACCAAGTAAGAAGGGAGGCCCTCCCTCCTGCCAAACGGTGAAGGGTACAAGGTCATCCTAGCTGCTGCCAGTGCAGGGAGGGGAGCAAAGGAGACTTCAGGGAAAGGGAAATGGCTCCTTATCCTCTCGGCAAGGTCCCTGAAGCCTGAATTGGCTCCGTCCCCTGGGAAGGTTTACTCGGCGCCCTGGAGGTCAGGGGGCAGGACTCGTCCCTTGTAGCCAGTCTTGCATCTTCAAGGCAGCATAAGCCGGAAGCTGGGGGGGGCAGAGCGGGGGCCTTGACCCAAGAGAGGACCTATTGATGACACGATAAGCGTGGCCTGCCTCGGCCGTCAAGGGAGAGGGGCGGAGAAGAGACAAAGCGCCTCGAAGCAATCCGGCAGAGAGGTCGGAGGGAGCACCGAGGCAGCCGCCTGAAAAGACCCGGCGGTATATTCGGACTGGTGGCCCAGAGGGTCAGCTTCACAGGCTGGCCGAGCGGAAGGCGTCCTGGGAAGAAGCAGCCTCAAACCCTCAACGCCCACGAGTCTAACCGGGACAGCAGCGGCCGACCTCGCAGGGCTGTTGTGAGGACAAGCAAGACGAAGCGCTGAAATGCAAACAAAGGGTTTGTACAGGCATGCCCAAAAAGAAGTGGGGAGAAATGAGCAAGGGGGCAGGGCAGCTCCCCCATGACGGAAGGCTGCAAAACATGGGACTTTTCCGTTTAGAGAAAATAAGAGATGGTCTGATAGAAGATGATAAAACTCACCGTGCCGCGGAGAAAGTGAATAGAGAAAAAGTTGTCCTTCCTCTCTCGCGGCACCAGAATTCGTGCACATCCCATGAAGCTGAATGTTGGAAGGTTCAGAAAAGATAGCAGAAAGTCCTTCTCCACACAGCGCAGAGTGGAACTGTGGAACTCCCTGCCACAGGAGGCCGTGATGGCCACCCACTTAGATGGTTCAGGCCTACCTAATCTAGCACACTGTTCTCATAACGGCCAACCAGATGTCTGTGAGAAAACAACACGCAGGACCCGAACTCGAGAGCCTTCTCCCCTCCTGCAATTCTAGCAACTGGCATTTAGAAGCATTGCTGCCTTTGACCATGGAAGCAGAGCACAGCCATCATAGGTAATAGCCATCGATAGCCCTCTTCTTCCCGAATTTGTCTAATCCCCTGTTAAAGTCATTTAGAGTGATGGCCATCGCTGCCTCTTGTGGGAATGAGTTCCATAGTCTGCTCTGCACAAGAGCATTTCATGCACTCATTTCCATAGAGCTTGTTCAGGAATGCCTGATCAGATGCACTTAGCTCCAGCTGCTGCCTCCACCTGCTGCCTCCATCATGCCTCGTGGTAGGTGTGTATCGCATAAGAGTCCAGAAGCAATCCGGAGGCTGTGGCGTCTCCAGGAAAGCAGCCAGACGAGGCACATGACCCGGATCTGCAAGACTTGTGTGTGAAGCATGCTGCTTCATGGAAGTGGGCAACTGGCAACTTCCAGGAGAGACACCTACTACGTAAACTGTGTCAGGGAAGTTTTGGGTATTGCATGGCAGGACAGAGTCTCAAAGAAAGACGTTCTCTCCCAAGCCCACACTCCCAGTATGTCCAAACTGCTGTGCCAGTGATGTCTATGCTGGCTTGGTCTTGCCCACAGAACGGAAGACGGCAGGATCCCTAGGGCTGTGCCCTACAGCGAGCTGGTTTCTGGCACCAGGCCAGTTGGCAGACCAACTCTGTGTTGCCAATGTGGCATGAAGGCTGGCAACACCAACCCAGCCATGGGGAATCCTTGCAGATGACCGACACTGCCTGGCGACAGATGGTCGGGTTGCGTATTCACAACAGGGACCAGAGGAGGAATGAGAGAAGAAACGGCCTGGTGCATCTGCGGCAGCGCGACCAGACGGCTTCATCTGCCCCAGCTGCAACAAAACATGTCTCTCCCCTATCGGTCTCTACAGCCACAGCAGGCGCTGTAACTCTCCAATGGTTTGACTTCACCCCCCAAAAGTGCATTCCTCCATTGCCTCCCGAGACAGACGGATGCCAACCATGATTGAACCTGGACCTTCAGCTTGCAAGGCAAATGCTCTGTCACTGAGCTATGTCCCTACTCCACCATACCCCCGAGCCCGAGGAACTAAATGCCTCCACAGCACCTCACGGGTCCAAAGGCACACCCCAGACAAGGTAGGCAATGGGACAGAGGGCTCTTGAGTTAGTGGCAAGTGGGCAGAGCCTGGGACAGACAGCCTGGAGGCGAAGGTTATAAGGGCTGAAGCTTGTTGCTCAAGCTGGAGCGGCAATGTCTGCCCTGCCTTCTTGCCCTGCTTGCATCAGACTGGCCACCGTGCCCCTGGGGTAACCATGGTGCCCACTGGCATATGCAAGCTAGCGTCACCACAAACTTGTAGACCACAAACTTGACATGAGTCAACAGTGTGATGCAGCAGCTAAAAAAGCCAATGCAATTCTGGGCTGCATCAATAGGAGTATAGCATCTAGATCAAGGGAAGTAATAGTACCACTATATTCTGCTCTGGTCAGACCTCACCTGGAATACTGTGTCCAGTTCTGGGCACCACAGTTCAAGAAGGATACTGACAAGCTGGAACGTGTCCAGAGGAGGGCAACCAAAATGGTCAAAGGCCTGGAAACGATGCCTTATGAGGAACGGCTTAGGGAGCTGGGTATGTTTAGCCTGGAGAAGAGAAGGTTAAGGGGTGATATGATAGCCATGTTCAAATATATAAAAGGATGTCATCTAGAGGAGGGAGAAAGGTTGTTTTCTGCTGCTCCAGAGAAGCGGACACGGGGCAATGGATTCAAACTACAAGAAAGAAGATTCCACCTAAACATTAGGAAGAACTTCCTGACAGTAAGAGCTGTTCGACAGTGGAATTTGCTGCCAAGGAGTGTGGTGGAGTCTCCTTCTTTGGAGGTCTTTAAGCGAGGCTTGACAGCCATCTGTCAGGAATGCTTTGATGGTGTTTCCTGCTTGGCAGGGGGTTGGACTGGATGGCCCTGGTGGTCTCTTCCAACTCTAGGATTCTATGATTCTATGGTCACCCCCTAATGGAGGAAGGAGGAGCCCTTGGCCCTCTAAGGTGGTGGGAGGCTCTTGTCAGCCCCAACCAGCATGGCCAGTAGCCAAGGATGTTGGGAGTTGTAGTTTTGCAACATCTGGGGGTGGCCAAAGGTTCCCCGGCTGTGCCCCAAAGACAGGGCAGCGCTCCCAGTTTGCAGCTCCGAAGAGGCCGCCTTGCCGCTAACCGATGCTCCGTTGACTGTGACAAACTGCAGGCTAGGAGATCAATGCTCCCGCCATAAAAGTCAGGGCACATGAAGGAAAAATTAGTGCTAATCGAAAGCACTATAGACACCAATTCCTCCCAGGAAACCGGGGCGAGAATTTAAAGCCAGCTGAAAAGAAGCAAAACTCAGCAATCCAGAATGGATTTCCAAAAGGCACACAAAGGAATCTGGCCTCCACAACAGAGCGGAGGACAAAACAGAATCATTTAAAGAAACAATTGCGGTTAATGCCGGCGTGCGAGGAAGTCGCAACCGGAGGGGGTGTCAGTGATATACAGTAGCCGAGACAAGCGGGCTCAGAGTGATTTAGGCAAAACAACTCTGGAAGGTTCTCTGGTTTTTAATAGGCAGTCGGAGTAATTAAGCAAGTTTTGTGTCTGCAACAATGGCCAGGGAAAATACTCCACCCTGGGGATACCTGCATGCTGATGATCCACCGAGATACTCTAGAGCCACGGACGCACATTAGATTCTTTGTGTTGCTTGGCCAAGCAGACGCCTGCAGCGCCGAAGCAATGGGTGCTGTCGGGAGTGAGGCACCTTGCAGATGCAAAGCCTTCTGAGGAGTCTTGACTCCGGGCTCCCACCACTCCTAAAGGAGCCAAGGCTGGAACGCAGGAGGTCTCCTATCCTGGCCAGTGGTCTGGGCAACTCCGAGGCCCAGAGAGGCCAGCTCCAGGTCATCATAGGAGTATAGCATCTAGATCAAGGGAAGTAATAGTACCACTGTATTCCGCTCTGGTCAGACCTCACCTGGAATACTGTGTCCAGTTCTGGGCACCACAGTTCAAGAAGGATACTGACAAGCTGGAACGTGTCCAGAGGAGGGCAACCAAAATGGTCAAAGGCCTGGAAACGATGCCTTATGAGGAACGGCTTAGGGAGCTGGGTATGTTTAGCCTGGAGAAGAGAAGGTTAAGGGGTGATATGATAGCCATGTTCAAATATATCAAAGGATGTCATATAGAGGAGGGTGAAAGGTTGTTTTCTGCTGCTCCAGAGAAGCGGACACGGGGCAATGGATTCAAACTACAAGAAAGAAGATTCCACCTAAACATTAGGAAGAACTTCCTGACAGTGAGAGCTGTTCGGACAGTGGAATTTGCTGCCAAGGAGTGTGGTGGAGTCTCCTTCTTTGGAGGTCTTTAAGCGGAGGCTTGACAGCCATCTGTCAGGAATGCTTTGATGGTGTTTCCTGCTTGGCAGGGGGTTGGACTGGATGGCCCTTGGGGTCTCTTCCAACTCTAGGATTCTATGATCACCCTTCCTAGCCATATACTCAAGGGAACAAATGAGGGAGGAGCCCAGAAATATCAATTCTCTCTGCAGGACTGGACCCCAGGCTTAGGAAGAAAGAGGGACCCTCAAAAGTAGACCAGAGTTTAATAGGTGTGTGAGGAGGGGCGTTACTTTCAGCTTAAGTGCAATATTTTTATTTTTCCTTCATTTCTATGGTAAATGAGGCAGGTGGTAGTCTTCAAGGGTAGTCTGCAAACAGCACCTTGTAGTAGTCCAGCCCAGTGTTGGCAGCCCCCCACCTCCAAGCAGTTCACAATAGCTCATACAATCTTTATATTTGCAGCGTATGAGTTTGGAAGTGGGTTCTGCCAGGGCTGGGCTTCCAAACTCCTGCTACCCGAGTTAAGCTGGGCGACAGAACCTGGCTAACCCCATGCGGCAGAAGTAGCATGTAGAAGCGCATGGAAAACGGCCGGGGTGACTTCCTGGCATGCCAGTTGTGGCCCATTCTGGGCAGAAGTACCCTGGCCACCCCCTCCAAACCCTCGTATGTTTAAGACTAGACTACTACAACGTACTGCGTGTGGGGCTGCCCTTGGAGACTTCCCAGAAAGTGCCGTTTTGTTCATTAAAACGTCTGCAAGGCTGCTAATTGGAACCAGCCGATGGAAGCAACCTTTTTGCTCCTTCTAAAGCTGCTCTGCCAGCCGCCACTCATTTCCAAGCACCGTTCAAAGAACCAGTGCTTACCTGTAAAGCCCAGCAAGGCTTGGGGAAGTGGCTATCTGAGGGACAGAGACATTGTACAACGTAATCCTGCCCCTCTCCCATATCCGTCACCTCCTGAAGTGGGGTGCATCAGTTCTACTTCTTATGTGATGCGTTAATGCAGTTTGGGGTTTTATCACTCTCTCTCTCTCTCTCTCGATCACACATACAGTTCCCCTGTTCAGGGAAGTTTTTAATGTGTGATATTTTCATGTATTTTAATCTCTGTTGGAAGCCGCCCAGAGTGGCTGGGGAAACCCAGCCAGATGGGTGGGGTACAAATAAAATTATTATTATTATTGGTCCATCAGAAGGCTGATCGCCGAAGAATTGATGCTTTTGAATTATGGTGCTGGAGGAGACTCTTGAGAGTCCCATGGACTGCAAGAAGATACTCCCTGGAAAAGACCCTGATGTTGGGAAAGATGGAGGGCACAAGGAGAAGGGGACGACAGAGGATGAGATGGTTGGACAGTGTTCTCGAAGCTACTAACATGAGTTTGGCCAAACTGCGGGAGGCAGTGAAGGATAGGCGTGCCTGGCGTGCTCTGGTCCATGGGGTCACGAAGAGTCCACGACTGAACGAATGAACAACAAAAACAACAACACTGGTTCTCAAACTTAATCCGTTCCAGAAGTCCATTCCAAAACCAAAGCGTTCTAAAACCAAGGCGCGCTTTCCTATAGAAACTAATGCAAAATGATTGATCCATGCCAGACTTTTAAAAACAACCCCTCAAACAGCAACAAAATGAAAAAAAATCCTTCCAGTAGCACCTTAGAGACCAATTTAAGGTGCTACTGGAAGGAAATTTTTATTTTATTTTATTTTTTGTTTTGACTACGGCAGACCAACACAGCTACCTACCTGTACCTAAAACAGCAATTTAACATGAATTTTACCATCTAACAAGACCATTGACCCATAAAATGAAAGCAATAAGCAATGTGCTACAGTCGCACAATCAATCAATCCATCAGCAGCTGAACTGGGTTCCACACAGTCACAAAAACAAAACAAAAAAGCCGCACAAACAGACAGACCTCAGCGTAACACTCAAAACGGAAGTGTGGCACTCAAAACGGAGCATGTTCGGCTTCCGAAAAAAGTTCGCAAACCGGAACACTTAACTTCCAGGTTTGCGGTGTTTGGGTTCAAAGTTGTTTGAGTACCAAGGCTTTGAGAACCAAGATACCACTGTATACACACACACACACACGGCCAACCAAATGTCTGTGAGAAACCCACAAGCAGGACCCGAACTCAAGGCCCTTTCCCCCCTCCTGCGATTCTAGCAAATGGTATTCAGAAGCATTGCTGCCTCTGACCATGGCAGCGGGGCAGAGCCACTGAGGCTACCAGCTACCCATAGCCTTCTGCTCCTTCGGGAATTTGCCTAATCCACTTCTGAAGGCATCCCTGCCTCCTGTGGCAGTGAGTTCCACAGTGCTGCGTAAAAAAAAGACCTTTCTTTTACCCTTCACAGATCTCCCAGCATTCAGCTTACTGGCTGTCCACAAGTTCCAGTGTTATTGAGGCAGAAAAAGTCTGCACTTTCACCACTCCGTGCGTAATTTCCTATCAATGTTCAATTGCTTTTTAAAGAATTTTTTCCTGTGTCGTTAATTATTATTATTTTATTCAGTAAGCAGCTCTTGAGACCTGCCAGGGGAAAAGCTTGGGTATAAATAAATATCAACAACAACAACAACAACAACAACAACAACAACAACAACAACAAATGGACGGAAGATATGTATAATCTTGCAACACATGAACAAGTCGCGTACAAACGTAGACTCACCATGGGCAAATTTAATGACAGTTGGAAATCATTTTCATAAACTCTGTATTCAGTTAAGTTTAGGAAAAGAACAATGACAACCTTAACAAGTTTATAAGGCGTGTTTTTTTCTTTTTCTTTTGGCTTTCCCCCCTTTTACACGGGTGCATCTTATCAATTGTCATTCTATCCACGTCTTATTTCACCTTGTGCACTTACAAAAGAATCACTTTTTTATTCTCCAGTAATGAATGTGAAATATGAATCATAGTAATGATTTTATGCACCTCTACCGCGTCTCTTCCTACTCAACTTTTCTCTAAATGAAAAAGTCCCAAACGCTGCAAGGAGTCTCTCCATCCTCTTGGGACGTTTTGGCTGCCCAATTTCTGGACCTCTGCAATATCGTTTCTTGCGGCAAGGCGACCAGAACTGCACATGGCTTGCTGGTTTCCCAGGACAGTGGACTAGTAGGGAAAATGCTCTGAGCCAGCAGAGCTCTTCCTTCCTTCCTTCCTTCCTTATTTCTGGTTTTTATTTATTTTCATGGGACAGAAAATAAATTTTGGGTAAACAACTAATGCCTGACAACAAACCCTAACTATTGGATTCTTTTGCCCCATCCTTTTGTGCCTGCCAAACAGCCGTGTTGCGCTTATTACAATATTTTATTTTCTTGTTAGTTATGCTGTTTTAACCGTGCATTTCATATTTGACTTCACTTAGCATTTTTTTTTAATGTTTAACATTTTTTGTTAACTTTGTTTGTGTTAAATATGTATTCTGTAGTTGACCTCCTTTGTAATGTTTTATTTTGAAATCTTTAAGATAATATTTTAGTTTTCTGTTATGTTGCTTTGACTGTATACTCTACATTTGACTTTCTTCAGATTGTTTTATACGTTTTATGTTTTAATATTCTGTAAACTGCTTTGAGGTTTTTCTTAAAAATATAAAGCTGTATAGAAATGAAATAAATAAATAATAATAATAATAATAATAATAATAATATAATATGCTACTTGCTTCTGGAATGTGCTGGAACTCACCTCTCTCTCTCTCTCTCTCTCTTTTTCACTCTCTCTCTCTCTCTCTTTCCTCTATCTCTCTCTCAGCATCTGGCCTCTCTCGTCTCTCCACACCCTGGGGGGCTGCACCATCCCAATTACGGCGCATAAAGGCAGGAATGATCCTCCACTCCAACCGGGCGCAATTACCCTCCTCTCCTGCCTGCCGTTTTTTTTTTGCAGCCGTGGAACTTGAAGAAGCGAAAACAGGTGTGACCTCAAA
Organism: Lacerta viridis; assembly: GCA_900245905.1. Lineage (NCBI taxonomy): Eukaryota > Metazoa > Chordata > Lepidosauria > Squamata > Lacertidae > Lacerta > Lacerta viridis. The sequence goes on from OFHU01004576.1 coordinate 300,498, forward strand.
GCTTTGGTATCTATTTTTCCACCATTTATTAACCTCTAACCTTTTATCTGGGGGGCGCCTGGAGATGCATAAACATGTTTCATCAAACCCGGGCCAAAGGTCACCTTTTAAGCGGAGACAATTGCAGAGCGGAATGGCAGAGGGTTCGGGGCGTGGAGGGTTTCAGGCCTTCATTAAATGCATTGATCAGCAGGCTACCAAAACCCTTTGATAATGTCATCCCGGCCTTTAATGGGGGAAAGTTAGGGGGTGGCCTCCCTGGGGGGGGGGAGAGGCAGGCTTTCTCGCATGTTGCCACAAGCAGATGGGCCAGGGTGGTCTGGATTAACCATTCCACTCCTTCTGCTTCCAAAAGGAACCTGCGGGAGCAGGAGCAGGGCTGCAGCACCAGATTCGGGTGCCGTTTCAAGGACCAATTTTTCAATCCCATCAGAAGTATCTGCTTTCTTCTTCTTCTTCTTCTTCTTCTTCTTCTTCTTCTTCTTCTTCCTCTTCCTCTTCCTCCTCCTCTCTCTCTTCTTCTTCTTCTTCTTCGATCACTCGTAGCCGAGTAAGATTGTCTTCCATAAACACGGTTTTAACAATGAGTCCGTAAGTGACTGTGGAGGCCAATTCTGGATCCACACGTCCTTCCACAGTGGGGACATTGGTTTCTGGGTGGGAGATGATCACGGTGTGGATTTGCCAAGCGTGCCTTCCTCTTAGGACGTTTCTCCCTTGCGTCCTGAGTTCGAGCGTCTTCAAAGCCCATGACACCTTTGGTAAAGGCTGTTCTCCAACTGGAGCGCTCGCAGGCCAGTGTTTCCCAATTGTTGGTGTTTATACTACATTTTTTAAGATTTGCCTTGAGAGAGTCTTTAACCTCTTTTGTTGACCACCAGCATTACGCTTTCCATTTTTAAGTTCGGAATAGAGTAGTTGCTTTGGAAGACGATCATCAGGCATCCGCACAACATGACCAGTCCAACGAAGTTGATGTTGAAGAATCATTGCTTCAACACTGGTGATCTTTGCTTC